>JBBPCS010000480.1:3694403-3719999 GCA_037974645.1 Hollardia meadi | reverse complement strand
TCTCCTACATGGGAAAAGACCTCCCAAAAAATTACAATGAGGCCAAAGCAATAACCTTCTGCCTGCTCCTGCTGATCTTTACCTGGATCATCTTTGCCACAGTGTACACTCTTTACAGTGGCAAGTACATCCAAACTCTCAACGCTCTGGCAATACTCTCCAGTATCTACTACTTTCTGTTGTGGTATTTCCTCCCAAAATGTCACATCATAATTTTTCAACCCCACAAGAATACTCAGAAGTACTTCCAAGGTCTCATTCAGAATTATACCAAAACAATTAGTCAGTAGCTGCCTTCAGTAAATATGTGTCTCCACAGACAGAAAAGCTGATGTGTGTCAGACCTTCTGCATATTTGCAATGCAATGCTAATAATTTGGCTTTTTAAAACAGCCTCAGGACATTTAGTGACATTTCACACAAGGTAATTCTGCTAAGCCCCTTAGATATTTTCATGTACATGTATAGAGCTAATATAACAGTAAGAGTGATTCAATAAAAACAAAAATGGAATGTGTGTTTTTATCTGTTCAACAGTTTGTGGTAACATCACTGTCACCACATGATGGCACCATGCTTCACAGTGACACCGCCTACAGGCTAGATCCCAGTTCCATCATATACTAACATGACTTAATTTCCCTCTGTCTGTTTTTACCAAAGTTAAAGCCTGATAATAAACATATGCTTTTATTTTCCACCCCTTAATTTTTTAATCCATATTGGCCATGGGAACATGGGGTCATGTGAATTGAGCTTTAATGGAAAAATTAGGCTCTAAGTGAAGAACTGAGGTTAAAGTTATAGTGGGGTGGGGGCTACCCTTATGGACAAACCCTATTGTGAGATATGACACTGATTAGACAACATGTGTTTCAGACAAAAGGTGTTTCATTACATCATTTCATTACAGTGATATGGGCAGGTCAGTTAGTTCATCCAGTGATCCTTCTACTCTATTGATTATTTGATAATAGATCCAATTAAAACACGTTTTGCCTTCAATAATACGTGTGTGTCAGGGATTTCATGCCACATTGTTTTATTTAGAAATATATTTGCTTGTTTATTTGTATGCTTTGGGTATTCAACCTTGCCCAATGGCCAAAACTTACTTTTTATTAGCTCTGCCGCAATGCACACCATGAAATTTCCACGTCTGCTCTAATTTCGTGTAGTGAGATGATGCTAACGTTGGTCGCTTTGACAGTGTCGCTTTATACTGACAATAGGCCACACAGGGACCTGAGACAGTCCTGACGGTCGACCATTTTCTGTCTCCATTTGAAAGTCAAAGTTTCACGCCGTGACGCTCAGTTTAGCTGTGGTGCCCCACAAAGTAAAACGGAAAGAGCCTTACCGCAGGGGGTATGTGACAATTCCACAGGGTAAATTGCCATTTTGTTGTGGCTATTCAGTTTCCTGGCAAGGAGACGGGGAGGATGGACCGTGAAACTAGGAACGAATTGGTAAATAGTGCCACTTAGCATGGCATATGGCGCGTTTGGAAAGGTGGACGCTGACACCAACAAATTGACGATTTCATACCAATTTCAGAGTTACATTCGCCACACACGTTGTCACGCAGACTTTTAGCGTATTCAACCACTTAGCAGAATTAAGTTCAAGATTTGTGCCGTCTGCTATGGGTGATTAAAATAAGTCTATTAAAGGTTAAACAGCGATGAATACTTTCAACTTTAAATTAGTCTAAATATGTTAAACAATGAGCCTGCTGCTACAAATTCACAAGACTTAGGCTACATAACCGCAATAGTTGTATTTTAGAACGGCTTATATACCGTTATTCATTTTCTTTTTAAAGAATGCGTTATTTTGTTAACGCAGAGGGAGGCAGCATTTCTGCTGAGGGGACACGTATTTCTGTTTTACAAAATATGGAGCGAGGAAAATCGGAGGAACGCCCCGTGCTTTTCACTTGTACCTTTCAATTTTCCACTTTGGTCAGATAAAGGGAAAACCCTGGGAAAAAAAAACAAAAAACTGGCCAGCAACTGGTCCTTCCTTTTGCACCCAAAGTAAAAACAAAGCACTTTAAATGGGGGCCATTTGCGTTTAGTTGCCATATGGGATTTCCCCTTAAAATGCACTGCACTGGGCTAACTGGCCCTCGCCGGTCAGGGATGCTGATGTTGAAAGATCTGGCCTCTTATTTGCCCAAACTTCAAATATCCTCCATTAGTCTGACTACTAGATATTTAATGATCGATTATGATGTGTAGAATTGGGCGGTTTATTCGAAACACCACTAAAGCATTGTTGGTCCTGTCTTTGAGAATATCGATATGATTATTAACAGAGAGAATAGTTAATGACCAAATGAATCCATGTTTGAGTGGACGTGAATATACATCTACTGATTCTCCTCATTGTCAACACAGTCTGGCCCCTTTGAGCGATGACAATTAGTTGGAGTTAATTTTTAGTCCGTGTGGCATTGTTCAAACTATCTGTGGGTTTAATATACAGAAGCTGGCGTTATACTTCATAGTCATAAATCCATTAAACCGAAACTAAAAGGCCGTGAGGCTACATTTAGACAAGCTACTGTAACAGTTCAGTTAACAGATGAACATTGTGGATCCATCAGTACTAAGGTAACAGCAATAAAAAATAAAAAAATAAAAAAGGTCAGACAACTTCCTTTTAGGTTGATATGCTTATCTCAAATCATATCTCAAATGTCTGGTAACTGTTGTTTTACGCGCGGTTAAATACAGTGCTCTAAGGGGTGCTTGGTTATTCTCATTCAAATCTTACCCAAGTGGTTCGGAGTAAATGGCAGATGTTTTGCAATTCAAGGCGCATCAATACCCATGCGCTTTAGTGTTTAACAATGGCGCTCCCCTTTTGTTAGGCACTTGTGTCTTTCAGTTCAGAGCTCGACAAAGGCTTCATCCTTCAGCGAGTTATAAAGTTACTTTCCAGTCAGTTCATTTCGGCCCTTGAGAAAACCTTAAGCGATGTTAATGTGCACCTCTGGTCTTTTCACGCGGTAACCCCGGCACACACAAGCAAACAGCGGCCATTGTGTCCTCGAACCAAAGTAAGAAGTCTTTAAATAACCCGAGGACTAGTCTATAGAAATTCATGATGCGATTTCTATTTGATGTTTGATCAGAGCTTCGTCAACAGGTCCGTCGCGTGGCTTTTCAGAAACTCCTGTCTATATTTCTAATATTTTTCCAGTGGGAATCTGTCCATGTACCTGCTCTTTTTGCTGTGACCTTGTTACTCACAATGAGCGTTTTGGTCACACCAGTGCTGCCTCAGGTCCATCTGAATGGAAGGCGTTACATCGATTTGCTCCGCTCACGGTGCGCCAAATTACGGGCCTGCGTTTGCATATTTCAACAGCGATCTGCTAAGGCATCTAGACATGGCATAGCCTATCAATGCATGCAATTTACAATATAGGATGTTCAGTAAAACATTACTAATTTTATTATCATTATTAAATCTTTTTATTAAGATTTTATTGAAAACATTGGTCTTTTTAAATGTGTTCTGTAAAATAAAATGATCTGCAGTCTACAACTTGTTTAATTATTATTTAATATTTAAATATGTCATCGGATGTAAGCTACTATTAAATAGCCCACGATTACAAAAATAGAAGTTTGCATGTTGTTAAAACATTTTTTTGTTATCTATTGTTATTCGTAAACACACGTATAATCGCGTGTTTTCTTCAGAGGTATTCTAAATGAAAGATGTAGATCTATAACCTCGGCATTTCTGCTTCTATTACACCGTTTGATATAGGCCTAACCATTGGCTTGCAAATGTCTCAGTTTCCCTCCAAGAAGAAAATAGTTTATTGCAGTAATTGCATAATTGCTTCACTAATTGTTGTTAACAAGTTCCCCAATAGTCCAATTATTACAGCAGCATTGTCAGGTCCCCGCCGGCATGCATCCATGACAAAGGTCCGATAGGGTTAATGAATGACCTGGGGCTGAAAAAGTGAAAGTGGAACGAGAGCCCGAGCCCTTTTATAAACATACACTTAACTTGTCATTTAATGGCACTTGCATTATTATGTCCACTTGGTAGCCTACACAAGTTTCTCGTTGCGCTATTCTTATGGATAGATGATGACATAATGACTTTTGTGAGAAGTGAGGTGGTATTTGGAGGGAAACCGTTTTAAAGCCCATGTAACCTTTCCTCAGACCAGTTATTTTAATAAAATCACCACCCTACTCCTTGCATTTTGATAATCTCCGCTCCTGTTTTTTGTCCCCTGGCAGCAAACACTAATTGAAATTATACCGAATAATCAGCGGTGAAATCTCTACTCTGTGGCACAGAATACAAGACAGGCGACTGTTGTGACGCCACGACTCCTCGCCGAAATCAACGCTCCACGGTCTTGTGTTAAAACCAAGCGTGAAAAAGGCAGATAATGTGGCGTCCAGAGAGGACAAAACACACCAGAAAGCTCACTTACACCAGAACACGTCGCTCAAATTTCATACCAATTAAATGTTTCAATATAGCACCACAATTGTGGCCCGCAAGTTTTACGCAATTAGTGTCTTCTGACACGAGCCTGATTTAGATGCGCGATGCCAATTAATTTAGTCTTAACACTGGAGAAATTCATCGACTTTAGAACTACGTTGTGCAATTTAATAAACGAAATTAGCCTACTAGTTGGGTTTCAGCATACAGATAATGCATTTAGCTACAGCAACCGAAAATAAGGCAACGTCTTGGTGGAAGTTTGCAAATTCAAAGCCTTTGATAAAATCACTTCCCATTAAACAGCTGATTGTACAGGTCTGCTTTATCTTGTCAAAACGAAATGAAGCTACGTTACTTTAGAAGTTGAGGGAATCTTTTGATGCCCACACGTTTGTGGTCACAAAGCAGACGGAAAGAAAAGATCAATGGCGCACTACTATAAACTGGCTTCTTTTCATGCGCGCTCTCCCCAGACTGAATAAAAAAGCTCCTCCTTTAACCAGGCCCTCGGTCATTTTAAGTCACGCATTGTGTACCGGATCAAATAAAGGCTTTCTCACCGTTGTCGCGTGTCTTTTAAAACACACCATCGAGAGCAACCCAGCACATCTATGGAGTTACTGGATACAGTGAACTCATTTACCTTAACGGTTGTGCTTAAGCTTCGCATTCCATAAGTGTGTGTCTGCTTTAATTCACCCCCATTTAGTATTTTCAGATGCTCTGTGTGTGAGCCCAAAATGTGCAGTGGACTGCAGTGCGCCTATAGTCAATACATTGTTTCAGCTAGTATGACTTTCCCAAGCCTTCGCCCCTTTCAGGGAGCAGTGTGGAAAATCGGGAGGCGAGGGACCGGGGACAAGGGGCGGCCCGCGATTCTCCTCGGTGCCTCACCGCGCCTGGTATGAAGACAAAAAACTGGCGACGCACAATAGCCAAAGAATCCTAAAGTGTTAGCAAATTTTTCAAAATCTCTTTTGCTTTTCGTTACATGTTAGGTGTTTGATGGGTATAAACATAATCGTTGCTGTACTTTTTGCCCTAAGAAAGCAGGTCAGCTGGTGGTTGGACAGTTTGCAGGTGTAATTCTTTTACTGCATGTGGCCACCAGAAAATCGAAATGTTGTGGGGACATGCAGGGAATTACCACGGTGCTGCCTTCGTCCTGGTGGCGTGAAACTCACATATAAAAGATTGAATACAGGAGTCAATAGTGGCCACACCATGCTCGCCAAGCAGAACCATTAAAATTAGCCACTATGTTTATGATTTTTACGCTTCTCTTTAGTTTTTTTTTTTTTTTTTGCCCCACACGTTGTTTTCTTGGGTATTTGCACATAAGCCTATCCATTACGCGTGTATCTAGCTATTTTGTGCGTTAAATCTGAAAAATCCCACATTGATCAATACCAATGAGAAATTGTGGAAGTTTTATGCATAAAATAAACTGTGATGTCTATCGATTCACAGTCTACAGGCTTTCGTTATTTTACTAAAATTAACTGGAAAATATCAGAAAAGGTCCAGGTGACGTGGATTTGTAATAAAAACGATGACGGGTTGAAGTGACACAACATTTTTAAAAAGCATAGAATTATTCACTTGTCTATGTCTAAGCCTTTGGTTGGTTTTGGCTGTCAAATGACGCCAGTGTTGCTCATTTGAGCGCAAGAGACAGGCGGGACTGTTTGCATTGAGATGTTAAGTGGGTGTCTCTAGGCTATATAAATCCACTCAGGGTCAGCTCCTTCGTTCGTGCTCCAGAGAGAGAGAGAGAGATATTAACTTCAAGGAAACCAGAAAAACAGAATGGTGGCTACGACAGACTGCGTAGAAAAGTCCAAACCCATCGCTGGAAAAAAGGTGTGTAGCCTACAACAACGTATTACGAGGAACTGGGTTAGAGTAGAAAAAATGACCCGTGTGTTGTATGGAATATTAACTTTAACTGCTTTTTTTTTCTTTTTTTTTTAAAGGTGTCCAAACCACTCATGGAGAAGAAACGCAGAGCTCGCATAAACAAGTGTTTGGACCAGTTAAAATCTCTTCTGGAGAGCTACTATAGCACCAGTGTAAGTATGCAGGCTTTAACATTAGAGTTTCAAACCGTTTAATTTGTACTTTAGGATAAGGTCATTGCGATTAATGCTTTAAGTAATGCTAATAATTATGTGAAGAAAGCGTCTCAATAATGTTATGTCTTTACTCAAGATTCGAAAACGCAAACTGGAAAAGGCCGACATCTTGGAGCTCACAGTGAACCATCTAAGGAACCTCCAAAAGATCCAGAGCTGTGAGTTATAACCTCACTTATTAGACCAAGCCATCAAATATTCAAATACTCGGCTCATTTATGGATACTTCAAGCTCTGCTTTTTGCGAAACTTTTCACTTTTGCGCACATTTTCTGTGCGTCTCTCACCTTAAGATGTCTTTCCAACACTTTCAGGCACTGCCGCTGCTTCCGAGTTTTCTGATTACCAAACTGGCTTCCGCCGTTGCCTGGCAAACGTCAACCATTATCTGCTGATGGCAGACAACTTGAACGGGAGCGACCGCTGGATGTTATCGCAGCTTTCTAGTAAACTTTGGCGCTCCCGGGGAAGAGAGGAAGTCTTCAGCACCACGGACAGCGGCGTGGGTCAAGCTGAGACACAGGATGAGGCGCCGAGACTTCTTTCATCGACAGCAGGACCTGACGAGAGAAAAACGGCCAAATCTAAAGCTCTGAAATCCAATAACGCAAGTGCGTCTCCTTCTTTACCGAATGACGAGGCACTGCAGCCATCTAGAAACAAACGGGTTGTCGTTGCTGCGGCGCCCGCACAAAATACTCATGAAAAAAGTTCCAGTCACGAGAAGTTTCACTCTGTCGGTCACAGCAATGAAGCTGCAAACACGACGCACATCGTGTGGCGGCCTTGGTAGAGCTGATGAAAAGAGGTAGATATTCTAAGTCATAGAGTGATTGAATGTTATAATTGCACTGTATAGATTTCCACAATATACTATTACGTAAATACTGTATATGTTTTATTTTCTTAATAAAATTGATGAAACAAAGAATGCGTTGTATTGTTTATTAAACTGGGCATAGATCAAACCTTCCACTCAGATGAAAGGGGGTCGTTTAGTACAAGTGATTGGTACTAAACGACCACCGGTTGTTTGTTGGGTAGCTGTGATATAGGCCTAAAAAGCTAAATTGATGTCGTGCTCAGTCAAACTGGAAGAAAATGTCACAAACAATATGCATTTTGGTGTTTTGTATAGACGCGTGGGCGCATGCAATTCAAATCTATCTTATTAAATGTATCATATTGTATAAAACACTTAATACTTTCATTATAAAACACTGTAAATATGTGGAGTTGATACAGAGAAAAAAAAAAGATTCAGGAGAGTGGGGGCATTTCCTCCATTCTTCTCTAGTTTCACGCATAAGTACCGCAACAGTAGCGGGCAAATCAGATCCTTGTCGGACAGCACAACAATTTTCTGCTATATGGCTACTGATTACACGCCATGTGCTCTTCTCTGTCTCCCCTGGACCTGCAGACGACCACACGCTGTAGGCCTATAGGCTATAACTGAGAGGAGATAAATAGTGGAAAAGATGCAGTTTAAATTTCTGCTCGAAGTTGAAATGGAATTCCTGTCAGTTTTATTATTATGAAAGCTCTAAACCTATTGCCCCACATTATACACTCGTGTCAAAGGTAACCTCATACTTACTGTAAGTCTCTTAGGCTGGTTAGCCTATAAACTCCCTGCAGTGCAAGACCCAATTCATCATTTTTTACTGTTTAGGCTAATCTTCATTAATCCTTGCGCTTCCTTCGCATGTCAGGAAGAGCAAGCAAACATGTTTCATGTCCAGTGATGTTTTTTTAATTAAACCAAAGACACCCAGATATTAACTCCACAGTAAACTAGTTTGTCATCTGAAGAAGGCTAACTTCTGCTTACTAATGAAAATAAAATGAAAAAAAATAGAGTACGAGGGACTTTTCGAATAAACCACAACTGACTTGAATGTCTAGCAGTATAGCAGTAGTATTGAAGTGTACTGAAATAGTATTTGGAGGCTACGTCTTATAATGTTTTTTAGATATAACATACAGTGCTAATAAACTTTTACACACTTTACACGCACTACAGCGCAATTATTTAGCCTACTATGGGCCATATGCGCAAGACAGCAAACCGCTCTATCATTCAGCCCTTTAAACGTACCCTATAGTTTTCTTCCGCTGCTTTGGCGGGGATGTAATAAAGTGTCTCTCCATTCTGAAGGAGCAGCGCTGGAAAGGATGGCACCTTACAGCGAGGAGAATCGCTGAAACACCCACAGCTCTTTCAGATGGTAGATGCTGGAAAGACGCTGCTGCTGCTGCTGCGGCCTCATGGAAGAGGGGTGCGTCTGTGTAGAACAAACAAGTAGGCCTATGCGTATAGGCTTGGTTCAAGTTTTTTACCCTCAAATTAACGATTAAATCGCTCCAAACCCACTTATGGCAAGTATTTGTTATTCCAGCTTTTTGTTTAGTCTGATCAGCACATAAAGCCCATCTGTAAACCTTCTTAAATACTCCATGAGACCAACAGATGTCCATATAGCAAACGAAAAGTTTGTTTTATCCAAGAAAGGAAAGGCCACGTGACTTCCACTGAACGCCCTTAAACTTGTTTCTAAGAATTTCTATTAACTCTTCTCAACATTGTTCAAGTAACCTAATTTGGTTTGCCATTATAGTAGCAACGCATATTTGAGTGAGAACCGAAGGGAGAGGAAGAATAAGTTATTAGCATTAGACTGGACCCAGTCAGGCGTTCGTAAGAGAGCAGACGTGGGTGAAGTGCGCTGCAGACCCCTCCATTCCCTGCTCATATTACTGGACAAGTTCAGCACAACTGCTGATATTCTCTGCTGCAATGGCATACAGTGTTATAACTTGATGACTTGAGCAATTGGAACATATGTGGCTCCCCCACATACTCACAATTAAGTGTGAACAATAGAGCTGGCTTTAGTTCCTGGCTGTTTCCAGCTGGACCTACAGCACACCGTGGAATGATCTTTTTGGCAAGTCGAAAGAGCCGTGTCCATGCTCACTGTTGGAGGCAACTCGGCCACTAGACAGCTCCGGCTTCTCCACAAAGCTCTAACCAGGGCCTGCAGTACAGAAATCAGCTGATCAGACACCTGCATCGAAACATAATACTGTGCTCTTCGTTTAAACGTGACAAAATGTATTTTTACAGAACACTGATTTTTTTTTCCGACCAAGATTCCAAAAGAACAGACAGAATTTAGGTATTTAAAGTAGTCCTATAAAATTTAATGAACGCATTTTCATTTATGAGCTTGCTACACATTATAGTTAACTCCCACAGAAATAACTAAGAAGATTTCTAAGACTTGTTCGATGCCCAGCTGCACAACGTTACTTTAAGAGTGACAACGGAAAGAGGTGCTGTCCGGATGAAAACAAACCTAGCAGAGGATGGTTTCGATCCATCGACCTCTGGGTTATGGGCCCAGCACGCTTCCGCTGCGCCACTCTGCTACTTAATCCCAATATCTGCTATAGCTTTAAATCCAGGTCCTATACACTATGTCTGCAGTATAAAGCACTATCTGCACGAGAAACACCGATACTGTCGAGGGATTCGTCTTAAATTGGTGTTTCTTGTGAGACGAAGATAGTTAATTTATTACGTAATATAAACTGATAACGTTGATTAAGTTTTTGCTAGTTTGTCTTATATACCAAAACATTAGCCTAGCCTATGTATGTATGACATGTGGCACTAATGTTAGCTAACGCTAAATGTTGACCTGTTAGCTAGCGAGTTGATGTTACGATTAATGTTACTCGCATCATTACATCTACTTTATGAAGTAAAAACACATTAGCTTAATATCGGAGCTGACCCGACTTACACTTCATAAGCTCAGTATCTAAATAAAGATACGGTACACGTACAACAAATACAAAACATTTTACCTAATTTTTGAAAATAACGACATGAGATGCTGGAACAAGCTAGCAGTAACAAGCACGTCTGCTTTATTTAGCTAGATAACGCCAGTGACAGAGCAACAGGAAGGGCAGGGGAGAAAGAGGCGATGACATGTGGTTACCTTTTTGACCTTATCTGTGTATTAGGGATGGGCATGAATATTCGAGTACTCGTTTTGAACGTCTGTACTTATTCTACAGATCACTATTCGAGTAGTCTTTTTTTAAATTAAATTAATAAGTAGCCTATATATCAGGGGTGGAAGTAACTTTTTGAGTATTTTTTTTAAATCAGTAATTGTGCTTTTACTTAAGTACTTTTTAGAACAAGTATTGTTCTTCACTACATTTCAAGGTGAATCCGTTACTGAGAAAAAACAATAATGCCCTAAAATTAAGGGTGATGTCATTAGAGGTTAAGGTTAGCATTATTGTACCTCGGCATAGTTAAAATGTGGCTGCATCTACCTCAATCAATCATTAATTTATTGCACCACCAGGCCAGCATGCTAAGTGACACACATCAAACACACCCAGATGTTGGTTTGTTAAAATGCTCATGGTGGATCCTCGTTGGTGATTTCAAAATTTGCTACATTGCTTATGAACTTCTACCTTCAGTGAGATGTGTGAGGACTTTTTGCTCTTTCCGTTTGTCAAAGATGTGACAGCAGAGCCTCTTTCAGCTCAAAATGTTTGAAAACTCTGAGCACAGTGAGACAGAGAGGCTAAATGAACTGGTTTTAGTGGGACAGAGAGGCCAAATGGACTGGTTTTAGTAGTGGGACAGAGAAGCTAAATGGACTGTGGGACATGCTGAAGGTTAATCAATAAGCTCTCATTGTAGAAGACACCACACCTTGATCTTCTTCTGGGGACCTACCTGGGCTCCACTTTCATGTGACCACAAGAAGAAGGCCATTCCTCTATTATGCTCATCATGGCGAGCTCCTGGAAACTCCTGGAAAGAAATCAGCATGAAGCAAAGAGATTCTCGCATACTACTGTAGCCCCAAAATTCTAAAAACACACTTTGATTCATCATCTGGTGAATTTAATCAGTCATCATAGGAACAAGAAAATTGTAACATTTAACATCATTCATATTTGAGTCATAAATGTTTGAATATGTTACAAAATTATATTTTAATATTGTAAACACAACAAAATGCAATAATCTAGGACATAGCAAAATTTGACAGGTGGATGGGATGTTTTGCCTCCATAGAAAGATACATTTCAGCTAATTTGTCCAATTGAAAAAGCTGCAATGAGTGAGAGCTATACTAATACATAAAGAGTCAAACCTAACATTTAAATGACCCCAGAGGAGTGATGATGTATATGGGATCATATGTGGATGGATGAATGGTGGTAGTAAAAAGGTTTTACAACTGAGACTCTCAAAGGGGATATTTTCATTTCATATTGTCTTTATAGTCTTATAATTTCTTTTGACAACTTACATCTAATTAGGACAAATGCATTCGTGTTAGCAGTTACTGTCCATGATAGGTCAAAGCCCAAAGTTGTTTCTGCTATTATTTATCAGAAGAAGAATTTTCACTCACCAAATTGTCTCATTTGGTACTAAATGTACTAAAAGTACTTTGTTAATTTAACAGTGTGCTGTGTATATTCAGCTTTATTGTTAACGTCACTCCAGTGTTTATTATGAGTGAGTGAACTAATTCAAAATTGAGAGCAACCTATTTCACTGATAATATAGTAATACTAGATTTGTCCTTGAACTTTTATACTTGGCATAATGTAAAACAGTTTATAGAAAATTAATACATATAAACTTTAACGTTCCTTCCTTTTGCTTAATTTTATTGAGGCTCTGGGAATGCGTAAATTTAATTAACATTACTCAATGGGGCTTATGTAAATCAGGTATTAAAAAGAATCAGTTTGTACTTGGAAAACCTCCCAGAATAGGACCATTAGCAGTCTTGCTGCATGTTATGACATTACATATCAAATGTAATATCTGCTTTTTATTAAATCTTTATGTGCAATTATACTTAAATCCCATTCTATTCACAATGTTCCTAATTTGTGCTAACAATTTTGTGGGTTTAGGTACCACACCAACATTTCAGTTATGCTACATCTAGTCAGCCTCAAAGCTGTAATTATTAAACCTTTGGACCATTTAACATCTTTTAGAGGTTCCCTGTTAGGTGGCTACCAAAAAGAAAATCATTATTGATACTTTCTAAGAAATTGCTGAAACAAAGAGCTGCAATCTGGCAGACATGCTCAGTTGATGAGGATAAAGAAGCATTTCCCCCTTTGTTGGTCTGATGCTCTGTATGTTAATTTTCAATGTGGTGAGCAGCTGTTGTGCCTTATAATCTCCAAAGTTAACACAAACCTTGGAATATTAAAACTAGGAGGAAATGTCAAAGGAAAGGTTTCATTAAAAAGGACACCAAAGCCATACATCCAACATCCTTCATATATACATGACATGTCAATCCTTAAAAGCTGACTTCACATTTTCATTAAGAATTAAAGGCCTTCCTGTTATATCTCAATATCTCACATAGTAACTGTAAAACTATTAGGCATTCATTTGGGATTACCACTTCAATATAGGGTGCTTGAAAAAAAAGTGTTTCATGTGTTCTGAATATCTTAACGGAAAAGTTGTACAACATGGACAAAGAAAATAAATATGTATAGTCCGTCATATCCTTAAGTCAATCTAAAGGTTAATGGGCAGTATTTGGGAAAGTTTGGTTTAAAAGCAAATGTGTTAATACAACAAAACACACAGCCATTACAGGCCAAATAAAGTACAATTTAAGTTCAAGGTCTTAAGTGCAAAGTAATGACAGAAAGAAACACCACCCAAACAACTACCTCCTCCGAATCTTTGAGCATTTCATAAGAAACATCAAACAGCAAAAACAAGGTGTGGGAATGTTCACGCCATTTAAAAACAGTTTTTTTGTGCCAGTGCTGAAAAAATCCTCAGTGGATATTTTGTAATGTGAAAGCTGAATAACAGGACCACCCAACCTTTTCACCAGCCTGCATACAAAATGAAAATTAGGCCCATTCAGAAGTTATGTCCAAAGCTCCCAAGGCCATTTAGCATAAAAGCTATTGGTGGTATATATAATAAAACACAAAAGTGGCACAAGTAAAAAGGTCAAAAAAATTCAGTATGTCACTTTCCCATAACCACAAATATTCCAGTGGTTATTTATTATAATAATAACTTCAGTATTAATGTTGATATTAACAAGGGAAAACTTGCTTTTAGGTTGTGGAGCCGACAGAATCAGAGTGAAGGGTGATGTACCCCGAGGACGACACAGAGGGCGTGCTTACAAAACTGTTTGTGCTTCCTTTACTCTCAGCCTTGCTCAGGTGCTTCTGATGGCCCGAGTCAGCTCCAGCACCAGCCCTGTTTCCACCGCCTGTCCTTGGCCTAGAGTGCCCTCGAGTCTGCTGGCTGCGCCCAGGTGAGCCCATTTCACACTGCTTTTTCCCATCTTGTGGGTGCTCCCGGCAGCCTTTACCTGAGCCACAAGCCCCAGGGCTCTTCTTTCCCCCATGTCTGTCTGGTTTGGGGGAACCCTCAGGCGAGTTGCCCCGACTGCTGCTCCTTTTGTGTTCTGAGAGTCGCCTGAGTGCCTGAGGCTCACGCTCAAAGTCTGTGAGCGGGAAATGAGGAAGGAGGACTGTGTGCTGTTCATACACATTGGGGATGAGGGAGATGGTGGATGTGCGCCGCGGGCTCCTCCTGGGGCTCGGCAGTGGCGTCTCATCTATAAAGTTAATCACTTCATCGCGGCTGAAACACCGCAGTTCGTCCTCATAGCACTCCCCGCCACAGACCACACGTGGCAGGTGCTTGAGGGAGTGCATACTATCCTCAGAGCGTCGCCGCTTGCGGTGCGGGTGATGGTGATGATGGCTCTCCTCGTGGTAGGAGACCAGGCTGCTCCTGCGCCTCTCGTGGCGCGGCAAGGTGGAGCTGTAGTGGGCACTCACTATCATGTCCTCGGTGGAGCCCCATCGGTGAAGATATGAGGGGATCCGGTCGCTGGTCCACATGTCGGTTTCGTCGTGGGAGTATCTTCTTGTAGGGGGCACCTGGATGCAACACAGAGACCAAGCTCTTCAGTCTATCAATATCTTTGGCATTCATTCACCAAGAATTCTACAACACAGAATCAGTATGCACTGTGGCACTGAACATTAAATAAGTAACATGTTAGGCTATATAACTTTATATAGATTTGAATATGCCTAAAGTATCCATTATAAAAGATATTACATGTAGGATTCTTCAAGGTTATGTGGCTCCCAATGCCACTATGAGGGTACACTGCAATTTTAGCAACAACACTGATTTGCAGTATTCAAAATGAACTGCTTTGTGTTAATATTTGGGCCGATCGCTAAGTGAAAAATGTTTTTACAATGTTCATAATGCAGAAAACAGGTTACTGTCACAATTCATTCTATTTTTGGTACCCTGATTCAGCTGTTGTGTTTGTGTTAAATCCTACATGTCGCACATGTATATTGTTTGTCCAACATCTTAAGTACAATTTTTGACGTAATCACTCATAAAGTTTTTTACCATTCTAACATACATAAACAGGGTTAAAACTCAACTATTATTCACTTCCATTATTTGGAGATGAAAACTGCATGTTATGCTACATGTTATACTCACATTCCATTCTGTTCTGACAACTATGCAAGAGAGAGAGGGTTTGTCAAGGTGACGTCAAGAGCGACAAGATTGATATCAGCCTGCCCCCCTGTGGTGGGTTTTAGTAAATGCAGAGAAACGAAGACAGCAGATGATACAGTAGCATTGAGTGGGTTACGTGGGCGGGCTGAACAGCAGAGGGCAGCACAAGCATTAGAATGATTTCAAATGCAAGACAGACTTGGCAGGATGGAGAGAAAGAGAGAGACAGAGAGAGAGAGAGACAAACACACAACAAACCAATAAAGCCACCAAAGAGGCTTTATTCTGCAATCAAACCATTTGAGAAGTACCACAGCAATTCTCAAATGGAGGGGCTACTTGCTAATGATTTGAAGGGTTGATTCATTTTTTTTTTCTAATTTTACCTTTATTTTACCAGGAAATATCCCCATTGAGATTCAAAATCTCTTTTACAAGGGAGTCCTGGATTCATGGTCTAATTGGGCCTTAACCCTTCTAGCAGCAACCAAAATAGTGACTGCATCACATTTTTCCTGTAACTGAAATCAAAAATGCACCTTATTTGTTTCACCATCACACATATACAGGGATTAAATATTACTTTACAACAAATCTACTGCCATGTGACGAGGTGTATCAAACACAAAACAATGGGTGGAGTAATGGCTTGGCTTCATGAAGTGATAGCTACTGTATACATCTCTGTTTCAAGGCTTCTTAAAAATTCAAGCTGAATAGAGATTCAATCCTGTAGGAACTTTGGTCTTAGAAAGGTTCATTGTAATGTGGGTCATTTAAAAAATAAACTTCTGGCGGGCTGTCTTGAGAAAACTGAAGCCCTTGAGTTGTTTTTGACAAAGATGACACAGTGATAAGATGGTTTATAAAAAAAATAATATTGTGTGAGTTGCATCAGTTGATTCTTAAGTTAAATATCCTCACCACAGTCTTCTAGGCCAAGTCCAGCAAGTGTTTTTATCATCATCACTGCTTTAATCAATGAATGTCATCAATATTGAGCCAATATCTGATTCTGAGTTAGAATTAGTATTTTACAGAGTTAAGTCAGTATTGGAACAAAAGCAGAAAATAGGGTTTTGTTGAATTGCTCTAGAAGGCTGCATGTTAGAACAGGCTTTGATGCTAATGCAGGGTGAAAAGTAGCATTTCACAGCTCTGCATCTGACTTGAGTGGATGCTGGATAAATGCACACAATGCTTTTGGGTAGAACATGAGCAGGTGTATATACTGTTTTCCTAAAACCTTGAGGTATTCCTGAAATGTAGAAGGCAAGTCATTTACTATACTCTTACCCTCAGTGTAGTCAATTGCATGGCTAGGACACACTAGTAGACAAATGAAGCACATCTAACATGTTTATGGGACTACCGATGGTCATATTTACCAAACATTAGTCAGCAAGAGTATATGTTTTATTCTCGTAAAAAAGACACACAAAAAAATCTGGCTTATCTGGGAGAGATAGCTTCACAAAATGTCTTGATGATTTCAGAAAATTCAAGCAAGATATTGTAAAGGCCCACAAGGCCATTTCATCATGCACATAAGCAATGAAGTGTCATTTAAAAATAATTAAACTGATCAAGTAAAACAAATGAAGAAAATCAATGAAAATATACCTGCAAATACTGCATTTTATCTTCCTGTTGTTCCCTCAATGGATACCCTTGCGGAACCCCCCTTTCTAAGGTCGAGAACTCATACTTGGCATTACGGTCTACCGTCATGATTTCAGGCGCCGAGCTATAGTCATATGGTCTGTCATATATTAAGTCGGCATGAATTCCTCCATCTTGGCTGTTTTCTGCAAAGTGCAGAAAGGCACGAGCGTCAGGATTAGAGAGCAATGAACTCAATACACAAGACAGACAGACAGACAGACGAATAGATAAGAGAGACAAGTTCAATTGTTCTCTGATTTGTTGACTTTTCTTACGGGTCTGCTCAGGAATACGAGGTTTAGATCAAAAAAATACTTGAAAAAAAAGACCAATAATTGAATTTAAATGTTTAGTAAGGGGATTAAAAAAATGGTTCTGAATTCAAAAATCAAGCCAAATAGTTGCATAAAGAATCTCTGAAGGTAAAGGGCTTACATTCTGAATAACAAATTATACAATATCAAGTGTTCTTCGTGTATAAATACCTAGCATATCTGTATATCTAGCAAGTTTATTTTTTCAATTACTGCATTCATGTTCATTAAAGTTCAATTAGAGTTGGGTGACAAATGCTGATCTTGAGGAAAATATTGGCCAAAAAGATGAAAGATGAAAGTAGCTACATGTATTTGCACAGGCAGCTTGGCATGCAAGTAAGTAGCTTTTTAGAAACAGGAAACAATCCTTATACATACACCTGTGATGAGTTATACATGGCAAGCCCTCTGGAAAAAAAGCAGAGAACTGGCAGTGTTAATATCACACAGAATATGGACTGCCCTGTGTTGTTTTATGGTTCCTGCTGGACAATGAGCAGTTATCAGGGAGGGTGTCAGAGGGAGAAGATCACAAGGTTTGGAGGGTTAGAAACAGAAGAGAAGGGGTTCAGATCGGGCTGAGTTTAAACAGTGCCAATAGAAAAAAAAGACCGATGGTTCATACTGTCATCAGTTTGCATGACTTGTAGAGATCTGGTCATGGACCCAGTTCATGAGGCTTTCTATGATTATCATGTGACCTAATTTTGGGACAAATGTTTGTTGACGTGTCTGTGATTCCTTGGTGAAAAGTTTCCTTTTCAGCCCCTTTGGAATCCATTTATATTTCTGTGATGGGAGACGCAAGTCTTGGACAGCTTTCTTTCTCTTTTATCTATTAGTCAGATATTTACTAAGTGGGGTTTCATTAAGAATTCTGCCTTCAAATAATTGCTTTAAGTCACTAACTGACCAGTACGTGTGAGTCCACATCACACAAAGAAAAATAAATTTAAACAAACAAACAAAAGAAATAAAGCAAAAAACATATATATAAAATAAATAATTATATATCTATATCAGTTGTTTCCATACAAAAAAACCTGGTAACAACTTGTATCCCTTTGTGACTTGAGGGAAATATGACCATCATAATGACATGAAAACGTGCTTTTCAACTTTACTGGAATTGTTCCAGTTTCACTCTGGATCCTGACAAATAAATGGACAACCATTTATTGTATTGTCCTCTCAGGCCAGGGAATTCTAGAAGAAGATTGCTCAGTTTAAATGCATTGGAGTGAAAAAGAAAAGATGCTGCAAGGTAAGTTTGTCCTTTGTCCAGCTATATATATATATATATATATATATATCCTTTTATAAAGCACACACCACGTACAAAACACAGAAAAATATATTTTAGTATAGAAAGTTATATAACACAGACACTTGGTTTCATCTCCTGACAACAAAGGTCACATTATAGGTCACATGATAACATTTGACAACTGATTACAGACCTCAAACTACAACAAAATAGAATTTAAGTAATATTGACCAACCAAAAGAAACTAAATAATATGTATCACTTTATTTAAGAAACATGTACAAACAGCCAAAATCATAATTGCTATTGTAAAAAGCACTTAACCACTCCGTAATTTTTTAACCAAATGTTAAAAATATCCCACTAAATAGGCTGTAAGTGTTAAAAAAATGTTATTTTTGTGATTACTTATGATTTTTATTTTATTAAAGATTATGCTTTATAATTATATATTATTTTGAGCTAGGAAGTAGCCCATATATCCCAAAGAAGGGATAAATACTGTCAATGAATCCCCAATTCCAATATTTTGCAATGTACAGATTGAGAGTTATTTTCTAGGTATACAATATATTGTGGTCATCCTGTATTAAACCTTGCAGCCAGTTCAGATCAAAGATTGGGGACAAGCTAAGATCAATGAGACTAACACAGACTGTTTAATGTTTTCATAACAATAATCATGCAGCATCACTATTCTAGTCTAGTGTCTTGTTTAATTTGTCACTTGATTGATCTGACAGAAAATAGCAGCGACAGAGTGTAATTGAACAATTTAATATTTAGAACACCAAGCAAAGAAGTCACAGGGTGTAATGATGTGAATCTGCAGTATAGTAATCATTGGTGCTCCACAGTCAAGGACCAATTTAAACCTGCATCACAAGTTAGAAACCAGGAATATAAAGTATTATCCTCCTTCCATGTCTTGCCCAAGAAATTTTGACATCTCATAAACCAGTGATTTTTGAGAATGCTAGTGTTCAGTTACTGAGTCAACTGTAACAAGACAATCGCAAGTGATATTTTATGAAAAATCTATCACTTGGGAATAAAATGTTGACACTGTGTAGACTAGAAAGGTGGATAAGAAAATAGTGCCAAGACATTCAGAGAAACTGTGTAAAAAGACTTCTCAGCTGACTAAAGAGTAATTCTGTCCAAACTATTTGTGCATAAGCTAATGTACGAATATACTTTTCTCTGCAATATACAGATAAGTTTGCTTTTCTTGCCACAAAACTTTGATGTTAACTGGCTTATATGGAGGTCTGATATTTTTATCAGACGTTTTTTATCAGGACGTTTTCACTTTTATGATCATGACCCCTGGCTTATTAGTCAGACGAAATTGGTATTGTGAATTACAGCATGTGTCAGTCGCTAGTGCACAAACGTGATGCAAATAAATTTACTTTTGAGGATTGTAAATGACAGAGGTGACACCATATTGTACCTCGAGGACCAGAGCTAGAAATCTCTATCAAAAATCAGGCTATAATTTCTTTTGCTTGATAGTCACCTCTGTTCCTTTTCTGCCCTAGATTAAGAGACAAAACTATTTAGGTTAATAAATCACATTTGTCACTGTAATTCCTATGGCAAAAGAGAGTCCAGAAATCTTCTCAACACAAACAAGTTTGTGTGTGCACACCCTGAATTCAGAGGGTCATGAGTCTTTAACTGCCACTTGGATTTTGTACACTCGACCAAATTATCTTTGGAACCACTTTTGCCAATTTGCCCTTTCACACTGAACTGTCTTCGCAAATAGGAATCATCATCCATATTCACACCATCAGGTGAAGAGGAGGGACGAAGGAGGCAGAACGGGAGGGAGAAGCCTGGCTGTTGCTTACCCTCGTCCACATCATCGTTGGACATGATGGCGACGCACTTCTCCCACACCATGCGGATGTCAGCCCGATAACGGTCACAAGCCCAGAGGAACATGGGCAGCAGGATGGACTGGGCAATAGAGCACCACAGCACACACAATACCATCCAGTTGTAGGAGCGATCAAACTTCAGACTGGCAAAGCTCACCACCTGGACGGGGGGTCAGCAAAGGGTTATAAAACACATAATCAGCTATTATACTGTATGGTAACTACTTACTGAATTGTAGTTTTTACAATCCATTCTGCATGGATTGGGTGGAAAAGGTCAGTAGACAGTTTAACAGAGATAATATTTCTTTAATCTAGAACATAGCTAATGCACTGACTGGTGCTCTAAGACAGGATTCTTATGTTTACTGCAACTTTGCTTTCCAAGGCTGTTTTGCTTTAAAGTTCACAAGATTTTTTTTTGCATCATGACAAAAATGCTGAATTCAACTGGCTCATGTCATTTTAGTAATGTCCCTAGCGATGACTCTACAAAATCACCTGTTGCATGTAGTTTAGTAGTTTTTTTTCCTTTACAGACGAGGGCGTGAGATGTGACTGAAAGAGCTGCACTGGCATCTCCATCTACTCCAGTGGGGCTGCTCAGCGTTCAACAGATACTACTGTGTTCGTGGGGTTCCAAGTGTAAATTTGTCTACTCATTAATAGAGCAAAATTCTACGAAAATCCGAACAATTATTTACTATGATACAGTGCGTGGCTTTAGAATACATTATTCTATGGAATCACTGGGTAGTATAATTGATTAGGTTAAACAAGCAAAGTGAGTGAGTGCAGCTACATCCCTTAAACTGGGATCAGACTATTGGAGTTTTAAAATCCGACCAGATTTTGAAATCGGGTTGCATCACACACATAAGGAGAAACTTCACAGATTTTCTTCTCTCTAATCTCAAACATGCTCACATGACTTGAAAATAATTGTGCATCACACACTACAGGATATTTTTTAAGATTAAACGTGTCACTGTTGCTGGCTGAACAATCTGGCAATAAATGGAGGAGAAGCCGGAGTTCTTATTCTGATGCTAACGAGTTGATTAGAAGCAGGTGAGGAGATGAGCCAGGTGTACAGGAGGCGGGAATGCTCATCACAATATCCCAGAGCCCAAAGTGGCGTCTTTTTGCTTCTTTTGTCCAACCAACCGTCCACAGACTGTTGACTCGAAGAAATAACAAAGTGAAGCAGCAAATCTTTACATTTATGAACCTGCCATTGTTTTTGCATTTTTGCGTGAAAAATGACTAAAACATTTAATTGAATATCATAATAGTTGGTAAATAATTTGCTTTTGATTGACTAATTGATTAATCGAACATACAGTATACACACTAAACTACTGTTGCAACTAATAATTATTTTCTTTATCAATTTATGTGTTTATTACTCTACAAAATGCCATAAAATAAGAAGACAACATCACAAAAGTTAATTTACAACTATATAAAGCAAAGAAAAGCAGCAAATCTTCACATTTGAAAAGCTAACAGTGGAAAGTTTTCTACAAATAATCGATTATGAAAACCGTTGGCAAATATTCTTCTATCAATGAACTAATTGATCAATTGACTAATCATTGCAGTACTCTCAAAAGTTCAAAGTATGATCAAGATGTGAGATGTGATATACAGTATATTCACATTCAGGGTTCAGCGAATGAAAACAAGAGGACAGCTGAAAGCTTTATCTACAGGCAGCCACTGTGTACAAAATGAGAAATGAAAAATTCAGATGTTTCATGATTGTTTTTTCTAGCTTTTCTCACAAATGGTTCAGATGCATTCAGGACACTCATTGAATTTCAGATGAAAGTAGGTGCATCTAATTATTTATTCATTCATTTTCATTCTGAACTGCTCCTCAGTGTGGGGAAAGGAGACCTCGATTTGCGCATGACCTCTTTTAGCATTAGAGCTAATGGGGTTTCTTTCCTCAGTGAAGTAATACAGGGCATTATCTGATCATTAAAGTTGACAGGTTCAGTGTATAATCCTCAACTCTAATGCATCGGGCCAACACACTGATCAGATGGATGAACTCAAACTCATTATCTCTGTGGTCACTTCCTGTAGTCACACATTGAACTCGAGCAGTGGCCGTACAACAGCAGCATCACTGCAAGACTTGATGAAGTTATTAAGTCTCAGCCTCATACTGATCATAGTTTTTCTACTGAGCTGATCCAATCTAAAAACTGCCAGGCAAACCAAGGACAGTGGTGACAACAAATGACATTGAAGGTAAATACATCACCTGCTGACTTTTAACACACTTTCAGCCAAAGTTCAACATTATAGTTAAAATATTCTGGCATCATGTCATTACAACACATTATGCTTCTGAAACAACTAGGTTATGATGCTGTTACAGTTAATGTATTTTCCACTGAAGGGTTCTTGTGTTCTTTAGAAAGCTCATAAGTGGTGCATTTCTTATGAGTGAACCACAGTGTGTTTTAAACTAAACGGAAACCCTTACAAACCATAAAACTGATCACAGGATCTTAAGCAAAGTGACATCAAATGGCTTGTATTGACGAGTTATGTGATGAGTGTTAGTGTTGTATAATAGTAATTTCCTAGATAAACAAATATATGGCAGCCATTATATATTTAATCTATTTTCTTGTGTTTTCAGTAGTGGTTTTCTTACAGTGGTGATTCTATTATGTTCTGTTCATCTATTCCTCAGTACTTTTCTGTGTAACACCATACATTTGGTTTTTGTGTTACAGCTTTCCATGCATTTAAATAGCTCATTACATCCGGTCATAAAGACAAGAAGACATTTTGTTGTTTGTGCCACTGCACTGGAAATATGATCTTTCATTTGTACTAAACTACCCTCTCTCTGTGCACACACATAAAGAAACCTAATAGGGTGATGTTGTAAAAGTGATACACCACTGTCTTTTCAAAATCAACTTCCAGCTTATAAAGCAACAAGAATGCAGTTTCACCTCTGATCCTGAATTTAAACATCTCAGTATGGAGGCGTGATGTTACAAGTAAAAATATGACACAGGCACACTAATTAAGCAGCACACAATAAACACGGAAGCATCAGACAAAGAAATTGTGGAATTTCTAACATTTATGCTCATCTCACACTTAAAATCACTCATTCATAAAAAGCATTTCCCAGTGTTCTGATTCTTTTTGAACAACAAACAGCAGCTGTGGTGCCTAAAGACCTGCGAGCTCATCAGTGTTGCGTAATTGCTCATACCAGAAAGGATTTAATAATGGTGTTCATTCAAGTCTTTATAGCTTTATTCACATTCCCTTTTGCTCCAAACTCTGACATGCTACCATCTCCTCAAAATCTCAGTGAGGACCCTACATGTTCCTTGTTGCAGGGCAAGAGCTAATTTTAGGCAAATCAGTGTTTTGCAGTAAGTAAATTAAGTCTCCTTTTGAGGATGAAAACATTGGTAAGAAACACTGAGGTGTCTGGAAACAGCAATCGATTTAGATTCAGCTTATTAAAAGAGAGACCATTTATGAGAGAGCATTTTTGGGAAGGCTTGTTGTAGTTCAGCTCTTAGTGGGCAGATATTCGCAAATGGTAGCAGATTTACATACTTCTACATAAAACAGGAAGCATGACTTGAAGGCATAATTTAAGATCACTTTAAAAGTCAATACCTGCAAGTTGTTAATATGTCCCCACTGATTTTTGTTCTTGGAGAGAATTCATGTATCAGGAACATAAGAAATACTATTTTAGCCAGAGGGTTTTAAAAGCAAGTGCTACCTTATTTTAATATAACAACAATGAGAATGAAACACATTGTGAATAGGATACTAAGGTTATGGATATTTAGATTCTCCTGTACTGCTGTTAATATCCTCACAACAAAACAATAAGACATATTGATATAAGTCACAATGATATTCTCAGCTGAGCACAGAAACGACATTGGCAAATATATTAAAATAAATAATCTATTCTTCTGTGTATCTTTGAAGCAGCTGTTTCGTGATGTTATTATCATCGGTCACATTGCTTGGAGGTTTGTGATTGGTTCCCATAATATCAGGATTTGAGGTGTTTCTACTTAGTCATTGCCTCACTTGAAGCAAGCAAACTGTGCAATTAAGAGCACTTAGCATATTTCTCCTATTATTATGCAGCAAAGTACTAGTTAT
The DNA here is from genome assembly GCA_037974645.1 of Hollardia meadi. Classification (NCBI taxonomy): domain Eukaryota; kingdom Metazoa; phylum Chordata; class Actinopteri; order Tetraodontiformes; family Triacanthodidae; genus Hollardia; species Hollardia meadi. The sequence goes on along the minus strand of JBBPCS010000480.1, from coordinate 3,695,448 downwards.
TGTGTTGTGTGTGCTTCAGATTTCAGTATTAAAGGCTGGTACAGACAGTGGCGCTTTGTGCAAAAGTTGCTGTTTGGCTTGCCTCAGGTGTACAGCTCTTAATTAAAAAAGGCTGGTCTAATGTAAAAATTACTACTAACAGATGGCTTGTGCAAATGATAACATAACTGAGGCAATGTATAATACATTGACATACATAATGTTCTCTCACCTAGAAGGAATAGAGTGATATGAGTCAAACGTCATTTAGAAAACAAGATACACTTTCAATTAAAGCGTGCATACTGTGGACAGACATGTGGCTTGAACATTAGCAGAAGGTACTTGCTTTAACATAAATAAAAACTGTCAAAGGATATTTTCCTTAAGGGAGAAGTTCTATAAGTGACTTGCTTTTAAGATGACAGGATGGCTGTTTTGGCTGCATCACAAACAAGAAGCCTTGAGCTTTCTAAGGCTCTCAAGTCTGCATAGAAACCAGTGAATTGACTTGTTTAAAAATGGATGAGAACCTGAGGGTGGAATTTGCAAACCAAATGGCAACACAGTGAAACAGAGCTTGCTCCTTCATATTTGAAGGATCAGTTTCCATAGGATGTAGAGGGAAGTTACGCTCTCTTATTTTCTTATTTTTATTTCCGTAAAAGACAACAGAAGGAAGATGATTCAGTGCTTAACTGTTACCCGGAACAACATGGCCCGGTCTGTGTGCGACCAACACACGTGATAGTTGGAGCCTTTCCTGATTATGTTAGCTAACATACTTTTGTGTTATTATCGAAGTTAGACAGAATATAACCAGCACCCATTACCCCTCCTCAAATAGTCATACACTGTAGACTAGGGGTGTCACGGAACATCGTTGGTCCGTGATCCGTTCGGATCGCCCCCTATGGTTCGGCACGCATGTGGTCCGCGGAAACTACAGTTTAACGGCTGCTGTTACTTGTAATAATTGTAATAAAAATGTAATAATTTCTTAAATCTCAATGCGGAGCTGCAGTGAAAAGATCAAGAAGACTGACGTGCTGTGTTTTACTCTGAA
>JBBPCS010000480.1:3681992-3694303 GCA_037974645.1 Hollardia meadi | reverse complement strand
ACAGAGTGGTGACCGCAGATGTATTAAGAGCTGATATTACAATACTTATTTAATAAAATAAATAGATAAAATAAATATTTTATAATACTTATAATACATCTGTGGTGGTGACTACAAACAGAGGACAAAGTAGCACATTTTTTAATTCAACCCAAACCCTTTTTTTTCTCCTTTATGCTGATCCGAAAAATGATCCGATCCGTGACTCAAAAACGTGATACGATCCGAACCGTGAGTTTTGTGATCCGTTACACCCCTACTGTAGACCATCCATACTGTGCACACTTAGCCTGACCTACTTACAGCCCCAGATGAGCAGAAACATTTAAGTTCATGTAAATAATAAAACAGTATGCCATGGTTACAGGAGCTACAGTGGTTAAAATCCACCCTCTAACCGTTCTTTTCAACTTCATTTTTTAATTTTTACCCCTCCCAACCTTGTCTACTGTTTCTCTCTAAAGTACTTCCCTCAGCCTGAGTAACAAAGAGGTCACAAATAAAGCTGTTATAGCCTGACCTCACTGTGTGTTAGTGTGTCTTGTTTTCTAAGAGGACGGCAACAACTGGATACACGCCCCATCTAAAAAACAAATATGAAAAGTACAAACTTTAATTTATTTGAATATATTTTTGGCTGTCAGGTTTAAAGCTATGCTGAAAAGTGGTCAGGACATTTTGTGAAATGGTTCTCTAAGACTCTACTTGTCTTATTAACACATCACCAACACAAGTTTTATTATCTGGAGCAATTATTGACAATAACACTCTTTCCAATATTTTATATTTTATATACAAAAACGCTTTTATATTTCTTGTAGTCAATGAAACAAGCAAGGATATATTTTTCTTGCAGCTATCATGTTCATATGGAGAAAATAATGTTGCAACTTGGGAAGCAAGTGAACAATGTTTTGTTTTTGTTTTTATGTTAGACCATCTTCTGGGTGTCTGAAATATCACTAGGGATTAGTGTTTTATAAAAACAGATACTCAGCTCTGTGAATTAAATGCCATGATAAGACATGAGAGGCACAATCTGGAGCAACATGAACCCTAAAAATTTTACAAAAGACTGACGAATGTTGAAATCATAACCACTCAGTCACAACTGATCCAGAAGTCTAATTTTAATCCAAAGTTTGACCTGTTAGCAGACATGACTGAGCCCATAGTAATACACAAATTACTTCATTTTGAATTTTTGCTTTATCAGCCAGACTTTTTAACTGGCTGGTTCTTCGACTAGCTCCATCGTTAACTACAATCATGTTTAGGCAGTGAACTCACCAGTATGGGGAAGCCAGTCAGGAAGTCATAGATGAAGACGATACCACTGATTAGGTACGTGATCTGTAGTGACGTCTTCAGAGGCTCCGATCCATCAATTGATGATCTGCGCTTCCCCTGGGCGTCCTCCACCACTATGGTGGGGACGTTGAACTTGTTCTTGTCGGCATTGTGGCCTGCCTGAATGGAGAAGGTCTGGAAGAGAGCGATGCCGATACAGATAACACCCATGGCCACGCTGCCGCCGATCAGCAGAAGAAAGCACACGCCGAAGCCGAGACCGATCTCAGTCACAATGAACCGGCAGTCAGAGGTGTAGAAGCGGTCAATGGTGTCGTGCCAGCCCACTGCTGGGAGCGTGGACAGGATAAAGGAGACCATCCAGATGCCCATCACTGTGTGCACCGCCTGCTTCTTGGTGTTACTCAACCTGGAAGCAGAACCACAGATTTTAGCATAAATTAAGTCGAACTGCTGTCAGGCCTTCAAGTGAAATGTCCTGTAGCTCAATGGAGTCTTATATTGATGACACTATACTCTTGACACTGGCAGATCTGCTAGGACTTCAACACAAATGATTGGACAACTAATACCGAGAGTATATGGGGAAACATTTCAAAACCTTAAACAAACTTCAAAATAGACAAGTGAAACCTGTAAAAATAAAATGAAAATTAAGGTGGGCCCCAAAATGTAATGCCACCAACTCACACCACTCACCTGTGTATGAACTCATAGTGTGTTGCATAAAACAATATAATCGGCCATTAATGAGAGGTCTGACAGTACAATTTTATTTTATATGGAGGACACTGACAGTGAATGTGTCTGACTGAGAAAGTCAGTGGAAAGAACCTGTAAAGCTACACCACAAAAAGGCAGATCTGCATCTGGGACGTATGAGCTGAAAAAAGCACTATCTCACACAGTCATCATTTAGATAAACTGGAGTTGAATGGAGGAAAATCAATGCTTTGCTGATGGCGAAAGATTGCTTTTCACATCCCTCGGTCTATTTGTCATCTAGGTCTATTACAGGGTGAAGGGATTTCTATTTCTTCTCACCTCCAAGTAATTGTTACAGTCGAGCAATTTGCTGAATGTGTTTGTGTCCTCTGGCTGTGTGGCACTTTTCAAGGTTTTCCACAGCACACGTATATCTTACAATATATAGCAGGCAGATACTGGGGTTCTCACATATGACGAAAGACTGTGATATCTTGCCAAAACATAAAGTAGTGCTACACTGTTAGAGGCTTATTCATTTTAGCTTGTAGAATACGTAGATACGGTCCATTACCTGGCTTTTGAAAGTTTTTAAATTGTACAGCCACTTTAGTCTAGGGTTAGGGCGAGGGGTTACTGTAACCCCCTAACCCTAACCCTAGTGTCTATAAATTGGCCTCCTTTAAAAGTGTATATAATAACAAGGGACAGGTAGACAATGTTCCATGTTACATAAATGTACCTCTCCTCCTTCATTTGTATTGGAAATGAATACAGTAAATTTTCTGTCAAGCGTTAATTTTCCAGGAGCAATTTTGGCAGGAAACCCAATCCGTCTCCTACAAGAGAGCCAGAGCAAATGTCGCCTATTCTCCTCTTTCTTTTATTAAAATCCTCTGGAGGAGTACTGGCTAGATATAAAATGCAGCCCTTCACATACAAAAGGAGTCAAAAATATAGTTAAAAATATAACGCATTAGCTTACATGCACTGACACAATATGAGTGGCACAGGGGGTGAAGCAGTAGCTTCTATCTTTGCAATATGGCTTTGTGCAAGTAGGTCTTGTTGTCACTGTGCGTAATTATGCTAGCCTTTCCTGAATGTGCCTGGGGTACATATGATGGGGAGGTTACGTCACCAAGCTGCTTGAATCTATTACCAGAGATAGAGCTTTGCGAGGGAAAAAGGTCCTAAGAGATAGTGGGCACAGGGTGATGAGAACAGCTGCCGAAGTACAAGGTTGGAATTCATAATTTAGGCCTTCGGTGTGTATTAATGTCAGAGACAAGGCAGTCATGCTACCTCAGCGGGGTGAACGTGGAGCGATTTAAATGAAAGATGAACAGCAATTACACGGTGCCTCGCCTGAGCTATCACTCCACCATATCGCTGTTAAAAGTTACTTGAAAAAAGAAGGAGAGGAAAGCCAATGTTACCAGACAAGAGAGAATATAGTCAGATGAATGAGAGAACAGATGAGGGCAATAAAAGCATTGGTGTAAAGACTGATATCTCTCACCTGCACAAGCAATAAAGATTTGAACATAGATTTAAAAGGAAGTATGCATATCTTACTTGAATGTCTGCTTATCTGCAAAATTGGCCAAACTGACTGCAGGCTGTGCATCTACATGCCTGATGCTTCAGGAAGTACAATCACTATTTGTTTTTCAGCAGGAGAGGAAGAGCAAGGCAACAGAATATTTATCTTCACTACAAATATCACAAAAAACAGTTTCTGTTTCTTTCAATAACTTATATAGAATCTTGTTTGTGTTGTGCAAAAATGAATATAGGTATTCCACAGTATTTGCTCTAGAAATGCATTCATCTGCAAATAATTCTTCTGCGCTTGATGACCAGAAAATATCCATTATTAACAAAGCCAAGACCTCTGACGTGTGCATCGATGTGAGATGTCCTTAAAATGCAAACTACAAGCTAGAATATTGAACATTGTATGTCATTAATATGCTATTAGGTTTGTTACTCTACAACTATCGTTATCATTTTTCATTGCAGATAAAATAGAAAAAATACATCTTTCCATATATAGATCATTCCAAAAAGGTTGGGACATTCGGTAAAATGTCAATAACAACAGAATCCAATGATTTACAAAGCCTTTTGGCTTGGCATTGTCCTGCTGGAATAAGCAGGGACGTCCCTGAAAATGACATCATCTGGATGGCAGCATATGTTGTTCCAAAACCTGTATGTACCATTCAGCATTAATGGTGCCATCACAGATATACAAGTTACCCATGCCATGGGCACTAACACACCCCCATACCATCACAGATGCTGGCTTTTGAACTCTGTGCTGGTAACAATCTGGATGGTCCTTTTCCTCTTTAGCTCGAAGGATGTCCATGATTTCCAAAAACTATTCGAAATGTGGACTCATCGGACCAAAGGACACTTTTCCAATTTGCGTCAGTCCATGTCAGATGAGCTCGGGCCCAGAGAAGTCGGCAGTGTTTCTGGATGTTGTTGATATATGGCTTGCACTTTGCATGGTAGAGTCTTAACTTGCATTTGTAGATGCAGCGACGAACTGTGTTTACTGACAATGGTTTTCCACTGTGTTCCATCCAGAGATTTCTCGAAAATCTCTGAATCTTTTGATGATATTATGGGCTGTAGATGGTGAAATCCCCAAATTCCTTGCAAATGCGCATTGAGAAAAGTTGTTCATAAACTGTTGGACTATTTGCGCACAAAGTTTTTCACAAAGCAGTGAACCTCTCCCCATCCTTGCTTGTGAAGGACTGAGCCTTTTGTGGATGCCCCTTTCATACCCAATCATGATACTATCACCTGTTACCAATGAACCTCTTTACCTGTGGAATGTTCTGATCAGGTGTTTTTGAGCATTCCACAACCTTCCCAGTCTTTTGTGGCCCCTGTCCCAACTTGTTTGAAACGTGTTGCTGCCATAAAATTCAGAGTAAGCATATATTTACAAAAATCCATGAAGTTGATGAGATACAACATTAAATATATTGTCTTTGTACTGTTTTCATTTGAATTGCTTATCAAAAAGGATTAGGAATTTATCCCATTCTGTTTTATTAATGTTTTACTGAGTGTCCCAACTTTCTTGGAATTGAGGTTGTACAAAAATAGATTTATTCTCCTTCGTGATACTAACGTAAGATAAATCCACATACATAGTAGCATTATTTTTTCATTAAATGTATTTGTTAAAGTGTCGTTTTTAAATTGTACAGTAGCCAAAAGCACTGGATCTTATGAGAACAAAATAATGACTGCTTGTCAATCATCACAACAGGCAATGTTAAAGCAGCACTTGTCAATCCACGAAAACGGACAGGAATAGTATCAAATCTTGTTTCAAAGGAAGCAGCAATGTTGCTCAGAACATCTGATTACGTGTGAACAGCAGATGTCTTGGGAGTCTAACAAGACCAAAATGGTGTTACTGCAGCAGGGCACTGACTGTCAATGTGAGGCAAACCTGATCTTTATTATTCAATGTTACTTGGTGATATCACTTGTTGTGAGGAACCAAATGAAGCTTGAAGCAAGAGCTGGCAGATGCTGGCAGTCTAGAGGATTTCACATGGTGTTACCCCAAATAACTGGAACCAACACGTGTTGGCAGCGGAGAGAGATTTCTCCTGATGTAAAACGTCTCTCTAAAAATCTGATTTTAACAGGTTGACAAGTGACACCAATCTAAACACCATCCCCATCCCATCTGAGGGATCTGCTCAGAAATGCAGTGAGGTGCTTGAAATGCGTAGCTTAAATAAAGGTTTATCAAAAAAGCCATGCAGGAGGTTAGAATTAAATTGTTGGGCTTTTTTTATTTTATTCTATGCATTTTTATAAAAATGGATAGTTGAATGTAAAAAAAAGTAAAGAACTGTAACCTAATCAGAATCTAAAAATTTCATTTTGAGTACATCAGTATCTAGATTAGTAAAATACAGATTGATGTTGCTTACTTACATACTTACAGCTCTGTGTTGAAATGTGTGCGATTGAATGTGCTGACACATCTTACAGGTTTGATTACTTTTAAAGTCTAAAAATATTTTTCTCACATTTCTCTAGTAGTTTCTAGTCATGGAGAGAATACACAGAACACACTATCAACAGTTTTCATAGTGACCATTTCTTCAGGAGAAAGTAGTTCCAATAAAAACTGTCTACAATGAGGACCATGGATTTTCCAGAGTAACATTGTGTCTGTAAAGAAAAGTTGAATTAGATTTTTCTCAATATTGTTTATGTTGTGGGCTCCACAAAAAAATCCATTCACTTATATTGTACTGGGGTGAAGGAAGAAATCTTAAGAGGCAGATATCTCAAAACCTGAATATAGGCAAATTTATCTCAAGTGGTATGACACCTGGCTAGATACCACAAGACGTTAAGGGTATCATTTGGGTGAAATCACCACCTAAATTAAAATCTGAACGGGCATAAACAGAACAATTTTTTAACACTAGACTCGGGTGTCTTACCTGTAGTTTACAGGCCAGCGTACCATCCACATGCGGTGATAAGAGAGCGAGGTGACAGAGAAGCAGGTGACCAACGTGAGAGTGTAGAAGGTGGAGACAAACACCTTGCACAGACCTTCGTTCCACTCGTAGTTGGAATGCTGACGTCGCAGCGTTATGACACAGTACATGGTGATGGGAATGGCCATGTTGAGGATGTGCGTGCCCGCCAACGTGCAGATGAGGAACTCCAGTGGTTTCCACTTTTTCTGCTTGGCACTGACGCTGAGGATGCTCCAAGTGTTGGCCAGGATGGACACGCCCGAGCAGACCAGCCAAGCCAGCGTGTTGGCGTTGATGACGTCATCCTTCATGGTAGTTACCTCATCCACCATGTTGGAGTGGGGCAGGGCGGAGCCTGGGGGGCCGCAAGGAACTGTTGGCAAGAGCAGGTACACACGAGGAGAAGGAGGTGATGGTGATGGGCAGGAGGGGATGCAGGGCGTTGGGCAAGACAGGCATCCTATCTGGGTGAGCGTACACTCTCCATGGGATGGGCAAAGTAGGGAAAGCACATGGTAGTGGTACCACACAGTGGGATGTTAGGGGGGGTGGGGGGTGGAAGAGCTGAGCCAGTTTCCTTACGAGCCTGAGGCTGGAGAGGGGGAGAGAGAAAAGAGAAAATCAATATATGAATCCACATAGAAAATAATTGTCAGTTGCAATCCTTCAATCTTTTTAATTCTATCATCAGGCAACATTTTGCCAGGTTGATGTACAGGACTTCACTATATTCCTGTCATTTTGTACCACCCCTATAACCCCTTTTAAAATGGTGGCATAACAAAACTCAATCTTATGCAATCTTGTTACAAGGAGCCATCAAAAGAACAAAACAATTGCTTGTTTTGGTCAGTTTATTTAGAGCCACTTCTAACATAACACAGCTCCAGCCAGAGAATCATCAGAAGAGAATGACTTTGGTTTCCCCACTGTGGAGTGAAAAATGCTTGGCACAGCTGGAGCGTGTTGTCACATCTATTTCCTGTCTTTTGGCTTGTCCAAACAATGATGTGCTGAAGGCAAGACCCCTGAGAGGGGACACTGGAAATGACAAGAACCACGTCATCATCACCCTGCTCTCGCTTCCGCTGATTTAATCCTCCTCTCTCAATCTCTTCTCTCCAATGGCACCCTAAACATCTGTCAGACAATTAGATTCACCTCCTGCTAAGGCAGGAGATTATGAAATAGCATATATAAACTCCTCAGCACCTGTGAAACCATATACTGTAAATCAGGAGATGGTCCTGTAAATACATCATAAAATATTCTGCAGGTTCAAGAAGCATGAAGCATCTCAGGTCCAGTGTGTGTGTCACTTCCAAACGTATAGGTGAGCCTACGGTGGCTTTCAGGTAACATAAAAAATTAAAAGTCCCCTTTAGAGCCAGTGTTTAGTTTGTCTGTAGAAACCATAGAAACAAAGCAACATGAACTACAGTGAAATGAAAACGTAATAATGAATATTGTATTCCATTTCTGCCAAGAGATCCTCTTAAATCCTACACACTGGACCTTTAGGTTCCAAATATTAAAATGTAAAGTCTGTGTGCGGCACAGTTTGTCAGGAGTGAAATAATTGTATTAAATCAACACACCCACTATTGAAACTTAGGAACTTAACATCTGACTGCCAGCCCAGCAGTTTCATTCTTGGATCAAGAAGAAGTGCAACATGAGGGCCAACTGCAGTCTGTACTGACGCCTTTTATTTTTCTTCTGTGTCCTCACCTTCTAATTACACCATACAAGGTAAAGTACAAACAGCTAAATCCATATTTAGCTCATGTTAAAGGAACTAAATGTAAATTTGTTAGGATCTCCCTGTTGCAAAAAATTGATTACTTTGTTGTTCTTTATCTTTTCAGTTCAGTTACAATTTGCTTGAAGACCACAAATTGTAATAGTGGAATAGTGACTTGATGAAGGACCAATGCATATTTAATCTTCAACATTTTTGTGACAACAATGCATATTACCATCCGATAAAAGTCTTGATGCAACAGGTTTTCTAGAAAAACACCATATGACATCCCTGCATTACAGTTCACATTAACCGTAAGATCAACACCTACCATTTTCCTCCACACATCCTGAGACCTCTCGCATTTTTAAAGTAAATGTTCAAAAGTTCAACATCTTCATCATAATCATCAATAGGGCACCTTTTATTTTTAACAAAGCAGTTCCACTTCACCATTAGTCTGCCAAATGATATAAGCCAGATAATATAATTTATCTTCTGATAAATTTTTACAAAAAATTATTATATTATTATAAATATTTGTAATACATACCTGAGTTCATGTGACTTTTGTTTACAAGCAGTTCAATTCTAGTATTAAAGTGTAAATTTCAACAAACCAAAGCAAATAACAAAGCAACTATTTTATTTACATTTCACTATGGAGATGATCAGAGAAAACACACTGTGTTAAAAAGTGTTATTACACCTTTGAAAAAATATTAAGAAAATCGAGGCAAACAAGGCTGAGATATAAAAGGAATGATTCATAGCTTTGATCCAGGACTCCCTAGGTGTTTGGGATGGACTGAATGGATGGAAAACAGACAGACTGTGGACAGAAACCAAATGAACCAAATTCCTCCCAAGTCCACTTAAACTGGTGCCATGAGGAAAACAGAAGTAGTAGAATACCATACCAGTACCATAGGGTGTACATTGTTGTTTTGACAGTGAAGGAATGGTGGAGTTTTTTAATGAGGAATTAAGTTTGGTCAAACTGTTTCAATTACAACTGAACAAACAGTTACACAGTCGAGAAGTATTTGGTGACTCTCAACCAGTCAGAATACCAGTTCAATGCCTTTCCAGACCTGGATGATTACCTCCCTTACAGCCTTTAGTATTCTTTAATAAAAACCTAATTTTACCTTCTCACATATTTCGCAACCAAACAGCTGCTGCAAATATCACAGCACCTGAGTTTTATCTGTCGATTACCCCACACCCCCTCTCCATTTCCCCACGTTGGAGATGTGCTTTACAGTGTCACTCTGACCCTTTTTCTTTTAATGGATGCACTGTTTATCTTCTGTGCAGGTAACTGTTTAGTGAATAGTCTCAAATGAATTCACGCAGCTCCGGGTGGGTCATTCATTTTCCATTTAAACCTTTTACATGTTGGTATCACTGTCACATATGGACACAGGGGATACATAATGTACAATGGCTTCAGGTATATACAAGTAGTCATCACATGACTTGCTGCAGGTGAAGGGGGTCGCTCACAGTGATGAAAGCACAGAGAATTATTAGTTCCTCTAGACTGTACCGGCTTTGCAACATTCAGCTCATTGTTTTGGTCTTTCAGCCCACAACTTTTCTGTTTTGGTTCACTGCCATCACTCTCATTATGTCACTCGCAGCTGCAGCAGATAGTTATTTTCAGTGAAAAAGCTCTAAACAAGTGGAATGTAACCAGTACATTTACTCAAGTACTTTACTTAAGTATACGTACATTTGTGGTACTTTCCCTTTACTGCAGTCTTTTCTTTCTATGCTACTACTACTTTGATAACTTACTTGGATAATTTTGAAAGTTTTAGTCATTTGTCTTGCAAAAACAAAAATTGTGCTTTTACAATGAGTAATAATAATAGTATAACAGTCACAGGGACCATTTCTTTATTCAGTGCTTTTACCTTGAATACTTTAAGTATATTTTCCTGATTATACTAACATACATTTACTTAACTTTTACTTAACATTTTGAATGCAAGGAGTAGACCAAAAACTGTATATATGGTGCTTTCTTCTTATCATAGCATCAGTGTGTTTTGGGAATATTAACACTTTGAACGTTTTGCCAGATAGTATACCCAGCAGCTTGAGTTTCACATGGGGTGGGAAGGGTCAGTAAGAGTTGAAATTCAAGCATACAGACCAACGAACCACAGCAACAGAGTCTTTTCATGGCAGACATTTTGACTCGTCAAAGCTGAGCCATTCCAGGCCTCTGATATAGTGCATGTTCACTCACTGACATACAGTACGTAATGGAATGGAGCCACTGTTAAACAGGCAATAGACAAATTATTTGCTTTAACTTGTCATCATGAAGTAACTATATATTGCACAGTGTAATGGGTAAAGAAAAATGACACCATTCACTTTTAGATTGGTTCCCTGTAAGCCTTGCTTTCATTATGCTATTGCTTTTGCTTTGGACAGTAGCCAGGCTGCTAGCAGTAGCCATGTTGCTAACACTGGAGACATGAAGCAGTGACTTTGGAGGGACGGCTACAGCGTACACAAAGCATTCCACCCAGTTGCCAGAGTAGCAGAAATTGAATATCACTAAGCAACAATGTAACTCTGACAACGGCAACCTTACTACTTTACTACTTTCACGTACTGTTGGATACGGCAAATCAGTCGTTTTCCTGTAGTAGGCAGTTGGGCTACGACAGGCAAAACTGGGCATGCGCAAAGTGGAAGTTTTTTTTCTCGAACACAGTAGCCGTCACCTCAACCGTCACTGCTTAAAGTCTCTAATGTCTTTGCGACCGCAGTGCCATCAATAATACCACTTGGAAAGCTAGGGCAAAGTTGTCCATCTCCACTTTAGTGTTATTATTTAAACCTGTGCTTTTCCTGCCTTGATTATATAAGTGACTATTTAAGCGACCAGTGTTTAGTAGGATCCTTTAGCATGTCAGAAGAAAAACTGAACCCTCAGCTTATATGACTGAAGACCTATTTCATGATAGACAAAAAGGACAATCAAAGAGTAAAAGATCATGATCGACAGAACATTCACAAGGATCAATTTAAGAGATCAGATCACTATCTTTTTGGTGAACAGTGTGTATTGGAGATTTAAAATACAATTATACTAGTGGTGGGGTGACAAGGTTTAAGTCACAAAGAAATGTAATTGTTTGTTATCTCAAATATACTGCATATACAAAAATAAAATTCACAAGCAGACAGAAATCAAGAAATAACAGCATCTGTGTTGAACACGCCTCAACCCTACTAACTCCCCATCCCTCCCAATAATTCCCACTCACCCCATCCAACAACCACCCTTCACATCCACCCTGGACCTTGTAGACGACAAGACAAGCAGATCAACCACAGTAAGGATTTTATAGTACTGACGGCTTGTTACCACTATGAAACATTTTCTGTTTTTGCACGGTGCATGTTATCAGCCCAGTGTCCCATGCTTATTATATCTATGAAGTCAAGAAACCATCTTTGAATATTACATTGTATTTACTGTTACATAGTGAAGAATTTTGAAGAGGTATTAGTCACAAATCTGCTATGGTTAAACTTAAACTTTGATTTTGGTTTATTGTTCCTTTTGGTTTATTGTTCTTTCCTGAATACAAAAAAAATATTTAAAAAGTAACATCTGTTATTAGAGATGCACGATATTGGATTTTTGCCGATATCCGATACGCCGATATTTTCAAACTCATTTAGGCTGATTGCCGATGCCGATACCGATATATCCATCCATCCATCCATTATCCTCCTCTTATCCGGGTATCGGGTCGCGGTGGCAGCAGGCTAAGCAGGGTATTCCAAAAGTCACGAAGGACATTTACACTAAAACATTACTCCGGCAACACAGTCACCGTTTTATTCAGGGGCATTATGTTCACTATGGGCACTGTTATGTTCTCTACATTTACAGTGGGAGTTCTGTCTGATCCTACAGAGCCACCGTAGTTGAGAAGCTACATGTAGCTGGTGCTAGTAGCCCTGTGCTCTTTAGC
>JBBPCS010000480.1:3669562-3681892 GCA_037974645.1 Hollardia meadi | reverse complement strand
TTAATATCTTATTAACAAAAGCAGGCTAGTACAATATTAGACTTTTGCAAACACATTTTTGAATTATGCAAAATATCATCTAATTATCATTATCGTCAAAATCCAAGAAAATATCGAGATATAATTCTTTGTCAATATCGCACACCCCTAGGCCAATATACTTTTTTCTTCTTTTTACCAGCCTCATTTTAAGGTTATATTTCGGCCAATCACATTTTTTTTTGCCTTTATTTATAGAGACAGCTGAAGAGTGGACAGGAAAGGGGGTAGAGAGACAGGGCACTCAGCAAAGGGCCGCAGGCGGGAGTCGAACCAGCGGCTGCTGTAGAGGACTGATAGCCTCTGTACATGGGGCGCCCGTTCTAACCACTGAGCCCCCCACATTCACATTTTAATCCAAATTAAAAGATTAGATTATCTTTTAAAACTTGATAGTACAGTGGCTGAGAGAGCTCAACGCACTGCAACTAAAGAAAACACCTGCAAATAGACAAAACACTAGCACATTAAGAAAACATCTTAATCAATTTGACAACACTCACAACACAACCAAATAGAGAAACACACTGCAAGTAGCACAGATAACAATGGATATTGACGTTTCTAGGAGAAACTAAAAAGTGATGGACACGCGGGACACACTTGTTTTGCGACCGTTTGTGACTCTCAAAGTTATTGAAGTCGGCTACTTGTCAGTGGTATTAAAATAAACTAAAATATAAGTTTTTCTCTTTATTTTTTGAAGGTCCCATATCATGAAAATGCATTTTTATTATGTTTTTTAAAAACTTGGAGGTCTAAAATGAAAGCTGTTAAAATCTGAAGTTGCTTACTACTGCCGTTCCTCTACCCTGCTCATTACAAGATAGCCTCTCAGCTTTATGAGCTAGTAAGAATTTTAACCGGTTTCTATGTCGAAACTGGATAACCAATAGTCGTTGGGCTACAAAAATATATATAATAGGCCCCGCCCACTCATTCTCCGCTTCTTCCCACAGTTCCCAGGGAAGCGATTGAGACAAGTGTGAAGAGTGTAACAATGTGACGGAGAACTGGCCATGAAAAGTGTTTTATTCCTGGCTGCAGTGCTTCATCCAGATCATTGCACAGCCTTCCAAAGGAGAAAAATGTTGTAAAGAGATGGGTGGATTTTATTTTGGGAGATATGCCTCGACTGGTCCTGAGTGTTTGGCTGCAGTGCGCAGGCTACTAGCAGAGTGAGTGAGTGGGCGAGTGAGAGAGTGATGGTGTTTATCTGTGCTTAGCCAATCAGAACGTTTGCTCATGAAAAGTAGGCAGTTCCATTTAGCAGCCAAATCCGACCATGTTTGGCAGGAACAGACCGCGGGACTCAGCGAAACGAGTGTTTAATAGACACACATAAATGGTACAGCTATAAGTGTAAGTGTTAAGATATGGGACCATTAATATTGTGATGGCTCAGTGTGTTTTTCTGGGTATTATTTGAATTTTCAGGCTAATTAAAAAAATGCAAAGGAGGTTAACAACAGATATCTGCCACCAGCTCATATCTGACTAAACAGGTGTCCCGCGTGTCCATCACTTTTTAGTGTCCCCTAGAAACATCCATATCCATTGTCATCTGTGCTACTTACATCGCGTTTTTGTATTTGGTTGTGTCGTGAGAGTTTGCAGCGTGTTTTTGTATTTACATCGCGTTACTCTATTTGGTTGTTATGTTTGCTAGTGTTTTGTCTATATGCATGTGTTTTCTTAAGCTGCAGTGCGTTGAGCTCTCTCAGCCACCATATGATAGGCTAAAGCAGCTATAAACAAAGTCGCATTAATAAAACCAAAAGTGGAGGTGTGTCAAGTTTTGCTTAAAATTGTGCTCAACACATTGCAGAAATTAGGTGCATAAGTTTGCATGTCCCTCTTGTGTGTATTATAGCTTTGCACATTGAGGATAAGACTGCAGGATATTCAATATTAGTATGTCACAAACAGCCTACAATCAATATAAGTAACTATCTGGGTGACTTGTTCCAATTACTGGTGAGTTTTTCTATCCCCAACAGGGTGTTAAGTGAGTGTCTTGGTCACACGGAGCAGGTCTGTGTGATTACCATTAATCCTGCACACAGATTTAATGTAAATTAGTATATAACAGAGTCCATAGTGTGCAGGGTAATTTTTCTCATTCACTGTGTAATGCATTTTAGAATTGTCATATTAGGTCAGCTCTGCATGGTAGGTCCACAGGAATGTTGCATTTTAATTAATAAATATGTACTTTTTCCTCTCATCAGTTGAGCAGCTTGTGCTGCAGGACACCACCTGTTCGGAGGAAGCCTGTATGCTGTTTTCTTATCAAAATGAGCTAATCACCACCAGTAAGTCTGACATTATTAAAATCAGCTGTGTGAGTCTATCTTACCTTTCACTCCTAACGGCTAATTGTTCCGGGGGAATGAAAACACTCCCGTGCAGTCACATCAGTTCAGGTCCGTTAAAGTGGCCTTTACATCCCCAAACTGAACAGTCAGGAGCGTCGAGTTAAAGGAATGACCTGCGAAATGAAGGATGAGCCCTAAAACACCACATCACCACAGCTGTACTCCTATCTTGTTGCCCTCTTTGACTCATTGACGAGGGAGGGAGAAAAAAACAACAACAAATTTTCGACGAGTTTGGATGAAAAAAGTCTTCCTCACCACGAAGAGGACGGTCGCGCGACCGCACGAGGGCTAAAAGACCGGGAAATTTGATGTAAACGACGGATTTCTTCTTCTATGCTCCGATACTGGCGAAGCAAGCAACGAATGAGGCATGATTGCTGCGCGCTCCCGACAGCACAGGCTCGTTCGCGGGTCAGACACACTCCGTGGCCGTGGGAGTGAACCGCAATAAGAAATAATTCATGGAAAAGAGGGTCGACATTTTGACAGAGCGAGAACCGCTCCTGCATGTTGCACATTTGCTTTGAACAAAAAAAAAAAGGTCGTTTCATTCCTGCAACCTCTGAACACGATGGAAGTTTATTCATTTAAGGTCTAATTTGAATGAGTTGAATAGAAACAGACTTTGATAAACGCATGAAGCTTTAAGTCTCTAAATGGCACTGTTTGTAATGTGCTATCCATGTTCAATATCCAATTTTTTTTTTTAAAGGGCTTCTGAATTGAACCTCCCATATTTATCAATCGCATTAATGCAGGTTATTTTCTCACGTTATTCATGTTCCTTTAAACGGGCCCCTTTTCATTGACATTATACGACTTGTTATATAATACTCCTTCCCTGGATAATTCTTTCCTCCCTCAGGGCTTAGATTGTACCCAGTGAGAAAACTAATAGGCCCTACATGAGCACAGAGACACAGTGAGGAGCCCGGTGCTTTGTTTTTTGCCACTATATTGCAAGGATTTTTTTCTTTTTCTCATTTATTTTTGGTGGATGGTCTGAGGAGCAGTGCACATTCTATCATTCATTAAAAGATGCACACACCACACCTCGGAGCTGCAGTATACACAGCCAGGCTTTTCAGTACTGAAGTGTCTTAAAAAGAAAAGCTGCTCTAGATCCTGGGCAAGGTAGGAAATGTCTCCTGAGCTTCACAGCTGATCCAGTCCATACTTACCTAAAGCTACACTGTAGCCTCAAGGTTTACATTCTTATTATTCAACTTATTATTTATTATTATTCAATGAAAAAAAAACTTTAGAAGTACAGTATCTCCTGCTACCAGATAGGGACTTTAGGGCTTTAAAATGCCATTTGTCTTAAAAACATTTGCCTCTTATCATATGTCCATAGTTTAGTCCTGTTTTCTTAACCATATTTTGGGTGAGAAAAATGCCAGTAAGTTTGGACGGAAAGCCAAAACTGAGTGGAAAAGATGTCCAAGTGTGAAAACAAAGGAGAACATTAAACTTTCCCATCTTACAAAATGCTCATATCTTCCACAACACTTCTAGGTTCAACTTTTATCTCCTGCCCTTATGTGCAGGGAAGCAGTATTGTGTGCAATGGACAGTTATGTCACTGTTTTGGGAGTGTTAAACTTTTGGCTTCACGTAAAAAAAATAAGTGGTTTGAGTACTTTGGAAGAAACTGAGGACCTGCTTAAAACTCCAGTTTGCCTGAGCCTTCTGCCTTACTGTAAAGCTGCAATGTCTAATGATGTCACCGCATCCCCTGATCTCAGCAATGAAGCTGTAAATGCTGGCCATGTAAACATGACCCATGTTATAAAAAGACAATTCCAAATAGGTCATGATACTTGGTCCACATCACTGGTACTACCACTCACTGATTGTGCTTAAAGAAGCTTTTTCAGTGGTGAAATCAAAGAGATAACTCATGTTCAGCTCATAAAGCTTCATCACACATTGTGCATGTCGATAAAAATCAAAGGATTTATATTCTATATTAATGAGGTCAAATTCATATGTTTTCGGCCACTTTACAGAAAATGACTGTGACTGTGTCTGAACCATCATGAACAGTGTTACATTTGAAGGCATATGACTCTGCGGGGGTCTCATGCATATAGTCTCAAAAACTCTTTCTGATGTTCATTATTAAGCCATCAGGGTAAAACGAGTCAGGGCTGCTTTGGCAAATCTTTCAGACGGTGCATTAATTGATCCATTTCGGGAATTGGAGTGGGCACCAATTAATTCTGGCCTCCTATGCTTAATAATGGATTGTAGCGAGCAAACCAAACATATTTCCGGTAATAGCTTAAATCAATCATTCATCATGAAGCTTGTATAACACAATGAGCAGAGATTCTTTCTTGGATCGTGTTTGGATAAAGACAGGTGGTTTGTGTAATCTGCTATGGGTGCTTTATTTTTAATTCTTTTTTTAACCTTAGATTCAAAGTCCATCATTAGAACTGGACATGGCAGGAGAGTTTGTTAAAAGAATCAGACTGTCCATCTCTAGCCTCTCCTGTGTGATGATAGGTGACCTGGAAGTAAAAAGCAACAGAAGGCATTCCCGCCCACTGGCTCCTCTGGCACCGGGCTGCCCCCACTCTCACCGTCAGCTCCGCGATCACACACCACATTACACACACACACACACACACACGTTCCAACACAGCAGCCCTTTAATACTTAACACTGTTCTGATACGTCCGGTTGATGTGCTCTCTTGCAACCTACTTTTCCCATATCCTATCAGCATTGCCACCTCTGTGTGCACGAGTTTGGTTCGGAGGTAGCCTAATTTAGTAGTACTCCCAGCAAGGTCCCCTGTGGCTGAAAGAAAGGGAGGTTCCTGGCCAGACAAAGTACGGCACATCACCTACTCCTCTGTGAGGAAAGCCCTGTTGGCTCCAAGCCCAGATATCAGAGGAGGGCTGGATGTAGGACTGAAGGTGTTCCAGGAAGCACAAACAAAAGAGCGTTTACAAAAAGAGAGAGGAAACACTCTGCTGACAAACCTCACAGAAGCGATGCCTCATACAAATATTGGCAGACATATTTTCACGAGTGACCTTGAAGTATGATGTGGAACGTGGTTCAGGTTTCTGTGTCTTGTTTCATGTGCGGAGGCAAAGCCTCCGCTGTCAGAAAATGACTGGCAATGGAGACAAGGAGAAAATGCAAAGGAGATCACTTGGTAATAAAAGCCAAGAGTTTTCTCGCTTTATCGTTTATCCTTCCTTCAGAGGCCTTAATGGTTTTTCGCCTCCACCAGAGGATCATTCATCTTCTAAGTAGCCTTGTCAGTCTCTACACCAGGATTCAGCAGTGAGAGGGCGGCTAGTCCCCTAATTTAGATGCGAAGACATGAGAGGAAATGTGAGATAAGCCTTCATTTGCCTTCATTATTCTTGGATAGGAAACAGCAGTTGGACAGACAGCTTTCCCTGGTGTGGTGCCATTGTATTAAATAGCCTATACAGTGCAGTTTATGGCAGGTACAAAGATGATTTACAAGTGAGACTTGAATTATGCAATTTAAAGCAGATTTTAACATTTTTGTTGCTACCTTGAAGGGAAACATCTATTTCTGATAATGTCATCTCTTCCATTTCAAGTCTGTTCTTCCACATAAGTAACCATGGTTACCATATTGTGTCTCTCTACGTATAAAAGCCAGCTGCTACCAGCTGAAATGGCTGTATGAACACTGTTGTGAATGATGAGAAATTATATTGCATGCCTGTGCTGATGCTGTACATAAGACGGCTTTTCAAGTTTTTCCCATCTAAGATGTATCTTGTCTCCCTGTATTGTGTTTTCCCTCCTCTTCCTCTCCTCCTACAAGATGCCTCGACTTCACTGGGGTTAAAAATAAATATATCCCCCCAGTGCAGCTTGAGCCTAACTTTATTTTCATGGGGGAAATGAAAAGCGCACATACTGGAGGGACCAGCGGAAAAAACAATAACCTTCAAGATCCAATGACAAATCAGTTTCTGTAAGAAAACAATACGCAGAGGAACAAAGGTGTGTGGCTCACTCACTGGGCTTTAATCTTTTCATTTCAGTTCGGTTTTGATCTCAAAATAGTCCTTTCCATCTGTTGCACAGGATTGAAGCCTACCTACTCCTCTAGACAAATAAGATTCAAGTCTAAGTGTTCTCAATACCCAAATGAAAAACCAATCTTGCTAAATATTTGAACAGGAGTTTTTATGGCTGGTTAATAATCCCAGCGTTTTCAGTCCCTGCATGGCCATACGGATATTGATTTCTTGCTGGCTACTGCTGACCTCGATTCATCTTTCTGATCTTCCTTTGTGCACACATACACAAGCGCAGGAGATATGCTGAGAGAAAGATGCCCATATACAGACACATTTCTTTCCATTTCTGGTTCCTATGACTCCTCAAATCTCATCTGGAGACAAAGGGAGGGAGACACTAAAAAGACAGTGGGACAAATAGTGAATGAGTGGAGGTGACATTGCAGGAGAATGGAGACAAGACATGGCAGTAAGCAGGAGAGGGAAACGAGAGCACATTAAGGCAGAGCCAACGCTGGAGTCAGAATGTGACAGACACAGAGGAGGAGGAGGAGGAGGTGAGCGGAGAGGAAGGGTGGGGGAAGAGGGAGGGCGGGCGTGGGAGAGATGCGCAGTTGAGTCAAAGCCCCCGAGCTCCCCCGGTTTCTCTGTGAAAGACACAGTGCTGAAAAGATAGATAACGTGTGCCCTCTCTGCCAAGGCATGCCCAAGACAATGACATCATCATCATCATCAAAACTAGCAAGGACACGAGTAGAAAGCCCCAGACTCACACTTGGATCTTTTATTCATTATTATTCACTCACTTATTCATCATTTTCCTTGCACTCAGACTATCACTGTGCACTGACGCCGATCATGAAGTCTTCATATTTAAAAATCTTCAGAAAAGAAAATAGTACTCTTACGTCTTCATACAGTCAGACTCACTTTGCACAGTGACCGTGAATTGTCTTCATACATCAATAAAAATATGTTCTCTTACTTTTACATACATATAAAGCTACATGTGGACACTTTGGCGTGCAGCACAGGAGAGAAAAAGAATCACAGGTTTAGGTTTAACAGGAGATTACAGTTACAGAACAGGAGAGAGGGTTTATATTCCCTTCATACTGTATGTGTTATATGGGGCTGATACACTGTTGTTGCAGGCAGTTTAACTCTAGTTAGCAGCAGCGCGTCACTGTTGGCCCTCCTTCACTGTGAGTCTCTTTGCTTTATTCTGGAGGTAACGTGTTTTGCCCTCTTCAAAGCGCCTCTGCTCCTCCTCTCCGTCGACCTGAAGAAAACAGAAAAAGAAAAAAAAGACGAAAGATTTGTTTTCAGACACATTTATGATTTTCACGTATCGTGCACTGGAATGTTTCCTTTGCTCTTATTATATTAAGTGAGTAGCAACAGTTACGAATCACTTTTTCACATCTGTTTTCATTCTGAACAGCACTTTCAAGCCTGCAAAGAACAAATCTCCCTTTTCTCCGTCACTTAGCTCAGTTTGGCTGCGGATTCGTGGGAGGAGGCACTTGCTAGCCTGCACAGTTTAATTAGTCTGCCTGGCAACTTCGTGACTTAAACAACAATACCACTACCAGAGACAGTGTCAACACTCACTTTCATTGTGCTGCCCTCTCTCCTACTCCCTCATCTGCACGCTGTTCTAAGGGAGTTGTAAATGTGCTGTATGTGAGCATGTACACAATATAATTTTGTGCTATTTGTGTAAAAGCTAGCATTAATGACATGTTCAGAAGGAGGCTCTTCGCGGTGCACACACCAGGTGGTTGGCAGATTCAAGAGCACCTGCCACTCAGCAGCACTCTTGAGTGAAAAGTTGACACATGACTTAACTTTATGGAGAGAGCAGGGTGGTAACAGATATGACAAAACATCATGCCAGGGACAAGCCCAGGGGTCACAACTCAAATGTGATGAGGATATTAAGAAAGCGACACTGTTGCTACAGAAACAACCGCAGTGGGAATATCCTCCCTATAGAGCAGGTTCAGGAGCTATATAACAGAAAACGTACTGCTCAATCAATTCTGCTTTTGCCATCCGTCTGAAAGTAATGGATAATTCCAGTCCATTGACTTTCACCAAAAAGAAAGTTTGATCGCAGTTCCAGTATTTTCAAACGTTTTAAATTGATTTGCTATCCAGACGATCTGTTTTTGAAAAAGTGAATTCCGTGGGTTTGAATCCATAAACACGTACACAACCTGGAAGTGTGAAATCTTAATCGAGGGAGTGAAAGTTCCAAACTGATTGTGTGCAGTCAGTCACACAGTAAATTCATGGATATGAAATTGAATAACAACTAATGTAATCCCTCTAGAGGCCTTTTGAATACTATGAGGAATATATATATATATATATATATGTATATATTTTTTCCTTTGTGTTGTTGGGGGGCATATACAAAATAAGTTTTGTATACTTCTTTTAAAGTGGTTGCCAATCTGTGGCAACCAACAAGGCTTCTATTATTGTAATATTTTTTTAGTTGTGTGATAATTCACTGCCTTTATATTCTATTCATAGAGTGCAGTAATTAAACGATGAGTTACCGTTTCCAACTGGATTACAGTACTACATTACAGTATTATTAAAATAAGCCCTGACAAGGTGTGCTGGGACCCTGACACCAAACAGAGGTTTATTAATCATCCCACTTTAACACAGCTACTGCATATCCAAAACAGATCAATCATTTAACACCAAACACTGGTTTGAAGTGATATCATTTGATCAAGCCCTAAAATAATTCTGAAGGACTGCAGTTGTGCAACCAAAGCATAATAAAAAAGAGATTGTAAGATAATGAGACTACCTTTGACCTGTGGAAACAGTAAGAAGTAATAATGTTAAAATCATTATTTTCACCACAAACAGATAAGAGGTCAACAAAACGTCCGGGAGACAGCTGTTATAGGTTGGGAAACACATCGATGCACATACTGTACTGTCGAAAGTCTGAAGTCCACATGGTATTAAATGCAGCCATTTGGACCTTTATATTTATTAACAATGTCTGCCAGGCTGTTTATACCTCCTTTTCTCCTTTAAAGCCTTCATACATTCTGTTTCTCCCACCCTCATGGATAAGGCCCTGAGGGACTTAACAATTATTTAATTCACCATAGTAAGCTTCAGCATGAGATGGTTTAATGAATGTGCCAATTAAATGGATATGTGCACCTGACTACTGCTAATGAAGAATGGCTGTTAATAACAATGTGAGATAAGGCCTTCTTAAGTTTCAAGGCAAAGGAAAAGATGATTGGTGGCAGGAGAAAAATGTGAGATTGTTTAGAAGGACAGGTTCATTTAAGCAATAACTACTGACACTCCTTGGTTTTGGTATGTGATTGGCTCAAAACACATTTCCACTCCAAATTAACTAGTTTTAGTATTTCCAAGTGCTGTTTCTCTGCTGAGTAAAAAATGTATCAATCTCATCTCACAAAACTGTGGCCAAACAAAACTAAAGAAAGACCTGAATGTTCCAGTCTTTTTATTCCAAGTTATGAGGGGGAAAAAAGCATTATTCAGTCAAAGAAGAAGAAATTTTGTTTGATTTTTTCCTCTGTGCTTCCTCCCTCTCTTGTTTGCTTGTGTGTATGTGTACGGTCGTTCGAGATGAACTGCGCCTCGCCTGGAAAACGGACAAGAGCAGGCAGCGGCTGCAGGGGGCGGTAACAAAAAGCTGCGCTCAGGTTAGACAGTTTCCAGCAGCCTACAGTCTGCACAGGAAGTCACGGAAACACTCACATCCCGTTTGATCTCATTCTGATTCACTAAAATGTTATATCAGACCAATATATTAGTCTGTTTGCATGTCCAATCGTTTTAATTATTACAGGGTGGCAAACCTCCAAATCAGACAAATTCGATCAAAATCTCGCCAATTCAACAAAAATTAAAAGTTTCTTTAAAACGTCATATTATTGAGACAACTTATTTAACCAATCAGCTCTTTGATCAGGCGACAGCCAGGTGTTTTCCATCATGCCCTGGGTCTTGCAGTCGGCGGAGAGCAACTGTGGCGCCTGGCTCCCATAACTGCGGCCGCCTCGATCTCGTGAGATTATCGTTGCGTACGTATACATGACGTCAGAGCAAGTCGGGCTCAAGTCAGACACAAATCTAACCGGCATGCATTGTGCGCCGATCGCCGGCTCAGGCCTGGCTCATCTCGAACGAGCCCTGTGAGTGCATATGTGTGTGTAGGGGGCATGGCTTCCCCTCCTCCTGGCACCTGCCGATCCACACTGCTGTTCCTCATTCGCCTCATCAACGTCAGAATAAGAACCCTGGTCTCCTGCTCACTCGTCACAAGATTGTTCCACCAACTCCAGTGGTAACGACTCTCTGTCAACTCAGTGTCTCAAGTGTTATTACTGCTTAGCTTTTAATAGCTTCTCATTCTTTTACAGTAATAGGGGTAGATTCCAAGTGAACCGTAACATCAGAGCTATCACATCTACAAAGCTTGAATAGTGGTGTTTCTACCTTTTTGTCCATGTGTACATGTGCACATTTATGTGTCCTGCTTACAGATTGTGTGCATCCCTGCTCGGCTGCACGTGTGAATGCTCATGCGGATCACATCTGCATAACTCAATAATACAATTCAATGGTAGCCTCAAAATGTCCTTTTGATGTCCCCATGTAATTGGTATTCCCACAGTGGCTCTACTCTAATGACTATGATTATGCAGGATCATGAACTACAACTGGTGACTCTTTGATGCAGAACCTATCAACCTAAAAAAAATAAAGAAGTCAAGCTTGTGTTATAGAGTCTTCAACTTGATTGTCTCCAATCCCATTGCTTTTTACATTTTAGGCAACAAGAACATTCTGCACTCTGAATTACATTCAAACATCAAATACCATATTTTGGTTAATAACCCTGAGGCATACTGTATCGTAAGGGCAGATTGCAGGAATTGTTTTCTGTTTTGTAAAGATCAGGTTCATTAATACCTTAATACTGAAAGTCATGTGTGTGAACCTCCACTCAACCCTGACATCCACCACTCTTGGCAATTTTTCACTTTGGGTTCATCTGATACTGACACAGACGGCTTTACATTGCAGTTACATTAAACCCCTGTGCATCTCTGCCTGACACCAAAGGGTACCTTGTGCATCTGAATGAGATGCGAGGGGTGTTAACAAAACGTCGATTTCTGACGAGCTGGGGATGAGAACGGGCTGGTATTAGATAATAAATTACACTGAAAGCTGCAGTTATCATATAATACAGACCGACGTTTGTGCCCCTGGTGCCATGCTAGCTTGGCAAATAAAAAACACATTTGTTACAATACAAAAATAAATATAATGGTTATTTTCAATAGATTGCACTGGGACACATGAAAATATCAATCTGAATGTCGTCCACTGGGAACCAAGACAGACCTCAGAGCCTTAGCTGATAGTCTCAAACAGCCAAGAAAAACATCTGTTTCACCTGGTGTGCTGGGCTTCCATTAGGTGGACAGTTGAATGGAGTGTGACGAACCAAAGACTGTAAACCTGGAACAGGGACAAGGCTTGTAAAAGGGACTGCATGGACAATGCCAGCAAAATGCCAGTTTGTGCCATCACAAAACCCTTTGTGTTGGCACAAACTGTTATCAGAGAGGGCACAGGGCATCTGTGTCACTGCCAAATGTCAGCATCTCAAAAGTAGCACAAAGCTGTAAGTAACATAATAAAAGAAAAATAATAGCCATCTGGACTGGCAAGGTCTTTATACAACTTACAGTCAGGTACATAAGTATTTGGACAATGACAATTTTTGTAATTTTGCCTCTGTACACCACCACAATGGATTTGAAATGAAACAATCAGGATGTGGTTGAAGTGTA
>JBBPCS010000480.1:3637470-3664578 GCA_037974645.1 Hollardia meadi | reverse complement strand
TATATCGGTATCGGAAATTTTTTACTCCCTAATATCGGTATCTGCATCGGCCCCCAAAAATCCATATCGGTCGGGCTGTAGTAGATAATGACTGAATTAGTATTTTTTGGGTGAACTGTTCCTTTACTACTGTTAATAACTGGCCACTGATTTAGTACCCAATATTGTGTTCTTTTCATTATATAATTCATGTTTCTGATTAAACTACAATGGAATTACAGTAGAAAAATAGAAGGCACACCATATCACATTGTGTTATCAAACTATCTGACTGGCTATACTGTATTAACTAGCTGCCCAGTAACTCATAGGGCTAATTCTATGCTTTAAACAAATTCAAACATAATGTTTAGTTCAGATATGTTTGAGACCATGGTAAGTAATGTTGTCACAGTACTGGACTTTCTAACTTAAATTTGATACTTAAATATTGATATTTGATATCATGTCCGATATCAAAGGGGAAAATTACACATTGACAATTTTAGACAAATATAACAGGGCTATGACAACAAGTTACGACTACACAATTATTGGCTAGTAGTAGTAGACAATAACAATAATTAAAACATTTTGGGGTTAATGAAAACAATATTGTTCTAAAGGGTAGTGGGCCTATTTAAAAGTAAGTTGTATTTTCAACTAACAAATGAGTAATACAAATCATGTGGAGGTAAGTATTATTATTGAATGAGTATATGCAGACATGCTCTACAGAAAAAAATGATTGTGACCTAAAGTTTCTTTGTACCATCCCAACTTTTTTTGTGTATGGGTGCTGTAAAAAAGAGAGTATTGAAGCCGTTTTAAATAATCAGAATCGATATGCATTGAAAAATCGATATTTTGGACAACACTACATCTTTCATTGAGGGTTAATTTTCACCTGAACTGAGCTGACAGGGTGATTTTGAAGCAACTCAGTGCATATGTTGTAGTGTTGACATATAGCTCCACCATGGGGTGAGCACAGGTACTACAACAAACTCAGCATGCCGCTGAGAAAGGAAACAGATTAATTGTAACGGTAATTATTTTAATAGGTAGCGGTCATTAGCAGTGGACACACAGCTGTTGCTTTCAGTGTTCTTCCTCTGGTTATTATCTTTGGGGGAAATAAACGAGGGATCAACTAAACGCGATTTACGTACACAGACCAGATCAACTACTTACAGAAACCAAATTATTCAAACCTACCGCTGTAAGAGAAAACTTTTATTGAGGTTTCGGTAAATGATGGCGACCTTAATGTGTCCTTGATAGTTTTAGCCCGTGTCCTGCCGGTGCTAACCGCGTCATTACCGACGACATGCGACATAGATGTTCTGCACAGGTCTCAACCGGGAGACCACAGGATAAATACACTGGAAACTAGCCGTTTCATTTGTCATAAACTAGCCTAAATTAAACACGGTAGACTCGGACTGTGTGTCGTCTGTGCGAACAGTCGAGTCCTGATTAAACAGGACATAAAGAGGATTATCATCATTGTGAGAGCAACGCGCCGGTAGCTGCATTGCTTTCTGGTCATTTGTCGATCAAGCGACCGTTATTGGCATGTGAAGTTTGAGCTAATGTGTCGTATTAAACGTCCTACCTGCATAACTGAAGGGAGGACGATGCCTCGCGCGCCTGCGGAACCGACATGGTGATGATGTTGACGATTAGGATGATGATGAGGATAAGGTCTCGGGGTTTGTTGGTCTCGTTTTGCAGCGAGATTTCTGTGTGATGTGAAGGGAATCAGGTTGTGTCCTCCGGTTGTTCCGGTCACCACAGGCTCTCTAATAAAATGACTCATGAGTAGGAAAAGTACTTCATAGAAATGCAAAAAGGATGTTTTGTGTTATGTAGCTAAACAGTTTTGCAAAAAAAGTTCATCCTCAGTGATTTTAAGATGGCTAAGCTTATATCACAAAATAAAATAAACCAAACAACTGCATTTTAGATTCCGTGTAGAGGTCGGTGTCTCTGGAAGAGATGAGTGACGAACAGAAATTGAAGCCATAACCATGTCATTACCTACAACTGCCGGAGGGGGTCAGCAGAGACCATATTTACTCCCAGCATCATGAATGCATGGGCAGTATTTCATGCTGCCTGTGGTGGGCGCGTTTGACCACAGCATCTGTCCCAGAGTCACAGTGACTGTTTTTCATTGTTTGCTGCGCCACGGTTCAGTTCAAAGTCTGGTGAAGCTGTCAGTGTCTTTAGTTTCCATGCCCCTATTGTTAGAAAGAGGCATTTTTAGTTGCCTTAATAATCCATCTAAGCAGTGTGTGTGCGCTTGGATATGTGATGTTTGTTGTGTGAACTGGGTTTTTTTCTGTCCCTGTAATTTTAATGCAAAGCACATTCAGTTCATCTGTCTGTGTGTGAACTAAATATCTTTTTCTTTGTCTTTGTATGGCGATAACCTTTTGTTGATGCGTTCAAGTGTAAAGACCAAAATTCTCAAAAGTAACCATAAAATGTAAACAAGAAAACCAGACAAGATTTAACCACGATATCGTAGTTTTATTTGTGTTTATATAACATATATACATAATTTGCTGTAAAATAGCAAAAAATAAAACACATCCCAACAGAGATACATGCATTGACGCATAATACGTCTACAGAGTTCATCTGCACAGACTCAGGACATTGAAGTCTATTAGTGCAGATTTAATACACACTGACCCTTTGGGTCTTACAGGGCTGTTTCAATAGCCCTTCATCACTTAGTCCGCAAAGAGGACTAAATATTTAACGGATACATACATGCAGATTTTTAAAAAATACGACTGTCTAAACTTGTCAACTTATACAGGACAACAGACTCGTGCGCAAAACGTAAGTATATAATACTCAACCAGTACGATTTAACGATTAATTCTGGCTTTTCATCAGCTGAGGCGGTGAATCACTGTGCGTATTCACAAGTGATGCTTTCAAATACGTTGCCTACAAATGAAACACTTAACAGTCTTCTCTCATGCCTTTTGGGAAATCTACCAAGGTCTCCACATGACAGCCTGCGGGCCTGGCTGCGCTCGGCTCGGAGCCACCGCGCCGCTGCTGCGGGACTGGCTCTCCAGTCTGGAGCTGAAGCTGGATTTGAGACTCAGGAGTTTTTGTTGGATGTGGGGGAAAGCCAGGGAACTCTGAGCGCAGCAGTTCAGGCAGGTTGGGGTGACGGTGGCGGACATGGACTGTTGAACGAAGTCATTCACCCGCTGGCACGCGTCTTGATCCAAGCTCGTTTTGGGAAGCAGAGCGGAGACGCGCTGGAGGCAGGCTTTGTAGCCTTCTCTGTAACTGTCTGCGGAACCTGAAAAGGCAATGAAACGTTAGTTTCGTTGTTAAACAAATATAAGAGTATACTGTACGCACATTTATCAATCAATAAAAGAGTTTAAAAGTGTAAACAAGCAGAAGCATATAGCTCACCTTTGGTGGTAACAGGAGGAATGTCGCTGAGGAATCTCACAGTCATTTCAAGGATGTCGGCTTTCTCAAGCTTGGAGTAGCGAGTCTTCTGGAGAAAATAATAATAATAATATTAATAAAACAAATGTTAAGCTTATGAACATGAAGGTTACCTTGACTTTAGTATATATGAAAAGTGTTTTCTGTATATATTGAAATGTAATAACTTACATCTCTGCCTGTGAGGGGAAGGATGAGGTTTTTCAAATGGTTCAGGCTGTCGTTGATACGGGCGCGCCTTTTTTTTTCCATCAAAGGTTTCATTGTCTAAAAAGAACACATAATATTTAGGATTCATTCTTCATTCATTACATTAAGTGAAAGACAGAAAAATGTAAGATCATGAGGAAAAAGTCAGTGGCTTCGCTTACCTTTCTGAGTTCAAGGGCCTCTTTTCTTTTGGCCACAGTTAGCCTTGGAGAAAAAGATTGGAGAGCTTCACAAGCCATGTTTGGAGACATTTTCAGCGTCGTCTTCGTGCCAGAAGTTTCCACACCAGACGTTGGTGAAGATGTATCTCTAACGGCCAAGGGCTGCGGTATATATCCAGGTCCGTGGCGTCGGTCTCCATGCGTCACGGGTACGCCCCCAAGCCAACTCCAAACGATTTGGACTGGCCGCGTATTCGAGAAAAACAACACAAAATTATCAAATAGAGTAAGATAACCATCTGTCTTCTTCTCTAATCCATGCGTAACAACTGCACTGCGTGTCTGCGCTGTGATCCCTACACCAAATCAAACAAAATCTGCGTCAAGAAGCTGCAGAAATATGTGCGTAAAAGAAGCTTAAAGTTTGGACGCACCGAATGCTTCGTTGTCAAACAGCAATTGTGCAAACTCTTCAATTTGCAAAATATTAATAGCATAAAATTAGGTTCATTACTTCATACATAGTAGATGGATTAGGTTGTTTGTAAGACACGTACACACAAACACTCATATCTACAGTATACAAAGTTACTAGTGAGTAATTACGCAGTGCTGTATGAAAAGTGCAGTACAAATGTAGGCTATATAGCATGAATCTATTGTGTTCTAACAATGAGACAAGACAATCTTAAAAATATTTTCTCCGCAACAATTTTTCATTTTACATTCTTAAGATTTGTTTGCCTGCTGATTTTGCTGTTGCTGCTCGACGCTTAGGGTTTACTCTATTTGAATGCGTGTAATTTGCCCAAGTCTGACGACACATATTATAGATTACACATCATGTTTAAATAAATAAATGCACACTTAGGACAACAGGGTGCAATACATACATTACTGGCATAGGGGTCAGGCTTGCGTGTATGGAAAAGTGTCTACAGGGATACAGACTCTTACTCCAATCTCATACCCAAGCCACGCTATTTTCAAATAACATCTGCTCTTAGATTTTGACAACAATAGTTTTGCGTATGACGTTTTTTTTTTTTTTTTTTTGCTGTTTCTGCCCGGGGGGGTCTCTACCTGAAGGCTTCATCCCGCTGCTTCCAACGCCTTATGCAGGGCGGTGTATGGGGCCTGAAAAACATATAGGGTGGGTAGTGGGGGAGCATGTGCTTCAATCACAATAGCCACCGCAAAATAAAAAATGAGCCTGGGTTTTACCTTGGTAGGTGTTAACAATATGTAGCTTATATTATTTAATTGTGTATATGGACTTAGTGTATTTCGTTGCCTACGAGGTATGGATCAAATTTTAAATTACAGCTTTAATATTTGTCAGATTTGAAATAAAAACTGGAGGGAAATGATAACCCATCGAATACCACTGCACTCAGGGGAACCACGCGCGCAGCACGCGCCACGGGGACCAGATGGCTGTCTGTTACCGAGCCTTCAACCCCGCCCCCACCCCAACCTCCATCCACCGCAACGACCCCCTCCTCCTGCGCCATACACACCAGCATCCTGCAGAGCCAATCTCTCTGTCCCACCATGGATCTATCCATCTCTCACCGATGCGCACGCACGCACGCACACACACACAGACTGCACTACATGAACTGCATCACATTAACTATAAACTTTACACGCACGACACATGATCTCTACGCATTTTTGGCGTGGGTACCCCATCTGCATGCTCTTTATGGGTCCATGTTGTTAAACTCAAACAAAGAAACAAACCATCCTCACCCCCCTGTTTGAAACTCTATTTTGCAGTTGTCTCCTTCAGCTGGACTCCTGGATATTTTAGCGTCCAAGCTATCATGAGATGCTTGTTTATCAATATTATAGATGACGAAACACAAAGCTCAATCTGTTGATGACGATGAGGGGTGTTTGTCTGGAAGAGCAGACTGCATGACTCAGTCCACAAGCTTTTTGAAAGAGTATTATGTTTAATGTCAAATAGTTCACATTGGCATAAAACGTACATTCAGAATCTTTAAAACATGCAACTGTAGTTTTATTCTGACATAGTGTCCATTTCTCAAAATAGGCCCTGCAAAAAGGATTTTGATTTAACAGAAACTGATTAAAAGTGTGCAGTAATATTTTTGTTTTTGTCCTATAGGACTAAGCTTTAAATTGTTTTCCACCCTGCACAACTCATGCAGCTTGATTTTTCGCTTTTTATGGCACAACAGGATGAGTGTTTAACAATTTATACAATTATTCATGTCTTCGAGTCATTTTAACTTGAAATGAAAATATAAAATAAAGTCTACAGAGTCGAAATGTGAAGGTCGCCACCACGTAGACACGATCTTGTTGGACTGCATCAACAAAGCCACTCGCTCCCCTAAACTGAGAGGCACACTTGCTGCACGCGCCCATCACCGCCCCGCTGGGATGAAGGGGTGATGATGATGATGATGATGATGATGAGGGTTGGGGGAGGTACACTTCTCTTCAGTTTTGCTCTTACGGTTAGAGTCCTCTTTTGTCTTTTCAGACAAATTCGGCGTCGGTAACCCATCTGTGCCTGCTGGATAACAGGGAGCCTTTGTCTGAAAATGTTCCAAAACTTCATGGGAATTAAGAGTCACATGGTGGCTGTGGGATGGGGGAGAAACAGCGAGCGGGACTCCACCTGACTTTTGCCTTAGCGTGATGTGAGCTGAGAGAAAAAGGTGCGGCTTCGGTGATTTTCCATCGCATCAGACAATAGAGAACACAATATCCAACAACAATAACGCTTGATCTCCATGTGTGACGATCAACAGTTACACTCACCAAAAAGAAAGAGAATGTGGTGATATAATGACAAATTCAAAAAAATATATCCCAATCAAACGAAACGGCCTTTCATTTGTCCTACTGTTTGTGCCAGAGGACCAAGTCAAAGTCAACACTCTTGATACTTTTGTGGACAATCTCGAGTCATATTTGAAGATTTGTGCCTCACTGATATTACAAGAATTCGATCTGCTCTAAAAAAAACAAAACAATTAGCATTATTAAGTAATTTTTGTGTTTTTGTTGTTGTTTTTTCCTATCAAAATGAAATTATAATGAAAATGTGAAGTTTATCAGAAAGAAAAGAGTTATGAAAAAATACTTTGACTACACCAAATGCAAGAGCTGGACAACTAAAGCCTTCAACCCCTTAATGTGTCAGGGGTTACTTCACACCAGCAGTGACGTGGTTTTACTTTTAGCTGAGTACAGAGCATCAGCATGGCGTCACTCATTCATTCCTTCAACAAAATATGGTTTTAAATGGAGTAAAAATTTGTACTTTGTGTTTGCAAATGGTTCTCCATTTTGGATTATCTCCACTTCCTTTTACTTGATCAAGAAAGCAACATGGACGTTATATCCATTGAAATAAGAATTCATTTTCTCCAGTATGCAAGTTGCTCTTTGTACTTGGTGTTATCCAACCTGTTATGAAATATTGATCAGAACAGATTCCTCATTGTGGTACTCTACCTGGCCCCTATTCCCAATTTTTAGAAGGAATTTGAGATTTTCCCTCAGACCTTGCTGCTCATTCTGATGAGATCGTACTTATTGGTGATTTCAATATTCACTGGAGTAAATAAGATTTCGACCCTCTAAGTAAAGCCTCTCTAGCACTTCCTGATACTTTTGTTTTCACTCTGTTGTACATGAACCTACTCACTGCAGTGGTAACACACTTTACTTGATTCTATAACAGGGTATAGGGTTTCTCTCCTGTCACATCTGTAGTGTCAGATTACTTTCTTATTAAATTTAAAGCAACTACTGTCAGTGCTGATGTAATCACCACTTGACAATTTTTTTGTAAGTGGTTACCTGTGGTGCTGTCTTCTTCCACTGCAGCAAATGGCTCTGTTGAAAACTGTACCAGTGACTTAAATACAGCCCTTTCTAGTCTCTAGTCTGCACCTGGTTCACTGATGAAACATGACAACATGCTCTTATGTTAGTCAGACGAGAATGTAACACAAATGACGTGAGTAAAAACTGGAGGTTTTCTACTTCTCATGGCACAAGTGTGTATTAAATTACAAGCATTCTCTGTCATCAAAGCAGCCTACTTATCTTGCTTCATCAGTAACAATGAAAACAATTCAACATTTTATTTTTGACACTGTAGACAAACTTTCTCAGCCGTCTGTCAGAATATTGCTTATTTGTCACTTTCAGCTTTCATTGTCCCCACTAGCTTTAAGACTGCTCTGGTTAAACACATTTACTTAAAGGTCAGGTCTATAGGATTTAGTGGCGTTTAGAGGTGTGGTTGCAGATTGCAGCCAACTTAATATCCCTTGTCTCACCCTCCCCCATCGTGGCTGCTATAAACACTAAAGGCCCTCGCTAGAGCCAGTGTTTGGTTTGTCTCTTCTGGGCTGCTGTATAAAAACATAGCAGTGTAACATGGTGAACTCTGTGGAAGAGGACTCGCTCCCTCTGCAGATATAGAAGGCTCATTCTAAGATAATCAAAACAGGACGATTATTAGTTTCAGGTGATTATACACTAATGGAAACATAATTACAAATATTATTCTATTTCTGCCCATAAATCCCATAAATCTTACACACTGGACCTTAAGAAACTACTGGATGTCAGTATGGCCTTACATGCCACTGATCATTGTGTACTAGACTGTCTGGTAAATCAATTTGGTGTCTCTGGCCTGGCTCTTGTGTTGTACCGATAAAAGGCTGACCAATCTGAAAGAACACATTCATTTTATAAATGAAACTTTCCAGTACAAAATGTGAGGTACAACAGGGCTCTGTTCTTGGCCCTTTGTTCTTGGTCCCCTGCTCTTCTTTATATTTCACCTTTTGGCCAAATTACGTGCAGTCATGGACTTCAAGGGGAATAACGATATTTTAAAACCTGGACCTATACATTTTGGTATGTAAATGATCCATGCTTACCCAAAGGAATTTGGAATTTGTCCAGCAGATCTCCTCAGCAGGCAGCTGCAATACAGTTGCAAAGGCTGCCATGTAATCCTTTGGGACAACTCTGAAAGTCAAAGTTACATCCACTAAAAGTGCTTTTTTCCACTCAGAGGCTGAGATTGTTAGTGTCTGACAACATTATGGAAATCATATCTACAGAGATAGACCTTTTTGTTAAAGAGTAAAAACATGTGTTGGTAAACTCCAAACCCCTCCAACTCTCAGTCACGTTTTCACCGTTGTCTTCCTGCAGCAGCTCGCCTCTTACAAGATTTCAGAACGAGAATCCTCTTTGACCGAGAGTAACAATCGCAGCCTTTCAATGGCAAAAAAGTACTTTTCGTGGACGTAACTTTGACAGTCATAGTTGCACCAAAGGATTACATTCTAACTGAGGCATTCTATTGGACCATTTCCAAAACTTTTGGTACATATGAATCATTTACACACCAAAGTATGTAAATATAGGGCCCAGTTTTAAAAAATATCCTTTAATTTCTACTGCTATACCCTGATGATACTCAGTTGTATGTGCCTGTAAAGGCGGATGATTACTCATAAATTATTAAATTAGAGGCCTGTTTGTCTGTGAAAAACTGGATGTCACGTAATCCCTTGCTCCTAAATTCTGGTAAAGCTGTGATACTGGTCACAGGCTCTGCTTGACCAGTTTGACGAAGTAACAGTAACTCTTGACAGCTGTGTCATTTCTCAAAGTGTTACAGCCAAGAATCTTGGTGTTACATTAGATTACGCTCTCCTTTGATCAGCAAATTGAAGATGCAGAGATCCTAATTCACGTCTTTGTTTTACCCAGACTTGGTTACTGTAATGTTTGGTGTAGCACAAAAAGCTTTCAAATGGTTAAAAATACTGCAGCTGTAAAAACTAAAACTAGAACATTCTGACCACAAACCAATAGCTTTCGATTCAGTCCCTGTTCTCATTGGGTTGACTTATACAACTGTAGATAAACGTGCCTCTTTACACCCTTACGCTCTGCTCTCAGAATACAGAGCTCCTGTCAGTCCACAGTGGTAAAAAGAAGTCAGTGGGCTGCAGGGTGTTTTCTTATTGTTCCCCTTCCTCTTGAATAACCTCCCCATTGACATCGGTCTGACTCTATTGAAGCCTTTAAATCCAACTTTAAAGGAACAGTCAACACCGATGGAAAGTCAGGTAAAGTTTCTTTGTCCACAAAACATAAGTTTCACAGCAAACAGTGTTGCAGCATTCTCCTAAACAACTAAAGTATCTGGGGACTTGTTTTAGAATGTAAAAAAACAACAACAAAAAAACAACATAAAATGGCTCCATACAGCTCATCTGGAGTCTGGAAGCCCTGAGATCCCAAATTGATTTAAAAGGATGTTGAAAAACGTTCTGGGGGCGCCCAGTAGCTCACCTGGTAGAGCGGGTGCCCCATGTACTGAGGCTGAGTCCTCACTGCAGCGGCCTGGGTTAGATTCCAGCCTGGGCCATTTGCTGCATGTCAACCCCCACTCTCTCCCTGCTTTCCTGTCTCTCTCCAGCTGTCCCTGTCTAATAAAGGCAAAAAAGCCACACAAAAAATAAAAAAACGTTCTGAAAACCACTACATCTCTGTAACCATCTTGTCCCACAAGCACAGCAGTCTCTCTCTCTCTCATCGCTGCCCTGAAAACTCTCCCTTTCTGGCTGATAGTGCCTCATTCCAGATATTTGGGATCTTAATCTTTGTCCTCCAAGAAACTCAACCTTCCCTCTCTCTCTTGAGTGAATGCTGTCCTTGTCTCTCTCTTCCTTTGTTTCCTTTCTCTTATCAGTGTGACTGGTGTGCTTGAGTGTTGCTGTAGTCTGTCCTCTTGCAGGTTGTTGGTCAATGTCCAGATCCATATTCTACATGCACATTCTATAATGTTTAATTTGGTCAATTTAATTGTTCTTTCTGTAATTTTACTTTGCTGCTGTATTCTGTACACAGGACATTAACTGCATGTCTGTCTGTCCTGAGAGAGGGATCCATTTTATATCCAAGCATTTTCCTTCTACAATATCTGAATATGGTAACTAAGGTATGGTTAACGCACCAAACTACCAACCCCTTTTGGACCGCTTCACACTTGCTACATAAAGGGCACACTGCTTACTGCATTTTGTCAAGTCAAAAGTGCAACGAACAAACTGGATAATGTTTAGAACTTGATGTATCATATGACTGTTTTCCAGAGGGTCTTTTCATGCACAATTAGCCCTCCTTCCTTCAATTTAGACTTTTCCGTTAGACTTTGTAACAATTTTTTTTATAGTTCCACAATAATGTATAGTGCTTTTATGTGTATGGCAATGTTTTCTGAACTGTTTTGTCTCTTTAGGGTCAAGCAGACATTTGCACTCTTGTCTTAGTCACCTGCAAATGATGGCAATGACACATTATATTACTTATTACACAACTGTTTTTTAAAAATGAGTTAAGAGTTGGCTATTATTTTGGAAATGATTCCTGCTTTTATTTTTAAGAAAAAAAACTTCCTGTTTGACTCTGTTTGTATGCTGCTTCCTCTGATTGGAACATGCTTCAGTCAGACATAAAGATTGAGGTCTTTGTCTTTGGTCTTGTCTTTGAAAAGGAGGCAAGCCGATCCAATGGATAGTGTTTAAAAACTATTTATTTACTTAAAATATTATAATGAGCATTAGTGTCATCTGTTTTAGGATTTTATTTATCCATGTTTTAAGAAATAATGCTGCATATCTGTTTTATATTATTTGTCATTGTGTATTTATGGCTGTCATTTTATTTCATCATTTTGATTTAGTGATACTTTATTATTCCCTTCCCTGAATACATTCATTAGAAGTTTTTGTACTGTATTATGTTCTATGTGGTGGACCAGAGTACCCTTTAAAAAGAGATTTTTAATCTCACTGAGGCTCTTTCATTGTTAAATAAACTTATTTGCCAATTAATTAGGTGCACCGAGCTAAAATTAACCCAGTCTAATACAACAGCCCTGCAATAAATCCTACATCATAATGTTCAGTTTTGTTGAAGCTGTTTTAAAGAGATGTTGAGTCATTTTTATGGTCATTTTGGAGGCTGTAGTTTGTGGTGCTGTCGAGTTGTTTTGCATAATAATGAGAAGTGTATTTTGTCCACCATGTTTATATCAATGATGGTTGACTAAATATTAGAAGCACATCACATTATAACTCAATATAGTTCAACAGCACCACAAACTACAGCCTCAAAAATTTTCCTAAAGTTAAATAAAGACCTAAAGAAAATAATATAATAACCTTCACGAAGGTAGGATTTATTGTAATTGTAAGAATTTTAATGCAAGAGATGGGGGACAGGACCTTGTTCTGTGAAAAAAAAAAAGTTAAAGCTAATATGAGGATTCAGCAGTCTGAAACAAATAAGTGTACAAAATTCTGTCTTTGTGTTACTGTCCTTCCACAGCAGCTCAGTGAGGAAACACTGGAACCATAAAGAGGGAGTTTCATAAGTTAAAATCAGACTGCTGAAGCCTCGGCTTAACATTAAAATCCATGTTTGTACACCCTTGGTCCTCCATCACTTACACTAAAGTTGTACTAAGGAAATAGCTCTTCACTTCTTGAGGGGCATGTGAGTGTTGTGATGTGAGTGAAAGAATGTGCCTTATAGGACCATAGCTGTGGTTTTGTTTAGTTGCATGTCCTTGGCATTATTATTTTCCACAGAATATCATAAGTCTTCATATAAATTCCCAAGATAACATTGTATAGGGAGTCACTGGTTCCAGTTCATCTTGTTCAGTTTGACTGTCAGCCTAAAATGTGCCTGAGATGAAGTCTATTAGGGAATATTTCCGCACTGTTGTTGGTCCATCTAACAATTCTTGAACATCAAAGATTTATGACTTGTCTCCCTAAAGACAGTATGTCAGAAAGTCATGAATGTTTGTCTGATGTCTGAAATGTCTGATAAGATTATCTGAATATACTTGTTGCATTTGAAAAGTTGTGTTTCAAATCCAAGATGTTGGCTCATTCTTGAATGAACAAGGGGCTTTCAAAAGCGGCATTACCATAGAAGGATAATATCATGTCGATTAAAAATAAAGATTAGGGTACCTGTTTTAAACGTGTTTCAGAACTTGACTTTGACATCAGATTAAAGTGAATAAAACCAATGGCTGCCTAAAAGCTAAGAAATCAAACGTGTTATTTTTCATCACAGGTTCACCTCCTGTCACAGAATTGGTGTCACAGTGAACAAAAAATATTTGTAACATTCCAATATCCTAATTACAGATTCCTGTATAATGCATTGTAGGGCAAACAGTTGGCATAAGCCTCCGTAATGTTTTATGGTGTCTTAGAACAAAGACAAATGATGTTGTAAGTTTACAGATAATGCTAAAATACACATTTGGAAAGTCAAGTATTAGAATGGGTCATTATTATTTTGCCAATGTTCGATGAAATGTTAAAAAGTCTCTTATTAATGTGATATTTTCTCGTAAATGTAGCTCATTTTCTGCCTCATGGAAAATTATTGTCTTAGTATACCCACAACCTACAGTATAAAACGGATGCATGTAAACTGTGTTCCCTCACTGAAAGAGGCTTTTGAATGTGACTTATTCCAGTAAAGTCTAGAAGGAGGATATCAAGATACTTTTTTAAAGGAGTGCAAAAGAGCTGCAAAAGAAAATAGGATCCTATGCTGAGATAAAGAATAAACACTTTGGAAACAGAAGTACTCATTTCTAATCATTTCTACTAGATCTACACAAAAACAGCCAAGCCTTAAGGAATGGATTAATTAGTGTGAGGCAGTCTGACTCCTAGTTTGCCAACTTGTTTATGAGCCTGCTGCTGACAAAATTACTGAGAAAAAGTGAGTGGATTTGAGTTGTGTCAAATCTGTCAATGTAATCCACAACCGCAACCATCTCGGTGTGTGTCCCATCACACAACTCCAACTTATTCCCACCGCTTTGGCGGCAACAAGAGAGGCGCCTCACATCAGGAACAATGGAGCAGCTGCTCATCAGCATCAATAGGCTCAGGCTGACCCGTGGCTTTATGCGTTTGCGCGCCTTTTTTCATTCCTTTCATATGAGTGAGATTCCTCTCATGGGTTTATGATAAACTTCAGATCCTTAGACCACCATAGAATCAAAAATCAAACAACACAACCATCTTCGTTAAGGGCAAATTTATTGAAAAGCCTTTGTCAATGACAAAACAGTTCAAGTGTCACAAAACATGTTTTCTTCGTGCACCGTGTGAATGAATAATAATAATCCTACTTAACACATAGTGTTTACAGACTATTCTTTTGCACAGACCAAAATACTTTTAAGTCCATCGTGCAAACCTCAAACAAAATAACCCCTGGGGTTTTACAAAAGTGTTGTCTACAACCCATATCTTCGAAACCCCAAAGAGGATTGCATTTAAAAGCGTTCATAGACTTCAGTTTCTTTGAGATCTGTGCTCTTGTGCTCTCTGGCATTACACGCAAAATGAGCCAAACGCTGAATTAAATTCTTATACAGCAATTTCAACAATTCTTTATCACTAAGACTATGGCTATTGGGATACAAATATCATAAATAACAATTCACAAAATAAATAACAAGCATGAGTTAAATGTCCATCTAATCTACCAAGGTCTCCACATGGCAGCGCTGACAACCTGCGGGACTGGCTGCGCTCGGCTCGGAGCCACCGCGCTGCTGCTGCGGGACTGGCTCTCCATTCTGGAGCTGAAGCTGGATTTAAGGCTCTGGAGTCTCTGTTGGATCTGCGGGAAAGCCCTGGAGCTCTGAGCGCAGCAGTTCAGGCAGGTTGGGGTGACGGTGGCGGACATGGACTGCTGAATGAACTCGTTCACCCGCTGGCATGCGTCTTGATCCAGGC
Source organism: Hollardia meadi (assembly GCA_037974645.1). NCBI lineage: Eukaryota > Metazoa > Chordata > Actinopteri > Tetraodontiformes > Triacanthodidae > Hollardia > Hollardia meadi. The sequence continues at coordinate 3,649,868 of JBBPCS010000480.1, read as the reverse complement.
TCGTTTTGGAAAGCAGAGCGGAGACGCGCTGGAGGCAGGCTTTGTAACCTTCTCTGTAACTGTCTGCAGAATCTAGAGAGAAAAGGGGATTTTTATTTAGTGGCTTGAATTTCACGTGTAGCCTACAATATCACGTAAGATAGTTTGTATGTGTGATGCATTTCGTAGTTCAAAAGATGATGCTTACCTTTGACAGGAGTGGAAGGAAGGTCTCTGAGGAAACGGACGGTCATTTCCAGAATGTCAGCTTTCTCCAGCTTGGAGTAGCGTGTGTTGTCTTTGCCAACCAGAGGAAGAATCAGGCTTTTCAAGTGACTGAGACTATCGTTGATACGAGCACGTCTTCTCTTCTCCAGCAAGGGTTTAAGAGTCTGGAAGGAATAATGAAAACCCGTTATTCAGCTGCACTTTCAAAGACTCAAATCAGGAATAAAAAAAACCCACTTCGAGTACATAAACAGCTATGTGGTTTCTGTTTTTTCCCTTACCTTTCTCAGTTCGTTGGCTTGTTTTCTCTGGGCCACGGTGGACCTGGCAGTGAGAGGCTGGTTGGCCTCGGTAATGATGCTGGGACTCATTTCGTTTGCTGCTTGTTGTGCTTTTTGAGGGGAGATACTTTCTCTTGGAGCGGCTGAACTCGAGTGTGCCGCAGAGCTGGAGAGCCTCCTATTTATGTGAGCCCGACGCGTCAGAGGGGAGGGAACACAAGCCATCGCGCTGGGGGTTTGACACAGGGGGGGCGATGCCTCTGGGAGATGAGTGGAGCTACTGTCTGGACCATCTGGTCCCACTGGGCCCCTGTGTCTACCGCTGGTATGCGGAGTTTCGTGGTGATGTTGTGCTTGATTGCTTTTAAAATGTAAAACTTTAACGTTCATCCAAGATCGAATTACGCATATAGAAGACATATACGATTCTGTTTTCCTTCACATAGGATGTATCAGATAGCTAGGCTGCTCTTTTGTAATTTTCTAAAGTACGGCTTGTTTCTTTTTTGCCATAGCTTTGTTAATAAATGAATAACCTTTTTATTAATTATCCTAATACATTTGTTTATTATTCTGTTTATTTTTGCATCGAGAATTCCCCACAAATGAGCTTCCAACTCCAGTAGAGATAATTTCAGTTTGATGAGACTACCTGAAAGTTTCAGTGCTTTAAATGAACATTGAAATGTTGGATCAAAATAATCAAAACGCATAAATTCGGTCACTTTATTTTGGGCTTTTGGACGGGACTGGGCTACCCGCCGCAACAAAAGCAACACAGAACCAGATGAGTGATTCTTAGGCGACAGGACTAATCTATTCCTACAATTAATAAACCAGATACCCAAGCCACGCTATGTATGGATTAACATCTGCTTGTGGAGCCACAGCAGCTTGTTTCCAATATCAACAACACGGTGTTTACCTGGAGAAGGGGGGGGACACACACCGAGTGACGTGGACAACCTGCAACACAAGCAGGGAGCTTTGTGTGTGTGTGTGTGTGTGTGTGTGTGCATCTGTGAAGATAGTATATGCTACATAACAGCCACAAGTCTGCTGTAGCACTTCATGAATAACACGGTGAGGAACAGGCCTGTATTTCAGTAAAAGACAGGAGCTCGTTTTAAGTGATTCCAACTTTTTTTTTAAAATCACAACATTAAATATATCATAGTAGATTTATTATATATTAAATACATTTTATTTTAACATCTTCCAGGAGTTTCACTCTCTCCTGCCGGCCATTAAACAGTGCAGTGAGCTGCCAGTATGGATTCACGCGTTCGGCACGCGCCACAACCGCGCAACAGATGGGAAACCCCCCTCTCCTCTTCGTCTTCCGTCTCTACACACCACACCACACACACACACCCCGCCCCTCTCCTGTCTGTCACTGTCGCACCGCTCTGCTGCTGCTCCCATCAGCATCCCGGATCCTGCTCCAGTTCGTGTGCCCACTCACCATCATTTTTGTTGTCTTATTTGGAGGGAGGAAGGCTTGTTTGAGCACATAAAACACAAAGGCGAGGTTGTACAGCGATAATTTGTTAATACCAATCGAAAAAACAAAACGGCACAAGAAGACACTCCTAGGAGAAAGACGTCAAATAAAACAAAATCGATTCATTAGAATGACCTATAACAGATATTTAAAACCAAATTCCATTGTAGGCCTACATCTATTTGTGATGAAAATCATTGAAGAACAAATATAGCTTATTGCAAATATAGGCCTACTGGCTTTACGCACAGAATTATTTAGGCTGCTGAAGCAATTGTAACCATGAGGCTGAAAGGGAAAGAGCGGGAACATGTTCAACACAATGAAATATCAATTAAATTTAAGGTTATTTATTATTTATTTACATTCGCAAATACAGATATGTAGCTCAACAGGCTCATTATCATTTTGGTAAAGATATAACGCTGTTCCTCGGATGCAAGCTGCCCTGCTGTAGCTTGAGGGTTTTTTTTCTACCCCTCTTTTTTCCCCCCAAGTATTATAGATGCGCGGCTTTGCACGCGTCTTGCCCCATGGGGCCCTAAATAACTGCCATCAAGTCCAGTCTGGGAACGGGCCCTCCAAGATAAGACCAAAAAAAAAAAAAGTCCAAGAGAGGCTTCGGTTGGGACCCTTTTTGTCTTGGTTTCAGCGTGGGTATCCATCTGTGCAAGCTGAGAGCACAGTGATCCTTTGTTAAAGGACGTACAGAAAAGTGGACTGACGAAGAATTTTCCAGCAACTGAGAGGGATATGATTAGCTTCTTCCAGTAGAACTAGTGAACCCAATACCTGACTGTGTCACATTTAAGCCATATAAAGGGGGGGTGGGGAAACACTCGAAAAATGTTTTATTAAATGTTATTTTTACGACTTATTAAGCATCATTAGAAGTGGGTTATGACACTATAAGCAACCGTTTTGGGGAAAGAAACTAGGCCTAAAAACTGCAGCAAAAAATGAAAAGGCATCTCTTATGTATTGACAGAAAACCTCTTAAATCTTAGTCCTTGAGTTTGAAAATAAAATGATGACAAGTGAGAATTTGGTCGTATAAACGGCATGAGACCGACACGAGCCAACGCGTTCAGACAGATGGAGGCTGCGCAGGTTCAGCGATGCGTGAAAAACAAAAGCGTCGACGAACTCTCTGCACTGCTGAAGGTGTTCGTCTCCATCAAGGCTACATGCAGGCTTCCAGACATCTACTGTAAGTTTACCAGCCTTCAAGTCGTGACTGCAGCTGAAAGGATGTCTGGCATCCCAAGCCAAAATCTACGCCAACATTATCCGCATCATACTGAGGCATCTGTATGAGACTGCTGGCTGGTGGTGTTTCAACAATTGAGACAAGCATGGCAAGTTTGATAGCACATCTTGTTGTTGATAGTTTGTGATCAAATCCATAAAATAAATTTGATTAAAAGCATTTTTCCGCCATAAGACGTTTTGTTTAGCTATACTTGGTGTATTATATAATATAATGGCTTTGTTTCTCCTCAAACGCTACAAGTATTTAGAAAATGTATGATTTCAATATAAGAACATTTAAGACAACTTACTGTATGTCTGTATCCCCTGTTAACATTGAACAGGTTTTACATCTGAAAAAAAATCTAGCCCAATGAAACAGTGCAGTGAGAAATTTACTCTGAGCCTTAAATCATCTATAACATCAATAGTGTTAAATATTCTGATTGGCATTGGTATAAATGACACTAAATGCTGTTACTGGTTCTATGGGTCAATAAATCTGAGTTTGGAGCCTAAGGGGAAACAATGAATGTAGAAGTCTTTGTAAAGCTTGTTGTGTGTATTTGTTTTTAGTTGAATTTGATTATATCAGTCAAAATCCTAAATGGTTGTTTGTAATGGATGATACAGAAAGAGGAGCAGAAAGGTATTTTCCAGAAAAGTCATACTGAGATTGATGTTATAAACCCAGTTTTACGGTATAAAGTCAGATATAAAAAGCAACTCAGTATTATAACAACTCTGTATTATAACAGTATTATAACAAACAAAATAGTTTGGTGAAATGCAGAGCTACTGAACCAATCATGAAGAGTTTAACTGCCAGAATCCCCCGAAACAATTTACTGTCTGCAGACATTATGCCATTTTGGTCTGCCTTATTGCAAGTCCCAGACATATAGCAGATTGATGGGTAGACTAACCAGCCAGAGAAAAGCTAACACTTAGCCACAATTAGCCTTGTTCTACAAAAAGTTAGATATAAAGAATTGAAGTGATATAGCAATTTTAATGTTGGGAAAAAAGAACCAAGCAACAAATACATGACTGAGAACAAAGAGATATCAGTAACACCAGCATGTTTAGGCCATGACGGCTTTCATCAGGATTTGTGGAAGAACCAAGACCAAAAAGGAAAAAAAACAAAACAATGTTTCCTTGACTTTTCCATTGACTAAATTGACCCAAGCCAAGAACAGTGTGACATACGTACACAAATATGACCATGACAAAGGACTGGAGCACACGATTTACAGCCTTTAGTGCAAACAGACAAGTTTCAATTGTAATGTGGCAACACTGCAATCCAACATTTCAGCTTTTTTTTCAGCTGTGCTTTGTCTCAGAAGCAACTGATTCAGCTGCACATTATATTACACACGCACGCACGCGCACACACATTTGACACAAGCAACAGCAAAGGCAACGCTAAATGACAATTTTTTTAGAATCTTTCTTTAGAATCTAGAACTTTTTTTTTATTACTTATTGAAGGGCATGACATTTCTGGTGAGTCAATGAGTTTTAAGTTTAATGTATATGTGACCACAATATACTAGGTTTGGATTCAGCCCAGGTTCTTTGTTGCATGCTGCTTAAATTGTGGTCACTTTCCACTTGCAACTATAAATGGCCTTTTTAAAGCACATCTGTAGCATCTGTAGTTTTCAGGCTCTGATCAAAAAAAGCTAAATTCACGCTGCACTAAATCGTTTCTTCCAAAGCCTTCAACTGTATCTCACAGTCTTCATCAGCTGAGTTTTCTGGTAATTATGAAAGCCAGAAAGCAGAGGACCTTGCTTTTTTCTGTCGAACTGTTTCCAGATTCAAGACCAACATTTAACCCTTAGGCTGTTGATCTCACACACTTGATTGTTGGTCTCTTTTCATGCTGTCAAAAAACATTCGAAGTCAAAACACTCTAACTGTAATGATACCAAGTTGTTTTTGATGTCATCTTAGAACTTAAAATGCTTCCTGGAAGGACCATGTGCAAAGAAAACATCATGAACACCTTCATTCTTCTCCTCCATTAACCCAACAGAAAGCAACATGAGCATTAATATCAAGGTTATGAGGTAAGAAAAGGGCTTGTGATTCTGTTAGACCTTACAAAGGCTTTTGATACTGTGGACCACCCATTACTCATTAACACCTTGCTGAGTTCTGGCATTGGATGCAAAGCAACAAAGTTGTTCGATCCAGTCATTGTTACACAGGGTGTTCCACAAGGATCCTTTTGGGACCCTTGCTATTTATAATTTACATTAACAATATTTGTGATACGTTCAAATTCCAAGTATCATCTGTATGCATGCAGATGACACAGCCATGTACTCCTTTACAAATCTGCAGACTGCTTTCCACACCCAGCAGCACACTCTATCAGAAATGAAATTGCTTTTAAATTCAACCAAAACTAAAAACCTTTCCAAAAAAGGTTCCAGCCCTCTCCATCAGTACTCTCGATGGTGTTTCAGTCTGTTGATAACTACAAAAACCTAGAAATTTGGTTGGACAAAATAAATATAAAAATATATATATATTATGTTGACTAACTCGCAAAGAAATTAAAAATTCATGCTGAGCTTACTGTACAGGCTAAAGTCTTGTGTTTTCTATGGCATCAAGAAAAGTTGCTGACCTCTCTCTGAGTCAGACTAATAATAGTGATACTATTTACAAGTTTGCTTCAACGCCCACCTTGTCCAAACCTGACACCTTCAGCTCTAATGTATGTGACTAATTCTAGTTTCAGGACCTATCACTATACCTTATACAGCATGGTGGGATGGACATCCCTCACACTGTGTATATCTTAATCTATAGGATTCGTTTTCTACTTATTTAAGCCAAGGGGTTTTAATTTTGCAAAGAATCATAATCTTAGGTTGCACAAAAGGCTTAAGTTTGAAGTATCTTCTATCAGATCAAAGGTTGGCAATAACAATCCTGTTCTGCTATAGAGCTGTTTGGCCTTGTCTTAGGTCTCATTTGTGAAAAAGATTTTAATCTCAGTGTGATCTTTGAGGTATTGTGAGATGTTGATGACACCTTTGCTCCATGTGGTTGTGCTTTGTAAGGGGACCCCTGTCCGTGGTGCTGAAGAGGTAGAGGGTGTTTTGACATATGAAAGCAGTCTGAAGTTACCCATTTAAACCTGACAGTACATGGTATATTTGTCATCATGCTGCCAATGAAAGAGGCACAGGATAACAAAGACTGTGTGGGACTGGTGCTAACTTGACTTTTCTTTTGTTTAAATGCTCAAAATGACATCTTACCTACCTGAAAATCTACATGAGGTGTGTGTTAATGAAACGGAGAATGAATTTCTGTGTTTAGACTTTATCATGAGAGTTAAAATGCTAATAACCATTTTGGGCCTGAAAACAGAAAGGTAGTGATTATTTTGTTTATTTTCTATTTATAACTGAGTTTGTGGTGGGTGGTGGTGCATTATATTGAAAGGTGTCTCTAATATTTTGTCCCCCCTGTGTATGTGAACTAAGGGCTGTTAAATTGGATTACATCAGATTGGATAGTATAGGCTACATAGTGGCCAATAAAAGTATACTCCTGTCTGTCTTTGATCATTTGTCCACCATGTCACTGCTTTTATGATGGCTATAGATCGAGTGTGTCAGTATTTTAAGATTTTTCTAAACAAAATATCTTCAGCTGTAAACAATTAGACACATTACTGCTATTGTTAGTTCCTTCTAAATGTAGATACATTTATAAACATGTTTAATTTGACCCTTAAAAATAGTCAAATATTCGTCTGAAAATGTTTTTGCATCGTGTTGTTTTGTTTGTTCTGTCAAAGCGACATCGTCACTTCTCTCTCTGGGGATGCAAAAGGAAGACCTATCAAATTTGACCAAGAAGCTTCCCACGCCTAAACCAACGCTGTTTTCATAAAGCATCTGCTGCATCAGTGACGAAAATACAAACTTTTTTTCGTGAACGAAGTCCATTTGACGTGACTGATTCTGTCCCAGAGTCTGCCTCAGCATCCATACAGGTCACGTGGTAAATGAGACGCTAACAAAGGCCTCTACTGATGAATTATGTCAATGTCTAAATAAAAGACCATGAATCAAGCAAACCAAATGATGCAGAAAAGGGCACATTCTTATCAATTTGGAATAAAGGCCTTTCAATTGAAGTTATTCAAAATATTAAATATAGCCTAGACCCAAGAGTATAAAAAGGTCTTATAAAGATGTCAAATTGTTTCAGCTGCTTTATCTCTTCTGAACAATGATTTCCTCAAATGTTGTGCTCTCTGCGAGTTATTTGTTTTTAAAAGATATAAGACCGAAGCCAGAGATGAAACGCGTGATAGAAAACCAGCATTCTGTACAATTTTAAACGTGGAAAATCAAAATATGCTGTAAAACACATAAAGACATGTTTAATGAAAGATCGCGGATTAAGGTTGGATTGTGGCTCTCTGAAAATAGCGGAAGAAAGACATCAAGACTGGAGTTGTTTTAGAGATGTCATGCAAACACTGACAGTGCTTTTATAACTTTACCGACGCTTTGCCATTGTCACTGGTTCCCCTTTGAAAATTAAGTCTATTACTGCGCAAACCATCGAGTCTGGCGTCGTTTTCGGAGGCGGAGAAACATTTTTGCCTAATTGTACATTGCATAGATCAGAGGGATGGATCCAAAGACAGGATTTGAATATCCAAACCAAGCCAAAAGCCAAGCTGTAAGGCTGGGCTCACATCTGGTGGCGCAAATTTGTTTTGCTCTAAAAAAAAAAAGTTGACAAACTTATAGCGTCACACAAGCTTCTCCGCCAATAGCTGTCGTGTCCTGCTCTGACAGACTTCTCATTCATGCGCCTTAATGTGCAGCCAGCCGTCTAACACTCCAGTAATGTTTATGGATCTTGAGTGAATGATTAAATAGAGGCAATACCTATTTCTTCATCTTTTCGTAAATAATAGGTTGTATGATATCTGGGATTGGAGCTGCCGCAGCAACAGGGGAGGTATTGGACAGGCATGACAGGCGGCTTGTTGGCGGGTTTTTTGAATATTGGATTTCTGATTGAAGGGAATCCATTGTGCTGCCATATCAGGCACGAGAACAGCACGAGCCAGGCGAACAAAGGCAGCAGATGGCTTTCCTGTTCCGATGGATTATTTTGAGGTTACAGAGACACAGGGGCCATTAAGAGTTGCGCGGGGGGGAATTCAAGAGTGGGAGGTTAATCATGGGAATACATTTAGCCTACATTAAAATATTCTGTATCGCAGCAAAGTCCAGTATAGAAGAAAAAAGTCAGATTTATTTTATATTCCAAAAAGTATTAAGTGGCTCTATTTAAGTTGCTCTTCTTTTGGTCTAACTACTCTTGCTAAGAAACTAAAATGCAATCGTTTAATCAGCCTATAAACTAAACAAAAAATATCAAATATAGCCACACTTAAGAAATACAATTTTAAATCTTAATATTATTATATGTTTTTCTTAAATATATTTTTCGCACGCTGCACCTGCACAGTGTTTCAGGAGTGCAGCCCAACCAAGCCACAGAAGGGGGCGTGGCCTGCACGAGGTGACCGCCCACAACGAGAGCGCGTCTCCGTCATTGAGCCCCAAAACTCGTGGAGGAAAAGGGCGCTCAATACAAGTGCAGCCTTCAAACAGCGACGACCTGCAAGCACTGCTGCACGGGCTTTAAATGACGGGCACGAGGGCAAGGCAAATCAATTCACACCCTGGTATGTTTTTTTTTTTCCTTTTAAAAATGTAATATTATATTTATGGGCTACTTGTTTGTGTTTTAACATCTCACTTATGTGCAGTGTTAAGGACCTAATCTCAAGAAACTATGATTTACATGGAACCTCAGCTACTTATCCTTACCTATACCTAAATGTTTCATATGTTAAACAATTTTGCGTCATTAGGACATTTGATGTAAGGGTAGTTTGAATGATGAGATTTGTCAAGTTGAAAATCTTTAACCAAAGCTGTTTAAGTGTAACACGTGACTACGAATGTTTGTTTAGATTTTATAATAATGATACATGTATATAATCAGCTATTTTATATGTTCACATCACTTGTATGGGGCACAGCTATCATTCTGCATTTTATGATGTGCAGTTATTTTGTAGTCAAATAATTTATAAAATAAAATCAACACAGACCGAGAGAAACCATTAAAATCTACACATTACCATATTTCCAGCGGTGGTCTAAAACTTAAAAAAAATTTTTTTTTTTACTTTTCACTGTAAACGCTGCATCGTAAACGCCTGTCTGGCCATATTAGTTGCCCTGTTTCTGTCAGTCGCTAATGAGCCCCAGTGTGAGAAAGTCTGACCGTAGAAATTCTCACTGCAGCTCACGGGTGACTGGGTCGCTGTGGGAGAGACACCACGCCTGCGTGGTGAGTTCAGGAGGACGGAAGACATCTGAACTGTGGTGTCTAGGCTGTGGAGAAGACCGAAGGAACAAGATGAAGTTTAGAATAAGATGCTAGAACTTAGAGCAAATAATCACCTGTTACTTCATGAAACTGCATGTTTAATTCGTGCTTTTGCTATAATGCTGTTGGTTCTTTCTGGAAATGTTCGTGAAATACAAGCACAGGGATCACCACAAGGGAAATAACGAAACTAAAATGTGTCTATCGTTTGAAATACTTGCATCAGCCTTGAGTCTGTTTACCTTAAACAAGATGATAGTAGGCTATATGAAAAAGATATACCTATGTCTGTCTAATTTTTAATTTCCAAAAACACCAGTGCTTAATGCAAATGTTAAAATATGTTTATATTTCATTAAGGAACATGATAGAAACACACAATAATATTAAAGTAGTTTATATCTTTAAATTCCCTCTGAACCAAAAATGATGGAGGCTTGTAGACTTTTATTTTTTAAGATTATTATAGGGTTTGGAGTGAAAAGGGGGAATCTAAATAATCGGCCTGAATAAAGTCATTGTACGTCACAATGCAATGTGATTTACCTACATAACCACCATTCATGAAGAATTTGACCAAAAGTGAGTCCCTTTTAATGTCCTCACGCCTCAAATGTAAAAATATAGGCCCGATGTTCACAAATTAAAATGATCAAATGTATCACAATATCAAATCGATTACAACTAATTAGAGTAGATGAACATAGATTTACATTTTTAATGTTCTCCCATAGAGATTGCATCGCAAGAGACTGCTTTAAGGTGTTTTGATGTTTTAAATTTCATTATAAATCAATTTTAGCTCTAGCTAGAATATGTAGATCTATGCATATCCGAAAAGACTGCAGGGAGGAGAGGAAGGACAAAGAAAGAAACAAATAAACAAACACAGAGAGACTATAAGAAAAAGACGCACATTTGGTCATGGGAGGTTGGAGAAGGATAAATAAAGTAATTTCTTCTCTTTGTGTGTGTTGGTCTTCTTTCAGCTGCTTAATAAAGTTTATTTTGTCTGGTCTCATTTTTTTTCTTTATAACCAGTAGGTCTATGTCCACCTCTTCTTCGATTAAGGTGAACAACATTTGTGTCAATTTTAGTCTGTATGTTATATCACATAATATGTATCTGAATCATCGCTATTAGACTAATATTAGAAGTAATTTAGCTCATACATTTAGGTGAAACCACGTTTCTCTCTGTAGTTTAACATAGACTGAAGGCATCCTTCCTGCACGCGCCCAGGTTCACTCAAGCGAAAACAATTGCTTCATGGCACGCGCCAACCAGCTGGGCCGTTGCAGATGGGCGCGAGGAACTGCTCTACATAGCCAAACTATAAGCTTGTAGGGTAATTTTGTTATAACCTTGTTGTAAGGGTGATTTTTAAAATTGTGATGCCTGCCAAACAGAGATTTGAGGTCTAAAAAGTATATATTATTATGATCATTATTATTATTATTATTATTATTAGGCCTATTATTATCGATTCAAATTTTAAACTAGAAGTAACATTTTCTAGTGTTTTTTATAGAGACTTTCCTTCTGACAAAGGTGGTTCTGGGTCAGCCATGAAAGTGTGTTAGCCAATATTAGGCCCTGTCTGTGGCAGGCATGGTTTAACGCTCCAATTTAGGAGCTTACTAGTAAATTGTTGACTATTATCAGCGAAATTGGTGCTTTTCTCTTGATTTTACTGTTTTAAGGTGTCTCGGGGATATTTACTGCTGCGAACAGACAGTGGGTTAGGTTTAAGGCATCATGAGCTTGAGCAGAAAGTGTCCCCAATTTGAATGTTCCCGCGCAGCAGCAGATGTGACCATACAATAGATGGGGCCCACGCCTTGAATAATTGAGCTTAATTTGAATAACTGTCGCACTTTTGACGCGTGCAAGAAATATCCCAGCTTTCCCAGGCTTCGTAGGAAAACCGTTGGCAGACCTTTTCCAGTTCAATAGGGATTTGTCGTCTCATTACTTGAAGTAGCAGGAGCGTCTATAATGAACCCTGGAAGAAAAAAAATCCAGACCACCTACACATGATTAAACCCGGTGGTTCACCCTTTAATATAGTCTTGAAAGGCTGCAGCTGCACCAAACACCTGTTCTGTGTTTATGCCTGCACTTCATTTATTAAATAGTCTACATAAATATATTTTTAAAATAAACATCATTTCAAAAAGGCACTGTAGTCTAGCCGTTAAGTAATCAATATTGTACACAACAGGCTATCCAAATGTCATTTTTTGTGTACAGTGCCATCGCAGTTTTTAAACTGTATTTGATAAGCAAACTGTGGGTCTTGTACTATTAAACGCAAAATAGATAACTTACTTCATCATAACGATTCATGGTTTCATGATTTCAGTTGAATCTGTGGTTTCCAGGGAGTCCTGTCTAAGTACAGTACATATTGGAAAAAATAAATAAATAGTATTATTCCTATATTAAAACAATGAATAGGCTATATAAAAATAAAATGCCTAATATTATAGGCCTCTTGTTAAAATAGGCCTTATTATAGGACTATACTTTTTTGTTTTTTAATCTGCAATTAGGTCTATCATTCCTACAAAAAGATATGTAGACTCCGCAAAATATTCTAGGTTATAATGGCATTAGTGTGGTGGGGGGGGGGGGGGGGGGGGGGGGGGGGGGGGGGGGGGGGGGGGGGGGGGGGGGGGGGGGGGGGGGG
>JBBPCS010000480.1:3616357-3631964 GCA_037974645.1 Hollardia meadi | reverse complement strand
AGAGAGAGAGAGAGAGAGAGAGAGAGAGAGAGAGAGAGAGAGAGAGAGAGAGAGAGAGAGAGAGAGAGAGAGCTAATCCTCCACTCTCATCTAATACTCTTTTTCTTTTTTGCCCTCTCTCCGACTGTTACTGGGGCACAGCCCAAAGTAAGAGCAACATGGTTTTGTCTGGAGAGAGAGAGAGAGAGAGAGAGAGAGAGAGAGAGAGAGATAATCCTCCACTCTCATCTAATACTCTTTTTCTGCTCTCGTTCTTTGACCTGGTGCCCTTCAACATCCCCTTTACCTGCAAAGAAATGTGCAGGTTTTATTTTTTGCAAGCTCAAAGTCAGTTTTCTCCTGCTGTTTGTAACTGAGACAGTAGATCCACTGCTCAGATTCAGATTTCAGTCTGCTGGCACTTCAGTAGTCTGACATTGATAAAAGATCCAGCAGATTTCAAAGGTCACCAAGTCAACACTGATGTCTTTGCAGACACAAACAAACCAGGAGTGATCAGCCACAGTGTTGGTCAGTAGATCAGCTTTGGGCTAATACTGTAGGTACTGTAGCAGCAACTAGCACTGATGGGAAGCCACCAGAACTTTGCTTTTTTGATAGCTGTGGAGCATCTATCTAAATACTTTGTGTTCAAATCCCACGAGAAAAACCCTCTAAGTGGTTTAACTTTCCCAAAATACTGCACACCACTATAACCCCTGTTTGCTTCTTATGTAATACATCTAGAATTATTTCCATAATCTTGACACAAGTCTGTAGAGCTGCATGAGAGCCATTTCAACAATCAAATAGGTGCAATGTGTAATCTGATATTTTGTTATGTAAGGTTGCAACCAACAATACATTTCTTCTTCTATCTTTTCTTTTAATCTGCTGATTATTTTCTCGATTAATTGATTAAATGTTTGGCCCTCGTCAGGCTTTCGAACGACAGAGTTGTTATTTCTGGCGAGCAGAGGATGAAAACAAACCCTCACCACAGACACTCTATGAGCAGCAACCAGGTTGATTGCAGGAAATATCTGCCAAAAATCAAGGCATGGTTAGGGTCGCCACTAGAGCTGCAGCAATTAATGGAGTAGTTAGTTGAAAGAAAATTAATTGCCAACTATTTTGCTATATGATTAATCATTTCAGTCATTTTTCAAGGGGAAATGTCAAATATTTGAAGGTTCCTGCTTCTTAAATACAAGAATTTGCTGCTTTTCTTTGTCATTTATGATAAATAAATGAAGTTTAGTAAATGAAGAGTCTTTGGTATGGTACTGTTGCAGACATTACGTTCTTCTCTTGGAAATTGTGATGGACATTTTTCACAATTGTTTTGACCAAATTATTAAAATTATTATTATGCAACTTTTACTAAAAGTCTGAAATTAGTATCACTGTATCATGCAGAGTATAAAGAAGAGGTATGCTGAAAAAGCTCCTCAATCAAATTCAATACACAACTGGCCTGCCTGAGCCACAAATATACAGTATTGGCATTGTGAACTGCAGTTCTGATGTATAGTGTATTATATTATATGTATATTCTGTAATATCTGCATGTTACTATGGTTTTATTCCAGAGTATTAACATGTGTCATAGCCTATGTAAAAGCATTTAACAGTCAATGGAGTAAACTCTGAGAGGGAAGGCGTTGGCTCTGTTATGACATTTAATCTTTCTAGTAATTGTCTCATTGTGTGCGTTTTCATATGGCTACCTTGCAGCAGCACATTAAAATGCATTTATCTGACACGTAGACAATGAACAGGTAGGGTCCTGTGACTTGCTCAGTGGCATCTCAGTAGCATGTCTGTTGATTGATGACTCCCTTCATAGAATGGTAAACAGCTTAAATTTGTTGTTTGTATTTTAGGGATATTAAAGTGAATTTAGTACACAAACAGATCCATCAGGGTAATGTTAATATAGGCAAGACTATTTGATTGGTTTGCTTTTTAGTTTAACATTATTGATATCAATACCTGTCAGGTTATAAAAGAATAATAAAAGTATGGATATAACCACTGAGCTGATCGAGGTTCTCTCTGCTGGTGTTTACTTCAGCTGTCAACAAAATGGAAATTAATTTACAACATAGTCTTCAAGCTAAACAGCCTTGTGTGTTGAATTGCTTTGACTTTGATGACCTTAACAGGATGAGCAGTTTGTCTAGGAACTAACCTTGTGCTTTGCACCCCCAATATTGTCCAGCTGCTGAAAATTTAATGAGCCTCAGGGACATGGCAGCTCCCTGATAGCTGGGCCCCATTCACTCTTCTCTGCCACCACTCCCACTGTTGCTGTTTACCACCATCTCCACGGTGACACACAGTAGCGCCAACCAGCAATAAGATAATGAGGAAAACAAATCCGTTTGAATAGACGGGCTGCTTTCTACTCACGGGTCCCAGGCATTGTTTAGAATAATACTTTGCAGAAGAGAGATAGCATTCTTGGTTGAGGAGGTTTATTACAAGCCGCAAATCTGTATCTGCGAGTTTAAAGAGGTGACCCTTAAAAAGTTTGTTCTACTCGAAAAATCAGAAGGACAACATGACTCCCTCTGTTACATCATCACTTCCTGTCCACTGAGGTAATAAAACACTAACATGCAGCATTGCACTAAACCAATGGGTTTAAGTGCTGTTTCACATTGTTAACCCAAACACAGCCTCAAGACACTGAAAAACATCTACCACTGCCACCTAGGCTTTGACTAATATAGACTTTGGAAGGCTTGTAGGGTTTGAGGGTTCAGGCTCATTAGACTCATTATCGATATATTTATTACCTCCGCCAAGGAGGTTATGTTTTCACCCCCGTCTGTTGGTTGGTTGGTTTGTTTGTTAGCAGGATTGAGCAAGAACTACTAACTAACTCCAGGAATTTTTTATCACTTTCGTTAACATTGCGAGATAGGGCGTTTTTTCCACATTTTCGTTAATTTCTCAGCGAATAATGCATGAATGTTGATGAGAACATTCAGGCATATGTAGGAGGTGGGTATCTATGAGGGTGTACAATTTGGTGCGGATCCAAATAAAATTTATTTGGTGTAATTTTGTTTCTCATTAGTGTGATTTTATGCTGTGAATAAATACTGTTCCTGGTGTAATTTGGTTTCTCTATTTCATCAACCTATTATTCTTCTGCAATGGAGATTATGATTTCACCTGCATTGTTTTGTTGGCTTACCTATAAGGCTTGATTCAGCTTCACTTAAAGGGACTGTTGGGCCTTGGCGGAGCTATGCGCTCTACTGAGTGCCATTCTAGTATTTGATATAGCTTTATCCAATCAGACGTTAGATGACAGAAAATGCAAGGACATACCGCAACTAAAAAGAGGAGGTGAAATCTCTACAACCCCCCCCCCCCCAAACTCATGAGTAAAACTATGACAACCTCGTCTATTCATTGGTTTGGTAAAAACATATATGAAGACAATTTACTGAAAAAACAGTGTTAGTGTAGCAGTCCCTTCAGTACCCAGTGATATGGTTGCACATGTATGTTTTTTATTATATAGTTACTGTATCTGTGTAAATGTGACACTGAAATTAGTTTTCATGTAAATGACATGAGCACAGGTGAAAAGTCCTCTGAAGTGAAGACAAGTTCTCGGTGGGGGGGGGGAGGGAGTACTGTAGTCTGCAAAGTTGTACTCACTGAGCAATTACTGTTTTTTTGTGTTACAATCAGCAGAGTACACATGCTGCTTTATTTCCCAGAGATTTTAGTGTTCGCTCGATTTACAAGTGACATATGAATTGGTAGCTCGTTTGCCCGTCCATCTCAGAATCTCAGACAACCAAAACCAACAGGCTCATGTGCTCCTGTGTCCATGCTGATAGCCTTGGTACACAAAAAGAGTGAATGAATGAGAGAGAGAATGAGAGAGAGAGAGAGAGAGAGAGAGAGAATGAATGAGAGAGAGAGAGAGTGTAGACAGGTTACGCAAGCAATTAGTTCAGATTAAGATCGTTGGCCAAACCATAATTCCAACCTGCAGTTGAGAAGGTTAGACCTCAGCATCAAGTTATTTTAGTGTCCAAGTTAAACTTCAGTTGGAAAGACACAATTTCTTATTTAGTCTTACACTTTTCTCTGACTTACAGAACAGCTGCTGAAACCGGAATATGTGCTGTGTAACTCAAAAGGTTCATACAAACCAGCATAAAATGAATTTATACTGACAGCAATTTACTCACTTGTTCCAAAATCAGGCAGGAATTTATCCTGCATCCAAGTATCTCTCGATGTGAGCCTAAATAAAAAAAGACAGATTGAATACTAATAAAGTCAACAAAATAAAGAGATAAATACAAAACACTAGGAGTATTTTAGATTTCTTCTTCTTCTCTGAGGGTGATTTGTGTCATTAAGGTTAGAAAAACTTTTGTATGAGTCTTTAAAGTCAACCTGTTGCCTATTCTGTATGTAGCAGCCCACATAAGTTGAGTTATGGTCTTTCAAGCTTTGAGTTTTCGAGCTGTTGGTCCTTCGGTTAGGTGGTGCTTTGCATTATGTTTAGACAAGGGGAGTAAGGGGTAAAGAGGTGAGTGGAGTTTTTTACTTTGCCAGTGGCCGAGCTGCACGCATTTTCTTCAGCAATAATCTTCTTAATAACTTCTTAGTGCAAGTTGGATAAAACCCCCTTTCAGTTTAGAGCTTTAAACTGAGAAAATGCAATGTGGCGTGCCATTTGGAGATGCTTTTGGGCAAAGGGTCCACAGTATTACAACTGAACACTTTATATGAGTATTGTTAAAGGATTATGTGGTCTTCTACAGGTTTCAAAACTCACTAGATGAACTGGCAAAATAAAATGGTATGTAAGATAACACAAGGCTGTTTTAACAATGTTTAGCTTTAGTGAAAAATATACCCTAAACCCCTGAAGTCTTCTACTCATGTAGGACCGTATCAGATGTTCCTGTGTGTACCTACAAGGTATTGTTGTAGATAAGAGCTGTGTTTTATGTAATTAGAGCATTTCCATGATGTAATACATAAAAATGTTCACACACAAGAAACTTCAGTCACATAAAGTGCACACGTTCTCCCAGAACACTCTTCATTATTTAGACAAGGGAAGCCATTGAGAAGCTAACAAGCCTTTATCAGGCAAGAAGACCATTAGTGTGACATCAATTACTTTGCTGGTAATGAAGATAACCTTGGTCTTTGTTACCATGTACATGTGGGAAGGGAGGGGACAGTGGACAGACAAATACTGAGGGAAATTACTCATCAGAGCTGAACTCAACATATATCAGATGTCGGCCACTCTAGAGTGTGTTTTTTCTCCTTGAGTGACAAAGTGGCTGACGAGGTAGCGGCCCTTGTGCCACTCGCTCGCTCTGGCGTCACACAAGGCTAACCTCTTTCTTAGCTCTTTGAAATCTACACCTGTTCTCCAAAAGCACTTCTTCAGTGGAGTGTTGAAGCCTCTTCACTTTGGAGAGTTGTGACAGAGGCAGCCTGTGCTTCACTAGAATCGTACCCTTACCTTACAGTCAATACGTGACAATTGTAAGCATCTCTCCTGCACAGACCCCAGTGAGCGGGCGAACGTCAGCCCACTTTGGTTACATTTATGAATTATTAAACTGTCTGCCCACTTCCTGATGACAGAACCACGGATTACTTCCTTCTTTTATTCTGAAATATTTAAGATGTGTTTGTTTTTACTTGGAACTATTCCGTCACCCAGACTTCCATTGTGTATTCTAGCATTTTTCCTGAAAGACAGCCCTGTGTCTCAAACATATGTTTGACTAAATTACTATTTGGTATGCCTGCGATTTCCTCAGAGGATGTTATATTCAGAATGTGTGTCTTTCTGGCTCAGGATGGGACCTGATTGATCAGGAACAGATAATAGCCTTGTGTTGTTTTAAGGCGGGGTCTTTACTCACCAGAGTTTTGGCCTTGAGCCACATTCTTCTGTGGGGAAAGTTTGGCAGGATCATGTTTGTGTCTCTCTTAAGCCCTTCCTCTCTTTTCCCTCACCTTCTCTACCCTGCTTCACCTACTGTCTTGGCTACTGGCGCAACCCTTGGTTAAGCAGCAAGCTGGGCAAAGCCAGTGGAGTGATAATCCTCTTAGGAGACTCATTGCTCATTTGTCAGTGTCCAAATAAAGCACAACCTTATGGGATTTAGTGGGGAAGCACTCGTTCTTTCCCTGACATCCCGCTGTGACTGAAAAGATCTGGGACGAGGAGGGATACAGGCATTGGATGAGCTTTTTCTTGGGAGGCGGGGATAAGGGCCTTTGGAAATGGAGGGGAGCGGGATTTGGCTGAGCATCGCTGCTGTCTGCTCTCAAAATAGCCGTATGTTGACAGTGTCAAAGGGATGTTTTCTTGTCATAGATACCCGTTGCCTTCAGACTACATGTTTACACATTTGATTTGTTTGCAGTGTCTGAAGACCACAAACGTTGTCCTGGCTAATTATGAATCTTTTAAACAAATTGATCTTTATGAATTGTCTGGGCTGTATTGTTATTAGTTGCTCCAACAACAAATTTAGTCTGTGGGATAAAAAAACAAAGAAAAACTGAAGGCCACAGGCCTTTGCTCCATGAAATCAATTCTATTTTCCTAAATCTCTTTAATTATTAAATCCTCATGTTTCACTTGCATTCTGATTGGCTTCCAAAGAAAAGACTGAACAGGGCCTGACTGAGTGATCTGGTTACACCACTGTTTTATATACAGTCAATGGGTTACACTGGGCCGATGGTGCGTATATCTCCTACTAGCTTGATTCTACATTTCCTCACTGAAATGCCACCTTTACAGTATCAGTGTTTATGCTAAATGATGCATTGCATCTATTACCTATTAAGGCAAGAAATCATGTAGCAATCATAAGCTAGCAAGTAATTCCTGCTGGATTTCATTAGCTACTCCTTACAGCACTCCACAGTGAGGTTGAACAGAAGCAGTATGTTCATATTATCTCCCAAAACATGTGTTATACCCAGTTTAGCCTAGTTTAGACTGAAAAACTTGCACATTCACACGGACTACTTCCATCTGTCAGAGAGTTTGACTGCTGACAGTGATTAATCAAGCATCTCTGCCTTTACTGTCAGTGCAAATGTGTCCTGTTCCCCTCAGCCACCACAGTAATGGCGGTGGTACTTGAAGCGGCATATCTGTGTATATTTGTAAACTCTTCTTCACATTGTGGACAAAAAATATTCTTCCAGTCTGGGTCTCAGTGTAGTAAAATTGCAAGAACTAAATCCTGGGTCAACATAGTTTCCTCTGACCTTTGGATAGAATTTAGGATTTTCTCTTTCGGAATTAAATGGCCCCTTTTTACTGTACAGCACAAACTGTAATTATATAAGTGTGGCTGTTGGCTGGGTAAAAAGCAGAAGTGTTTTGTTTTGTGACAGTCTGTGTAATGGTTTTTGCATTTAATTCAAATGTTGGCATTTGGAACCCAACTCTCGCCTTTCATTTATTAGACCTGAAAAAAGATTGCTGCAAATAATCAATTCTTTCATTCTACTTACAAAATGTACAAATTACACTCATTACAGATTTTCACCTGATCAATTGCTTTTGTGTTAAAAGCCTTTTGAGATATATTTGAGGCTAGTGGGTCAGGACATTAGTAGCCTAATTATTGGATCCTTCATCATGTCAGTAATGCTTGTACCACTATATGATAAAACTGACAACTTGCAACTGCAATTGAGACAGTCTATTTCTGTGTGTCAGCAGATTTTATTGATGCAGACTTGTACATTAGTATTAGTTTTTATTCATTAATTAACTCTTCTTTCATTTATGCCCAACCATTTAGGCTTCAGTGATGAAGGAAGGACAGGCTGCAAAATACATTCTCCATTATAGATCTGATCAGATAATGTGTCTCTTTATTGTCTTTACTGTATGTTTCCCTACAGCGTTGTCAACTCACAAACTAAGAATGGTGCCACGCCGCTCTACCTGGCCTGCCAGGAGGGTCATCTGGAGATCGTCCAATACCTGGTCAAAGATTGTAGGGCGGATCCGATCATCAGAGCCAATGACGGGATGACACCTCTGCATGCTGCTGCCCAAATGGGCCACAACACGGTCATCGTATGGCTGGTATGTCAGGACGCAATAATCAAATCTTGTAAACAAATACAGACTACACTGATTTATTACTGCATCCACATTCCTTACTTAATGTATTAACTAAATCTGATCAAATGATAAATAATGAATTCATAGATTTCTATTCTCTATTTCTCTATTTCTATAATCTACATTTTTATGAGAACTGTCTAGAAAGCATGCATTAAAAATTTATGTTACTACGTTAACTGCTTTATAATTTGCTTTAAAATTGTGTCCTAATGCACATCTAATGTTTACTTTTTAACCTGTGTTGTCCCCCTCCCCCGCCGCCTTTTTAGATGAGTTTCACAGAGATCAGCCTGACAGACAGGGATGGTGACGGGGCCACGGCCATGCACTTCGCAGCCAGTCGAGGCCACGCAAAGGTGCTCAGCTGGCTGCTGCTGCACGGCGGAGATATCGTCACCGACAACTGGGAAGGGACCCCGCTTCACGACGCTGCAGAGAACGGTGAACTGGAGGTATGTGTTTGTCTTTTTTTATTTTTATTTTTTTTATGTGCTCGGAGATAGACTGGAATCATCAGTGAAAAGGATAGAGGTAAATCGAGCTTGTAGAAATGTAATATAGTGGCATGATGAAGAAATATTTGGTGTTTGATTTGAATTTTATCCGACAGTGGAGTGACTTTGTGCAGAATGTTGGCTGTCTTGATCCTTTTTAATCGTTATTGGCAACACGAGCAATAGCAGAGATGATGTAGCCTAAATACTTTAATTTCATGTGAACGATAATCATAGATGTTATGTAGGAGCAGTATGAGTCTTGCTGCTCACACAGCTGTCCTGACTTTCACACGTAACCATCTGTTTTGAATGAATGACCTCTAGCTACCCATGTTCTACCACCATCCTGACCTACTACTTTGACTAACATTTTGTAGTATCCAAGTGTGGTCAGTCAGCTGTTTCAGCACAAGCTTGATGTACTTAATGAGGAGAAAAATGCATTTTTGTCTAATATTTGGACTGCAAAGGAAACGTTTGAAGTTGAACTCGGTGGACATTGACCCAGACCCTGACTTACAGGGTGCTGGCCCAAGATTTGGACTGGAGCGAACATTATTAGGAAGCTAACAGAAACATGAGTCAATATAGCAACACAAATCTCTCTCAGTCTTAGAACAAAAAGCTTAGTCTGGCTTCCACCTGGCACTTGACAGGATTGTTTCAAGACACATGCTTTAAACATATTAGCAAACAGAAATGCTTTGTTTTAGAAAGGAAGGGGAAGGTTTTACCTTTCATTTAGAAACCATTGAAGTAAAGCATATCAAACTTTTTATATTGTTTCTGCAGAAATAATCTGCAAGGTTTTGTGTAAATTAGATTTATTTTAACGGATTGAAACTTATTTTAAGCACAACATTCCCTGACACACATTTTTATGCCATGGCCGGAGGCATTATGTTTTGGGGTTCTCCTTGCTGCATCCTTGTGTCCATCCGTCGGGGGGGGTCTTCAAATCTGGCACAAATATCCACTTAGACTCAAAAATGAACTGATTAGAATTTGGTGGACCTTAATTCTAATTAAAACAAAATTTTGCACAAATGTCCAATATAATAAAATGAGGAAGTGATGACACAATTTCACTTTGACATCATAATGCCATAAAACCATTTTTCTGGCCATTATTCAACATCACGTCTCAGGAACAGAAGGGGAGATTGTGACCATATTTCACATTTGGCTGGATACTGAATTGAAACTGTGCTGATTGTATAAATCTTCTGTGCTGCCAACTTGAAGATACTGTATGTGTGAAGCATCCACGTTTTAGAATTTGTAGCTTGTTTTCAGCACTTGAAGCAGTGTAGTTCACCACAAGCTTTTTGGTTTTGTTGATATTGAGCTTCAGGTGATTATTGCTGCACCATCTCTATCAGTCACTGCATATATTATATGAGTCTGGACAGACATGGATGTAAACTGCAACTTGATTGGTGCACAGCTCATCTGACCTCTGTCTATCTATCTCATATCACTCTCCAGTGCTGTCAGATCCTTGTGGTCAATGGGGTGGACCTGGGCATCAAAGACCAGGACGGCTACACAGCAGCAGACCTGGCCGAATACAACGGCCACACCCAGTGTGCCAAGTATCTGCGCACTGTGGAGAACATGGTAAGAGACGCAGCTGTGACCAACATGTCTTGCTGCTATGCACAGTGACCTCTAACCTCCACGAGCCAAAAAGGTCTGAAACCACAGCTTTAGGAGCTACAATGTTTCTTTGTTTGTTCAAAGACACTGCTGGATAAGCTCTCAACAAACTTTGGGACATTTGTCTTATCGATGTGTTTTTTGCATTTTTGAACACTAGTTGGTCTAATGGGGGCTCTACTCTTACTTGTCCAAACAAGAAACATACAGTAATTGTTTCAGACATACATACATTCAGTACATTTGTGAAGGACAACATGTGAACTGTTGTCTTGTTTGTTCTATCCCTAGCACAAATGGCAACATGAAATAATATATTGACTACATGTTCCATGACGAAACTTTAGTCCAAATTCTGCATAATATTAGTCATAAATTTGATTTGAAATATTCTAATAATGATTAATATATTATATATATATAAATATTTCAAATTCTTACTGAGTTTGTCCTGCAGAGCTAAAATGCCACCTTGGAAAACATAAAACTATGGATGCTGCGGCAAAAAGCATCCCTTGACTGGCATCAGTTTATCACTGCTAATTACCAGAGCTGTTAACACTTGACATACAGTGGCCTCCATGGCTTCAACCCACTGAAATCCCCGAGTGACCAAAGGAAAAATAACTCCTCCACGCTGACCTCTCTTTGGTGTGTGGGAAACATATTTCCCCCCTCTTCCCATTAGGGACATTCAGCCAACTGAGTGCTGCTCTGTGGGAAAAGCAGAGGGCTCCAGAGCCTTTTTGATCAGCTGTGAGATGTTTCATTAGTGTGCACTAATTAAACTCATAATGGTGTTCTCCTCATGTAAGTCATCAGGGACTGAGAGGTAGTGGGATTTAAGACCTGGTGAATGAACAAGTACAAAAAATAATTTATCTGTCCTGTGTAATGACACTATCATGTTTTAATAATGAGCAATTACTTAAAGGAACAGTTCGCCCAAAGCTACTTGACCCCATGCCAATGGAAGTTTCTTCACACAAATCATGTCTGGAGCGTCACAGAAAAACATTTCAGCATTCTCCTCAGCAACTGAAGAAGCAGGGGACTTGTTTTAAGATGTAAAAAAAACCCCAACCAATAAAGAACATGAAATGGCTCCATACAGCTCGTCCAGTGTAATCCAAGTCTGCGGAAGCCCTGAGATTCCAGATTTATTTGAAAAGACCCTTTATTAAGCTGAAATATTTACTGTAGCTGCTAGCTAAAAGCATTAGCGCACAGCCCGTCTGAAGTTGATTTCAGCTTTAAAAAGGGTGTAAATAACGTCTTTTTAAATAAATTTGGGACCTCAGGAGTTCAAGAGACTCGGCTTACGCCAAATGTGTATGAATCCATTTTAAGTTTGTTTTTTTTTCAGTTGTTTTAATACAAGTCCTCCTCTTCTTCAGTTGTTGTTGCAACACTGTTTTACTGTGAAGCTCCAGAAATGTTCTGTGGACTAAGAAACTTTTCATTGGCATGGGTAAGAAGATAATGACTGAATTTTCATTTTTGGGTGGACTTTTTCTACTGTGGAAATCATATCCACATATTGAACAGTTCAACAAAACAGATCTATTGATGGCTGCATTCATGAACTGCATCCTCTGACAGAGTGTGGAGCACCGTGTTTTGTCTCGGGACCCCTCAACAGACCTGGAGTACAAGCAGCCGGACTCGGGCCTCTCATCCCCAAACGCCACCATGCCACCTGCCAGCCAGGCGACACACTTTGACATCAGTTCACCATCCAGCTCCATGTCCAACTACGACTCAGCCAACTCCAGCCAGTCCAGCACTGGAGAGAAAAGGAGCAGCTTAACAACGTCACGAGGCCCGCCCACTCAGCTGGACACAGTCGCACACACAGGTCTGCAACACATGTATCAAAAATAATAAACTTACACCTTAGACTAGAATTTTTAATCTATAAATATACTTTGTATGATATGTTAATTGATTCCAAGTGACTTCCCATTCTGTTCCTAAATTGAAATTTCAAAGGCCGATGAGTTGAACAGTCAAATATATTTTTTATCAGCTCATAATCAGAATGTTGGATGAAACAAACTTTGCCGTCTTCAGTCATTTAGCTATAAGTTCTCGACTGCTGTTACTTTTACATGCCAAATATAGCATCTAAGCAATGGTGGAACCCACTGCTATTTACTGGAGTGGAGCTAAGTAAGGATCATGCAGCAGTTTGCTTCCTTCTTTTGTTCTATGTCACAGGTGCATGGTATACTGGTGCTGCACCCTAGTGGTCTGGGTGTAGATGGTTTGTTTTGGATGGAGAAGTGTCCACCTCATTAGAGTAACTCATGTTTCTCATTCATGTTTGAATGAAAAACAAACAGGAAATGTTGAAAGGTTTACTTAACGCTTTATTTTATTAATTTAACATCAGCGGCACTCCTTTAAGAAACTCAGTAAGACCACGTTAAACATGGACCGTGTCTTTGTCTCAGGTGCATCAGAGTCGGCCATCTCAGACATGCAGGCATATATGGACATGCTAAACCCAGACATTGGCTCGGACATGCCCAAGAAGAATGAGATACCCGCCGATGCCGCCTCCAAGCCTCCACCACCACCAACCTATCCACCCCCACCTCCCCCGCAGTGTCCCCCGATGCCACCTCCACCTCCAAGCTACCCAGCACCACAGCCGCCTAAGGAGCCATCATCAGCCGAGTTCCTGAAGGTGAAAAGCAATTTGCGTCACGTGGAGAGCAACACCGGTAAAAAGAAGGTAAGAAAAGAGGAGGTGAGGTCCTGCTTGACCTCAAAATATCTGTTTGTAAGTCAAGTCTCGGAGCTGTGCTCATCAAGAGGGAAATCTCTTTCCTGGCAATTTTTTTTTTAAATGAGATCGTTGTTGGTGCTTGTCCGGCAGAACATTTCATTGTGCAAAAATTGCCCTCTGGTTTGTTTGTAGTTTGAAGACAAGCAAACAGACAGTATGGTAATTCCTAGTCTTTCTTATATGGGATGATGCATGGCACATGGCAGTATATTATATACAGTTGGTTAGGTACTTGTAGCTCAAACATACTTATTATAACTGCAGAGGCCCTAAGTTTAAGGGAAACAACATTTGTCCTGGTAGCTGAGGCTGTTTGGTGAGCCTGTGACATGATGAATGATATGAAACAATCCTAAAGAAGAAGGATTGGGTGCTTGGGATTAATTGGCCATTCACTACCATTTTCCCTTGTGCCTAATCAGTTGGGCTGTCGCTCTTGTGTAACAGTGTGCCTTGTCTGAGTGCACACAAAGATGTTATTGTATTAGCACGGCTAACGAGGCTAACAAAGACGCTCATTACTGTGGCAGGTCCTCTGGGTTGACACACACAAAGGTTGTTGTGATGGGTTCGATCTTAATTCCAGTAATTAATCTGGCTTCAGATCACTCAAAAGAAGTGTTTAAAGAGCTGACAAGGAGCAGCAATTAAAACTGGCATCATCATGTGTGCTGCTCCTGGTGGTTTAGTTAAAATACATCGATTGTGAAGATGTTATTCTAATTGAATTGTAATCAGGTTGTTCAGAGAACATTGTAATTATGACAGAGATGACCAAATGAGATGAGAGATCACTTTCACCTCATGAAGAATTTATTTCCTGATTATTACCTTGTCTTCTAATTTGATGATAGCATGAGACAAGTGTTTGTCCTGTCATAGGAACAGTTGATTTAGCTTCAACCAAACGCCAAAAAAGTGATAGATGTATATTTGTTCTTTATTCTTTATTTTATCAATATATGCAAATAAAACGGCAGCAAAATATTGTATAAAATAATGATTTTACATTGCACAGTAATTGTCAAATGGCATGCCTTCCCAATCCGCCTAATTAAAGGTTGCCAGTGCTACAACGTTTCCTCTGAAAGCAGAATTACAATATGAAGTCAGGGAGCTGCAGAACCAGCTGATTTGCAGAAAAAAATCAATTGTTCAGATAGAAAGACAGAGGTTGTGTGTACAGATCTGCTATGCAAAGTAAGATGTTGTTATTTGCTATAAAGTCCACAGGTAGCGATAGTGTCCTGTGTGTGTGCACGCATGCACCCTCAGCCATACTGGGGAGTTGTGTTTTTAATTAGTGCCACCCCCTCTCCTCTCTCCACCCCATCACCCTGAGCTGGTACCCAGGTGACCAGCCCGGGCGCACCCTCATTAACTATTTAACATAAGCCAGAGCTCGGAACACACACACACACACACAAACACACACAATTAAGATCAGCGTGTTCCATATACATTGGGAAAAACAATCTACCTTGGGCGCCATAGTAACAGGGAACTGTAACCTCATCCAGGGACACAGCCGATCAGATGGACCGATCTCACAGCCTGTAGACAAATTCCAGGTTGGTGTGCAGGAAACAGTGGAGGAAACCTGTTGAATGGAGGTGAAGTGAAGGAAGTTTCAGATTTGTTTGTTTTTTGGTTTGTTTATAGGCTTTCTCTGCGGCTGCTTCTCATTTGTCTGTGTTTGCTTTGACTCAAGTCAAATGTTTTGTGTAAGCTGCCACACGAAACATTTGCCACTCACATTTTTTTATTAAACCTACTCCAAAAAACTTGGACTTTGAGATCTCACCCACGATTAGTATATTTTCTGCCATTTTTTGCTGCTTACTCAGAGCACTGAAAGCTAGAATATTCTCATACCTAAAGCCTGAGAGATTTGAGTGCGGCCGGCCATGTTGAGGGCAGCACCTGAGTCTTTGTGTTTTGCATAAGAGGCACTGGACAGGATTGGGGAGTGGTTGGTCTGTGGGCTGGTGGTGACATCATTGCCACTGCTGCGGCGGCCTGATAGGTTATTGATGAGGCCTGTCGGTAAAGTGAGAGGGCAGGTAGAGTGACAGGCGTAGCACTGAGCAGAGAAGACACGATGCTCTAGATTTGGTGACACCTATTCTCTGTGCTCTGCTGGGTTTGTGGACAAGGCTCTGAAGGAGAGTCCACAGGAGAGGATTCTTAACACTAAGGTAAGGTGTTGAGAGGAGCAAGAAAGTTTAGTTTTTACCAGAGACATAAGCAATGTAATATAAAAGTTTGGGCTGTAGATACAGCAAAGATTTTACAAGTTGCTTTGTGTATTTTGGCTAATCTCTAGGTCCTGGAGCTGTTTGAGCTGCTCAGTTGGATATATCATGTGTTGCATCTGTTCTCATGTTTTAATTGTGTACTTTCTTTTGCCTTTCTATTATAATAGGCGATGTATGTATGTATGTATGTATGTATGTATGTATGTATGTATGTATGTATGTATGTATGTATGTATGTATGTATGTA
>JBBPCS010000480.1:3597771-3612865 GCA_037974645.1 Hollardia meadi | reverse complement strand
AGTTACTGGTGATTCCTTTAGATTTCCCCCGACTGTGATGATGGGTCTTTAACAGAAAGCTGCTCTCTCCTCCCCGAGAGAGAGAGAGAGAGAGAGAGAGAGAGAGAGAGAGATAGAGAGAGAGAGAGAGAGGGAAGGAGAGCAAGGGAGAGTGAAGGGGGTGGCAGGCTAGTGAGGCTTTGTGTCCAGCTAGACCATTGTGGTCGACTCAACGGGGAACGTTTTTACAGCAGGACTTTTTTTTTCCAGTAGAAAATGAGTGATCAATGAGGGACTGAGGATATTTAATTCACTGGAGGTTTACTTTCATTAAAACAGGTGAGGTAGCTGTTGGCTCTTGGTGTATTGGGGTCAACATATGTGAAGTTTAAATGTTGTAAAACAAATGCGTGTAGCTGCTATAATAGTTAGTTGTTACATTATTGTATATAGTGTATTACATTATCCCGTTTGATTAGAGGCTTGTTTGTTGCATAGACCAACCTAAAATAACAGCTACATTGCTACTGTTCTGTATTTTGATACTTTAACACTGACATTTGAGTTTGCTGTAATGTTAACATTTTGAAATGGTGATATAAATCAAAGTAAGTGTACACAACTGTGGCCTCAGTTTGAGCACAACATGACGTTTCCTGATTGAAATTTCTAATTTCTGTCATTTTGTCTGAAAACAAAGTTTCTTTGTAAAAGCATTACCATTAGAGGTCGTAGTTGAAGTCAGTTGCATTCTTCACTATAAGCAGATTAGGGTCTATGGAAGCTATTATATTACCAAAGACCTACTTTTTAAAAAGGTTAAAGTTCAGCAGTAGCTTAGCCATGTATCCATCAGGTGACACTCTGAAAGGGGCCGTTTGATTCCTCTCTTTGCGTTGGTGTATTTGTATCCTCTTTGGAATATATTCAATGGGGTTTGGCAGCTGGGAAGCAAATTGATTAATCCAAATTGTGTCAAACATTTTCACAAGGACATGTCTTAAGCAAACGCAAATGCCAATCAGAGTAGACACATCTAAAAAGAAAAAAAAAGAAAGTTAGCAAGCTTATCAAAGAGAAACAGCGGCTCCATACACCATAATGACCTCTTATCACTGTCCAACATTCTCCAGGTCAGTATTGTTACCTGCCTGATCGGATGAAATATTTAACACTGAAATGCCACCCAACCCAACTCCCTCTTCTTCCATGTATCTCTCTCACTCTCTGTTTCTCTCTCCCTCTATTCCGTCTTTCTCTCTACCCGGTTTCACTTTCCTGCTCCGTCCTTTTGTCTGCAGGCACAAAATCTTTCAACATGATGTCCCCCACCGGTGACAACTCAGAGCTGCTGGCAGAGATCAAAGCAGGGAAGAGCCTCAAGCCCACACCTCACAGTAGAGGCTACACCACTGTCTTTTCCAGCAGCGGACCCACAGGCAACAACGTAGGTCCACAGCCTTCTTCCACTACTGATGATACATTTATGTAACAGTCACTGACAAATACAGAATTCCTCATTTTAGATATTCAGCCACAGCTTTGCAGTTATGTGTGAACTTGAGGTCACTCAGTCTTAAGGGAATGCAGAAAAGGGACAGAAATTACACAAAATTTCGAAGACGCGATTATGTATCCAACGACATGCCTGTGACGCCTCTCCACATCATCGTCTATCAGTGAACCCCTCAGTAATGCTTCTTTCAGGATCACATCAGTGCAACTTTAACAATCACAATTAATTCAATGTAAATGAGAAAAAACTATTCACTAATAGATTTAGTACCAAATACCAAGTTTCAATAAGTCTGGAAACTATGCACAGTGTTAGTATGAGTTAAAAGCAAATTACTTTAAAGTTACAGTACTATAAAAAATAAAGGCTAACTCGAAGAAATTCGTCTTGACAACATGTGACACAGTCAATTTCCACAAGAATAGTGTTTACTGGTTAAAAATCCACTTACCGTTTTTTTCATGCACCATGTTCTCCTCTATCTTTATTTTTTCTACAGGGAAGCCTTACCTCTCCACCAGAGACCCGCCCATCTAGCCCACCACCCAAGCTGTCATCCCCTCCACCATCCAATTCACCTGTCACCTCCCCACCCACCACCCCTAGTCCTAGCTCCAACTCACCTGGCTCCAGATCTGCCAGGACCATGTCAACCTCTGCAAGCTACGAGCAACTGTCCTCCAACTCTGTGGTCAATGGGAACAGCGGTATCGGCCCAGCAGGAGCAGAGTCGGGGCGGAAGACGAGCCTTACAGATGTGGAGGCCCTAGTGCCCACTCATGACGAACAGGGGAAAGCGATCCCTGAATGGAAGAGGCAGGTGATGGTGCGGAAGCTTCAGGTCAAGATGCAAGAGGAGGATGAGCACAAGCGCAAGGTAGGCAAGAAAGGTCCAGAGGTTTTGTTGTATCTTAGCTATCCCATTTGTGCTCCTGTAAATTTAAAATGCTCTTTAACCTTCATTATTTATGGCTTCAGTTTCAAATAACCAACAACACAAAGGGGATAGCTGGTGCTCGGATTTGAGTGTGGATTTTTGTGATTTTGAACAATGAGGTTAAATAAATGTGTTTTCAGTTTTGCTCTCTTTTGGACACTTATTTGAGGGTGAAACATCCAATAAGAGTCAAGGCTAGAAGTTCATAAGTTCAGTATCTATGCTTTCTTGCCATGATAGTTGAAGAAGAGAGTTTCTGTATTGTCAAACAAGCCGCAGCTCAGAACAAATGCCATGGCCCAAGTTGTTCGCAAGAGCTTCAGCCAGCACATTGAACTTGTTTGACAAACAGGCTTTGTTTCTAAATTTGATTATTTGGCTTTAGAGTCAGTGGCACCGACCTCTCAGTTTGTCTTTTGATGAATAGTCACTGAGGGTGTGGTAATATTATGTGTATTTGGACAAGGTATTAATTAGTAAGTCATAATGTGGCAGTTTGAACACTTGTTAGTCCTGTGCAATACAAGGACTTTATGCAGTATGTTGTTTGTATTTGGTTGATTAAAATTGACTGATTAATAATTTATTTATTTCAAGGGTTGCAATTTTATACAATTTATACTATTTTTATACTTTAATTGAAATGATTCAGCAGGTATACATTTCTCTCCAATGACCTTAAGTGATACTGACATGTAGTGTTTTCTATATTAGCTGAGCTGCAGTGACATTATTTCTAACTGGATGTCAGGCCTAAATATAGTAAACTAAGCTGACAATAAAGTATATTAATGATACATTTCCTCTGGAATAACACATTAAAGATACCTTATTAGTAATTGCTTGAAATGAAATGTCATTGGACGTAGCTAGCTCTAAATGTAGACATCCATGTGCTCACAATTTTTTTTTAAATTATTTCTTTGTTTCTTAATTCTTCTCTCTGCATGTTTCTTTTTCATATTACATAGCAAGAGACTCTTTGGGATGCAGTGAATTGAACACTTGGCTACTCTGCCCATCACAACACTAACGCACTTGACTAATGGGTTCAGAGTGTGGGCTGGTGTTTGATGATGGAGTTTTGCAGCTCCAAGTTTTTACATGCTGATTCAGTGGTGTGATGCCGGGCCCATTCACACTACAGGTCAACCAGAATAACAAAATACTAAGTAAATCATTAACTACATTTTTATCATAATTTAACCATTAAAGTTGCAAGATCCTGCCAATACAATGTGCATGCAGTGAGGATAAAATGAATGCCATCTCAATGCTATCTTGCTTTTTTTTCTTTCATGATACATTAAAGAGTAACTTCACATCCTTAATCAGAACAAAACCTTTGTTGCACTGACCTCTTTGGGTTGTCAGCTTCAACTCTGCTACACGTGTGTCTGTTTGTTACATTGGTGACAGTGCCCAACTGTGATGTAACATTGCACTATAGTGCCGTGTTACATCATATTTGGGTTGCAGACAGGCTGATATACAATTCATCAGCTGGATTTCAAATAGCAGAATTCTCATTTGTAGTTACTCTTTAAACCAATAAAACAAAACATAACGAAATCATAAAACTCATAAAAATGTGACAGAGAAACTGCAAGGGGGGATTGAGCAAATATGGATTTAAAATCTGCAGTGTCAGGTGCCTAAAAAATACAAATGTAGACATGTTGAAAACCTATAACACATTAATATTCTATACATAGCAATATTGGTATAATTAAAGTTTACTCGAAAAGGACAAAGCTTTTTCTGTTCTCTTTGACTCAAAAATAAAAGCAGAAAGTTCTTTGCTTGTAATGAGGCAGTGCCATTGCACCACTAAATCCATGTAAATCCTGTGTGTCAAGATGGATTTGCACTGAAGTGTGTGTTCACACCAGCAACTTTGAGCTGAAGAAATCCCTCCCTCCTTCCCTTTCTTGTTGTCTTTTGGTCTCCTTTGACCACTGATTTAGTTTGCGGCAAGTGGACACTACCAGCCTCAGGAATGGCACTACTCCCACATCCACAATGCCATTTTGGGCCCATTTGGGGAACTGATGACAGAGAATGACCTAAACCGTATTGAGAAGCAAATTGAGAACCTGCAGGTCATGCACAAGGTCTCAAAAGTTGAGAAGGAGCTGGAAGAACTGGAGCAGGAGCTTCACCAGCTCCTACCAGTTTCGGCTGCCCTCAATCAAGGGCACTTTTCAGTCAATCCAAAACAGGTGCATGGCCAAGCTGAAGATCTTCCAGCCTGGTGCAGCAAGATTTCTACCCTGCTCAAGAGTATGGCCATTCTACTTGCCACCCTGGGGGGGAAAGAGATAGACATCTTGGATCTTATATGTCCTGGATCTTCCCAAGAAGAGGCAAGAAATGTGAGCACAGGCCAGTCTGAACCAGCAGGATCAGTGGGCACTGGATTTATTGGACGGTCTCAGTCCTTCTCAACAAGAGAGGATGTGGAGAAAGAGATAAAGCAGTGTGGAGTTTCAGTGAAGAACCTCAAGGCCAATTATGAAATTCAAAATCAGTCGCAGTCTGCAGATAACAAAGCAAATAGGGCGTACAAACGCAAGAGGTCACTCCCTGTGGTAAGTGAGACTAGTTATCATCAAGAGACAATTCGTGAGGATGATATTCTTTGTTCCCCTGCTGAGGGCCTTCAGTCCCATACCAATGGAGATTTACCTTCAGTAGAGGAATCAGTCTTGCCACTTGTTGAAGAGCCACTTATCATTGCATCTCATGCTCCTCAGACGTACGTGCCCTCTGAAGTAATGGCTCCAACTAACATTGAACAGTTCAACCAGGTTCTTTCTGCAGACCCCATTTTAAATAATGACCAATTAACAAGAAGCTTGGAGGTACAGACAGATCTAAGCTACGTCCAGGAATGCATTGAAATGAGGAAAGAGAGAATTGTCTTCTTGTTCCTTGAACACTGGCGGAAGTACACTATCTCTGAATCTTATCGGACTAAATACACTGGCAGGAGAGGAAATCATTTAGACGTCGGCTGGGAGGACTACAACCAATTTACTGCACAGATTGGTGGGGAGATGCAGAGTGAAGACGACAAACTCCTCCTTTTCATGAAGTCAAAGCAGGTAGTAGGGAATCTGATTGGCCACTGGAGGACAATCATGAGTCAAGTCCCCACACGCCAGATCCGCAGGCTGAGTCGTGCCCAGATGATCTACTGGCCAGAGCACTTCTTGCCACATATGAACGGGTCACCTGTGAGCTACGAAAGTCTAACCCTTGACCTCTTCATGCTCGGATACTTCCAGTTGTTGGAAATGAACATGTCTCGCAGTGAGCGCAAATTCCGCCACCTCTTATGCTATGAGATGTTTGACCGTCTTGGTAGCCATAAATGGGAGGTCATAAGGCAGTTTCATAAGGAGGTCATGGAGGATATTGAGAAAGGGAAGCGAGACTGGGCAGATGGTTTTGAAGACATAAAAGTCAAGTATTTTGGAGACTCTAATGACGGTGGAGGTGTGATGACAGCTTCTTTGTGTTCCATGTCTCCTGACATGTCCATTATGCCAATGCAGGAGTCACTCCCTCCCCCACCATCTCACCCTCCACCTCCTCCACCACCTACCCATCCTGCACCCCCACCTCCAAATCAACAATCTACTTCCGCAACAGCCTCACAATTAGATTTTTCTCCCTCTTCATCACCTGCTGTATCCAAGAATGCTGTATCTGACAATAGCCAGTGTGTGGAGCAGAGACCCCAGAAGGAATCACTGGAGGACGATGGTCAGGGGGATGTAAAAGCCAGTGGGCAGATGTCTTTAAATGAGGTGTTAGTTTCTAACGGGAACAGTTCAGAGCACAAGCATATGCAGAGCTTGACAACTAAAACTGTACAACACAATGATGCAACAGGAACAGCTGAGACACTACAGGACACAACAGAAAACTCAGGACCACATCCAGTGAAAGATGTTCCACCTGCTACTGTTAAAATCATAAAGGAACCTCATGTTGATAAACCTCCACCCAGATGTGATCATAATGAAAACTCTATTAAAGTGATATATGAGCTAAAAGAGTTCAGCAATGAGGAGATCATCAGATACATTGATCGAAGCTTTGCTTTTTGGAAAGAAAAGGAAGCTGAGCTTTTTGATATCTAACAAATATGTGGGCTAAGGGTCCACTAAAAGCCCAGTACTAACAAAGAGGAAGTGCATAAAGAGCATGGTCAGGGAAACTAACCTGCAAAGTGGAGTATGCTGACAAAGGAAACTCTGGTGTGTTCCCTTAACTGCAGCAAAGCAACAAGTTCCAATTAGCTGTATTGACTTTACTACGTACGCAGAAGTGGATGATGTCAAAAGACACACAAATTTGCTACAACCGTTTAATTTTGAATTGTGTTGAACCAAGAGCTTTTTGAATCTAGTATGACTGATTGCCATGGTACACTACTTCTAGGAAAACAAATTTTCAGAGGAAAAGATTTGCCATACAAGTCGTGCAATGTGTTTGTTTAGATCATCTTTGTAATGAAGGACATAATGGGTAAAACTCTGCACACTTTGTTTATATCGAATATTTCTGATTGCATTTCATGTTGAGATAGCTTCAGTGACTTTTTCAAGTAAACTTTGTTGCTTGTAATCTATGGTAAAGAAACATGTTTGCAGGGGTTTCAGGTTACTTTGTGGTCTACAAATGGCCCTTTAAGTCTGTGACCTCATGATTTTGTTTATGAAATGTGTGCCTTTCAGATTACTGTGGATTACAAAGATCAACAGGTATGGTAAATACAAGGCCTGGAGAAACAGCTCAGTTTGTTAGTGTTTTATTAATTTGAACTCAAAAAGTGCTCATTTTTATCAGAAAATAATAAGAGTATTAATTTGACAAAGATATTATCATCTCAATGAAGCATCAAATTAAGAGTTTGTAATTGTTCCATGCAGTCTGTTCCATCTTTTAGTTATGCTATTTATAATTTGAGTGTTCCTGAGAAATGTGCTTAAACGTTCCATAGTTTAAATTTGTGTTCCATTATTTGGTTTCTACATTGCTGTTAGAAATAAAGTTTGTTGACATTTTTTGTGATTATATGATTTTAGCAGTTATTTCCAAAGTCGTTCTACTTTGACTGTTGGGTTTACTCAACTGAAATACATGGCCAACAGAAAATTTCAAATATCTGAATAGAGATCAGGCCATATTAATAGATTTTAAATAATCATACTGATATGCGGACCAATGACAGAACCAGCGTGAAACACCAAGCTCTTGAGTGTGTAATCCTCTGCTGTGACGCTTGTAACAGCACAGAGCCACACTATTCTCATATGTCTCTCTGTGGCATCAAGATTACCTTCAAATAACCCTCTTAGCACCACCCGCTGTCATGCTATCTGTGGCTTACAGGAGCCATAAGGAGGTTACAGTGAATCTTCATCAACTCACAGCCCAAAAGGGCAGTCAGCTGGTAAACTTAAAGGCATATATATAGATTTGTAATTATGTACATACTGTATATTTGTTTCAGATATTGGATATAGCACAGTCACAAGTGTGTGGTAATGTTTTTAATACAAATATTTAAAACATTTTAATCTCCCAAGTGTTCACACTGAAGGTCAAATATATATTGATAATATTCAATTCTAAGCCCATTTTTCCAGACTATACAGAGATTTATGTATTACATGTCTAGAAAGTCCTATGGAAAAATGTTTCTCGATACAAATCTGTGCAGTACAAAATTGGTAAGGGTACTGTTTATAGTTGAATCAATTAGAGGTCAGCACAGGCATGAAATAAATACCCCGGTCTAGACGGTATCGGCATCTTTTAAACTCAAACTGATATTTTCGCTGCCAAATTCATGACCCACAGCGACCCACTCGCACAAAATACAAGTTAAATTTACTAATTGGGCATTACTTTACCATGTATAGTGGCAATAACACTACACAAATTATCACCAATTACCAACACATGATTTCCCTAATCTAATAATAAAGCATCTGCCTTAAATGTTCGTAGATATGTCAACTTGCCTTTTGCTAATATTGGACAGATGATCTTGGCTGATAAACATGAATTCAGAAATTATTACTCAGAGAAACCCGACAATTCACAGTCATAATCCAGAATGTCATACTGTACAAGCACAATCACAGGTCATACCAGTTTTAGCTGAGTCTTTGGGAGTTTTGAGAAAATTGCCTGTTGATCCAAACAGAAAGCAGAGGTTTCCGCACACTTAGTTCGATGCAGTGTTTCACTTTAATGGTAAGCGTTCGGTCTATCTAGAAAATTGCCTGTTAAAAATGTACTGCATATTTTATTGATTATCTTACTAGGCTAATGCAATGTATTGGCTACAGTCCCTGGCTCACATGGATGAGTTTAGCAGGACTTTTAATCTAACATTTAGAGTGTCATTTTATTTTTTCCTTTGTCATTGTTTTTAACTGAAATGGACCAGCAACTCTTTAGTAGTTAGAATGGATCAGCTTAACTGTCGGCCTTTACTTTTCAGTTGTTGAGGAATTTCTTGGCCACATGATTAGTCTTTAAAGCAGTAAGTTGTATTTTTTTCTACAGCAGTCTTTCCTTCGTTAATAAAAGGACAACTCAGTGAGACAGGAAGTTCATCTGTGCCCCTTCCCTTAAGACAGTTGTGTGGATGGAGGATTTTACTAATGGTATTAATGCAATGTAAGTGATTTAATGTGAGTTACATGGGCAGTGTGTAACAGTAACATTACTGAATGGAGAGGTTCAAGTAGTCACTGATAAACTACTTCCACTTGTGCAAATTGGTTGTTATGGATGCACTAATCAAACTAAATTAAATTAGCTCTAAAGCTACTGTTGTTTGGTTTAGTCGGGTTGGTCACCTCATCAACACTACAATACAACACACTGTAATAATTTGTGTATGTTTTTTCCTACTGTTAATATTACATATTGTAGCTAGTATTGAATGAGGTAATAAGCTGATTAAATGCTCCAAACTCTAAAATACGCAACACAGTTTAGAGCAGGTACAATTCATAGGTTTATACAGTACTATGACCTTTTGTAATCAAGTCACTTTCAAAAAACATTTATTTAACAATGTGAAGGAGAAAACTTTACTTCAGTCACTTGAAAAATGAAAAACAAACTTTGTTGCCAGTTACTGATCATTAGAAATGGATACTGCTAACAAGCTACACGTATTTTAATTACATTGTACATCAGTTTGACTGTATATAATACTACTGAACTTTTCTGGATGTCATGGATGCCATGCCGTTGGCCTGCATGACCCATTTAAAGGCAACAAGTAAATATGAGACTCACACTTCAGCTCTCTTTCCGTAGCAAATCTATCGCCTAATTTTTGTTTGGATTTTTTTTTTCTTTCTCTGTAATTCCCAGGGGAATCATTAAAAATTCACTGTGTAGATAATCTTACCTGGATTCATGTTTGCCAGGACAAGTGAAAAGCTTTAGTAAGAGGAATGCAAAGAGGTAATGTATCTTGTCAGGCGAAGATGAGAAATTTAAGATGGCTGCACCCCCTCCACCTCTGATTACAGCCTGAAAGAGAGAAAAGGATCCAGTTACTGTTTTTGTGCGCCATCTGAGTGAACATCAAAAAAAACTTGTCCTGTCCATTTAAAAAGGCTTCATTTTATTTTAAAGAAACAGGAGAAGAGTATTGTGAGCTGTTTTAAGTACATACTTCAGTTTACACTTATATGCAGTGTTCAGTCTTTTCAGTCATCCATACAGAACATTGGTCAAAAACTGACATTTGAGATTGTGTATGGGTTGGACTAATTGGTTGAAATACCCTGTCATTATAGTTTTAATTCTATGCAGATGTTTTTCTGCCATCTCTAGCATGTAGAGAGGCTTTATATGAGATTGCAGGCATGAGACACCTCAATACTACCTTTAAATGATTATGATTGAAGATTTAATATTTGATTGTGGTTTTCAAAGCACTTGACACAACCAAAATGTTTTTAAAATGTTTAAGAACCACCTTGACACTCCAGTTCACTCCAGGAAGCAAGTTTATTAAGTTATGGGTTATAGGTAACTTTGCCAAGTCAGACCCTGGAAATGGTAAATTAAACCTGCAACAGAAATTGATGTAAATAAGTAAAAACTAAAATGACTAGTTCATGACTTTTTTAAGACATGTTAAGTGTTTCGGGTGCAATATACAAGTATGGGACACAGGGTTCTGCATCAAACATCTACAAAAATAAATCACGTTTGATATATTTTCTAATAATTTCATCTTTATCGCCCAGGCTTCAATGTTTCCTCATAAAAATGTATAGATGGCCATCCTTAATTGGTCAGATTGATGATAATTGAACCTGTGTAGTTACAGGATACTGATGATTTTTCTAACTATAAGCTCATGATGGTGTCCTGCAACAATAAAGACTGTGTTAAATGTACTGCATTTCACAAGGAGAGGGGTTGTTTTTAGAGGCAATGCATTTTAGGCTCAAGTATTTAGCATAGGTTTATCTTAAAATTATAAAATAACCCTTGTCTGTTTTTCAGTCCTTACCTTCACCAGATATGCATTATATAATTCTTGTTTGAAAGACAACTTAAACTTGAATATTAAACAGGGGACAAGGTCTTGCAAAGCAGAATAGGAGGGCTGCTGTTACAGCCACAAGCCTTTACTGATTGGTATGGGCTGCTATCTCTGTCTTTCCCCTCACCCCTGTGTCCTTCTACAGTTTGATGAGGAGGCTGCACGCCTGGCATCGATGCCTGCCTGGAGGAGAGACATGATGAAGAAGAAAATGGACGAAGAGAGGTGAGTAATGAAGCTGTGCTGCTCTGTGCGTCTGTTTTTCATCTTATATGTTACCTTGTTTATTTATTGTATTCTAGGGAGATTTCATTGTGCTCATTGTTTTTTGCAATAATGTGTCTCTTCACCAAGAAACTCTTGGAAATAAGGACTTGCTCAACCATGTTGTACTTTGTACAATAATTTGTTTTTGTTTTTTTTCATATTGTCTGTACTCGAGACCGAGCTGAGGTATCATACCAATTAAGATTCTCTCTCGCCTGCAGTTCAGCCAGAATTTTTTTAACATCAGGCTGGAAATGATGCAGAGATTTTAGTCTGTACTGATGCATCAGACACTTCATGCACAGTTTTGTAGGTGGCAGAGAAATGCTGCCTCATCCACAGGTTAAAATCCAGAGGCTGTACATTAGGGCTGCATCTAACAATTATTTTCATTATAGGTTAATCTGCCAATTGTTTTCACGATTTATTATTCAGGCTTTAAAATGTCTTCAAATTGCTTTTTTTGTCCAACCAACAGTCAGAAAATCCAAAGACTCATTATTTACTATCAGAAATGACAAAGAAAAGCTGCAAATCCTCACATTTAAGAAGCTGAAACCAGCAGATGTTTGACATTTTTGACTGAAGAAATAACTGAAACAATTTCATCGATGACCAAAATAGTTGGCAACTTATTTTCTTTAAATGGACTAATTGATTAATAGACTAATCATTGCAACTCTACTGTACATTATTCTGAAGTAAACCTAATATGTGTGGAATAATCTTAAAATGCATATATTGTAAGATGGCACATTATCTGTTTATTTTCCACAGTTGATTAAAAGGTGCATCTCTGTGTGGCCAGTGTTGACACAAGCTGTGAAATTCTAAAATACTAAGTTGAACTGCGTGCCAAGAAATCATACCTGCACCATTACACCACCATAATGTCCCTTTTATTCCAGACAGAAAGGACCCATGGACACAATAGAAAGTGTATGTTGTTGCCTTGCCCTCTAGCTTGAATAATTGATGCAGTTACCCTGACATTGCTTTTCAGTGTTTATATTCACTCAACAGTCAAATCCTCCTTTGCAAAACTAACTCACTGTAGAGCACCAATTCTTATTTCTGATACTTGAAGTAGCATATCTGGCACAGTTTTTGCAGTACCGTTTTTTGAAAGCTGTGTACAGTATAATGTCTCTTGCTCAAGACTTAACTGAATCTGTGGTTCACACAGTTTATTACTGAGACAGTTTGTAAATCATGTTTTTCTAAAAAATGTACAGTGTCTGTTTGGCTGAGGATTGTAACAATGTTCACAATGACATTTTGAAATTTGGAGTATTTGCACCAAATCAAAAATGTTGCTTTGACAGGTGCATGTGGATTTGATTTACCTTATTAGATAACTCAAGATACTTATGCATCAAACAGCAGTTCAGAATACCTGGCCTTCTCTGAGTCTCTGGGTGGCGTCCTGGAAAAGGTGCCATCTAGGGACTCTATAGTTCTGCTGGGGGACTTCAACACTCACATGGGCAATGATGGATAAACCTGGAAGGGTGTGAAATGGCATTCACACCCTTGTTGGGGGATGTTGGAGACATGGAGTCCGAGTGGGCCATGTTCAGGGCATCCATTGTGGAGGTGGATACTAAGAGCTGTCACTGGTGCTTACCGTGGCGGCAACCTAAGAACCCACTGGTGGACAGCAGTGGTGAAGGAAGCTGTCAAGCTGAAGGAGGTCTTTCGGGCTTGGTTGGCCAAGGGGTCTCCTAAAGCAGCAGACAGGTACCGGGAGGCCAGAAGGGCTGCAGCTTTGGCAGTCACTGAAGCAAAAACATGGGTGCGGGAGGAGTTCAGGGAGGACTTTTCGCCGTTTGGCGGCTCAGGAAAGGAAAGCAGGGCTTGGCCCAGGCTGTGTTCAGTTTGAGGAGCTCCTGAACCTGACTAATGCAACCTCTTGGGAAGAGGCAGAGTCTGAAGACTCTGCGAAAGACTCACCCATATCCCTGGAAGAGGTTGCTGAGGTAGTCAGAAGCTCCATGGTGGCAAGGTGCCAGGTGTGGATGAGATTCGCCCTGAGATGCTGAAGGCTTTGGACATTGTTGGGCTGTCTTGGTTGACACGCCTCTTCAATGTCGCATGGAGGTCGGGGACAGTATCTATGGAGTGGCAGACCGGGTTGGTGGTTCCCATTTTTAAAATTGAGAGTAAAATTGGGAATTTTTATTTGAAAGGGGACAATGCACATTAATTAACATGAGTACTAGAGTCCAACATGTAAATGAGCCAGATTTAGCCATACAGGCTAATTTTCATCTTTCATCAGACAAAAGCACATGGGCACAGACAATTAGTAAAAACAAAGACATAACCACACTACTCCGGATTATGACAGCATATTTGATTGTCCAATAACCACCGTTTTATAGATTTGGAGAAAGAGTTGAGAGATGTGATGTTCCTTAGTTCTGTGGGAATGGTGTTCCAGGTATGTGCTGCTCGATAGGAAAAGGCTGACTGCCCAAAAGTACTTTTTCTATGTGGTATTTTACAATCCCCTCTAACTGTCTCTACTCTAACATGACATGACATCCATGACTCTAACTTTTAATGTTTATCCAAAAGTAAACATGACAGATATGTTATATTACAACCTTCTATAGTCTTCATATGCCTTTACGGTGCTGTATTAAACATTTTGCTGAACTATTTGGAAAGATGTTTCTTAATTTTTGTATAGCTATACAATTGTTCAACTACAGTCATCCACTTGAAGTTGATTATGTGACATTATTTTATTTTGTCATTGGCAAGCCTCATAATAACGTCCTATTTGTTTTAAGTTGTGACATAACTATTTTGCTGTTTAAGATATTTACACCTTTTCTTCTTTTGCTTATGTTCTCCTGATGTGAAAGGGAACAAAAAAGGTAAGAAAACAATTATTATTCCACAGTTTGCATGTGTTTACATAGGACTGATCCTCTTGTAAAATGTGTTAAATCAGAATTTCACCAGATAATATGAATCTATAATCAAGACTTCCATCTACTATCCAAAAATGTCACATTATGTCTTGTGGTGACAAAGCCCAGGGGGATAAAAGTCTTAAAGTTAAAAATCCCACAGGGTTATGAAGATGAATCAAGTTAACTCTACTAAGGAATGATGATAACACTAAAGTATAGTCCTACATAGAAGAATAAAGAAAATTTGTATACATCCTCACAGAGTTATTTATTTACTCTCAAAGATAAGCTAACACTCTACCAGCCCACCACACACCATGATGGAACTTTAATTCACCTGTGCTTCACCTGCTGTGACAAGTCAAAATGTCTGTCATGAAAATGTCTATTAAGGAAGATATAAGCTATTGTATATGTGGAAAAAATAACACTATATTGCCATAAGTATGTGGATATCCCAGTCCACCAGACCAAAGTACACAAAATATCATTTACCATTTAATATTTAGTGCAAGGTACTATCGTACCAATGGAGAGAAATCTTGATGTTACACCAATGATATTTTAGACAAATGTGAGCACTCGTTTGTTGTTTCAACGTGACAGTGCTCCCGCACACAAAGCCAGGTCCATAAAGAAAAACCTTTTTCCCAGTTTGGTTTTGAAGAACTAGACTGAGCTGAAGGGAGCCCTGACCTCAACCCCATCAAATCCAGTTTCCAAAAAGCTGTTACAGCAGCATATTAGTGCCCAAAGTTTTTGAATGAGAGGTTTACACTGATCAGCCACAATATTAAAACCACTGTCAGATGAAGTGAATGACATTGATCATGGCTACAGTACAATGTTCTAGTGGGAAACCCTGGGTC
>JBBPCS010000480.1:3573294-3597671 GCA_037974645.1 Hollardia meadi | reverse complement strand
TGTGTGTGTGTGTGTGTGTGTGTGTGTGTGTGTGTGTGTGTGTGTGTGTGTGTGTGTGTGTGAGAGAGAGAGAGGGTGATAGAAAACTAGTTATCAGTCTGTGAAACAGTGTAATAGACTATTTGTTTGCATACTGTATTGACTGTTCTTTGCAGACTTTAACCTGTGATGTAGGTTGTGTTGTGTTCCCACTGCAATGTGGTTTCAAGCATAAACTGGGTTCATTTAAAGTTTCAGATAGACTATTTGCCCTGAGCATTAGTCTTTAGGATCCTGCCGGCTCCGTCGACATGTTAGAACAGGCTAGCCAAACTGGTTCTGCTGCCTCTTCGCTCTCAGTGGTATTCGCGGGTTTTATGATATGCTTGAGAGCAGCCTGCGTAGTGCCAGCGTATTGCTGTCTTCATTAGTTTGAGTGAAGATAAATTCAGTTTTAGCAGCAAGTTAAGAAGTAAGAAACAGAAGGTGTCTCAGCAGCTGCTGTATATCTGACTTACAGTATCTGTATGTGAATGTGAGTCTTGTAGTTGCCCTCTGGGTTGGGCTGTTTTTCAGGTGTCACTTT
The DNA here is from genome assembly GCA_037974645.1 of Hollardia meadi. Lineage (NCBI taxonomy): Eukaryota > Metazoa > Chordata > Actinopteri > Tetraodontiformes > Triacanthodidae > Hollardia > Hollardia meadi. The sequence continues at coordinate 3,597,106 of JBBPCS010000480.1, read as the reverse complement.
TCTCCTTTTTGTTAAAAAGGCATGTAGGACGGGTGGGGCTGAAAGTCAGTGTTGATAATGCTAATAATGTAAAGCCTGTACAAAGCTTCAGCAGAAGGAATCACCTAGATGTTAAAACCACAGGTTTATGTGCTTTCAGGATTGTTCTGAATTTCACAATAGAGCTGCAACAATTAATTAATTACTTGTCAACTGTTAGATTAATTATCAACTATTTTGATAATCGATTAATCAGTTTGACTAACTAAAAACAAAACAGTAAAGTGAATATGTTTGGGTTTTGGACAAAACAAGACCTTTGAGGACATCATCTTGGGGTTTTTCTGACATTTTACACTCATCGATGAATCAAGAAAATAATCAACAGAGTAATCGATAATGAAGATAATTGTTAGTTGCAGCAATATTTCTTTTGAAATTACATTACAACACTACAACAAACATTACTTAAGTTAAGGGACACCATTATGTAAATGTAAATAGGCCAGAAGCTTAAAGTTTCTAGCTTATATTACATTGTCGTGCCTATCTCAGAATGTTGCTGATAAATTCATCTGTACATTGATGATGCAAGTGTAATTATCACATACCAATTTCCTGATATTTCAAACCCAGAAGGTGTCGTTCAGTTCAGCTGGAACAATCCCTCACAGAGCTGTGTGTATCCTGCTGACGTAATGAGTCTGTGGGAGGAAAAACACACTTCTGTACTAATCTCCCCCTCTCCATTTTCAGGTTTTTTGAGGACCTTGAGCGGCGTCACTATGACAATCTAGTGATCCGGGACATTAGCGATATTGTTCAGAACCACGCTTCCCACCACTTTGAACCCTACATTGTCTACTGCTCCAACGAGACCTTCCAGCAGAGGACGCTGCAGAAGCTGCTGTGAGTAGCAGCAGGAAAGTGGAACAAGTTTTTGCAGTAAAACGGCAGGATGAGCTGAACTTCCCTCTTTCTTTCCGTCTGTTAGGACCAGCAACACTGCGTTTAAAGAGACCCTAAAGCAAATTGAAGGGAGCACAGAATGTGGAGGCCTCCCCATGATCTCTTTCCTCATCCTTCCCATGCAGCGAGTCACCAGACTGCCACTGCTACTGGATGTCAGTTTAACATTTACTCTCTTATATTTGAGCAACTCTCAACCTCTGTGACATGTGTCCCCACAAAAATGAAACGATGCATATTCACAGCAGCTTGTTGCAGGTGTAACCCTTAGAGCTGCCAATAACAATTATGTTTATTATCAGTTAATTTTCACAATTTATCGATTAATCATTTAGTCTATAAGATGTAAAAAATCTATCTATTTATCATTAATCAAAAGGCATTAAACTCTTATTTCACTATCATAGGAAGACATTTTTTGGGTGAAATGAGAAAAAGATATAATGCATATATACACAACTATAACTTTGCATATGTGTGCATGCACACTAAGTTATTAATGATTTAGGAACTCCAAATTTAGCTTCATGGCATGCACAGTGGTGCTGAAGGTTGTTTTGCCTGCAAAATTAAATAACAGGTATTTTGAAAGTTTGATATCTTTTTTTTTTTCCACACAGACAATATGCCAGAAAACTCCGGACAAGACAGCGGAGTACTTTGCTGCTGTGTGGGCGCTGTACGCCATCAGCAAGGTAGAGATGTTGAGAACAGCTCATCTGAATGACTTAAAAGCACTCTCAGCCCCACATATGGAAGTAGAATATGAGGTTGATGTGTTTTTAAGGTCATGATTATCACTGTTTATACAGTCTCCTTAAGGAGACTGTATAAACAGTGAACAGCGCCTGGGTCTGAAAAGTGAAGCCAATGCTGAAGTTGCTTAAAGCAGCATTCTTTCTAATGGTCAGCAGGTGGCAACAAAGACTGATTGTCTGTAAGCTCATGAGATGATTTATAATTGAGTAAACATTTTTCTAATGAGTTTATGGTCTCAATTGCTAGTTTCAAGTCACCTTCAATACAGAGGCGGAGAGGTGTAGCAATGCATATCCTCCACAAGCTCCACCCTCTCATCCAAATATGGACACTTCTGGTTGTTGATTTTGGTGGTCCAAGGTCACTGTGACCTCACAAAACACCTTTTGGCTATAAAACAGTTCCTATGCTAATACCTTCAATTTTGCAAAAAAAAGAAAAGAAACATATATTACATTTCTTCAGAGTACAAACTACATGTATTACATTAGTCTGGACAGACTCAATTACAACTTGACTGTGCGCAGAGGCATATAGCTGTGAGGGGGCAGTTATGTCATTGTTGTGATTATTATTCCAACAGTTGGTCACGAGCTGTAACGATGGAGCTAGGCGGATGGAGAGGACAGAGCAGATGTACACCATCCAGAAACAGATGGATTTTGGTAAAATCAAGGTAAGAGCCGACCAAAGCAGGTTCAAGGAAGAATACATTGAATTGGTTGTGGATGAAAGCAAAAGACTTTGGAGGAATGATGCAGATCCAGTACAGATAAAAACATTTTTGCTAACCTGGATTGATTGTGTCCCGGCAGCCGTTTCCTCTGGTGTCGTCATCGCGGTGGCTGAAGAAGCGTGGCGAGCTGGCCATCTGCACTGAAGAGCTCAGCATCTGGAGGGCTTTCAGCCACAGGAGCTACTACCTGTTTCTTTTCAATGACGTACTGATCGTCACCAAGAAGAAGAGGTCAGTGGGACAAAAACACGAGTGAATGCTGCCCACTTAAAGTCTAAAGCAATCATTTGTGGGGAAAGGGTTTTTTACAAAACTTAAACGTACACACATATCTGACACATTTTCATGTTAATTGATGCAAATATTCTCTATTATGTCAACATAATCACAATCACTAAGATTAAATCTAATAGGATCACTTGATGCATTCAGCCTCCTGTAATATCCTTTGAAAAGAAGCCTGGGATTACACACACAAAAAAACAGAGTAGGGAGCTGATGATATGATCTGACAAAATGCATTATAATTTTCAAAACTTAAAAGTTTCATTTACAGACCAAATCACTCTCTAGATTATAAAGCAACCTAGCTGGGCATCTGATAAAATGGGAGCTGTTTGAGAAGACAAATTTCAGAGTCGCAACAAGTTTTTGAAGGATTTGGTGAACTTTGTGAGCTTTTCCCGGAGACACTGAGTAGGTCCAGCTGCTGGCAGGCAGGGAGCATGAGAGAGGAGGAGAGGAAGGGGACAGAGAAAGGAGAGAGTATGGATGTGGTGCGTGCATTCTTGAGATTCTTCAATCTTGCATTCAGCGTGTCAGCTCCAGAGGCCACTGTTTTCTGTTTTGACTTTGGGAGAAACCAAACAATGTGAGCTCAGAGGAATGAGTTGCCCACAACACTGGAGTCAGGGTTGTAAAACCCACTGTCACCCAGTCTTCAGGCGATAATATCCAGGAGATGTTATTAGCAGATAGGCAAGGAATGTGGTTTGAATGTGTGTGTGTGTGTGTTAATAGTACACAAATACAGTCAAATAGTGAGTTTAACTACACTGTAATGTGTAAAAACACTTTGTCCAGTGAGGAGAGCTTCGTGGTGATGGACTACGCCACTCTGGAGAATGTGGAGGTGGAGGTCGGGCAGGGTGCAGAAGGACGCATGTCTCCGCCTGCCAAGAACAGCTCCAGCCATCTTTCCTTCAGACTCCTGATGAGCAGGAACAGTGACGGCAGAGTGGAGCAGATGTGCCTTGTGGCCGAGTCCAGGTACTGCTGCTCTCACCTCCCATCAGCCATGAACTATATAATATATATAACTATATAATAAGTTGTCATACCTTAAATGGCTATTTATATTGAAAGCACCAGATTTAAATATTACAAGGTGGCATTAGGTGCAATTTCACCTGGAGGGAGGGACACTTAATACACTTAGTTCATAATTAAATGCAAATACAGTTTTGCTTCCACTCAATATTAAAGATTGCGTTTAATGTGGCCTTTGGGGAAATTGGTCCTGTTGTGATTTATTCAAATTCATATTTACCTGTATGACCTGAAGGGCTTTTCCATTGTAGAGGTAGTCACGGTAGCCAGTCGGCTCGCGGTGGCTGTTTAATGTTGTCTTTTCCTCCCTGTAGTATTTCAAACCGCTTTAGGGACCTAATAATGCACAGTATGTCCATATCTATGAGGGGTGGAAGTAACAAAAATTAATTGATGAAAATCTAGGTGATGAAAATGCACATGAATTGAAAACGAGAGGGTGTGAAATGAAAATGGGAGTGATACATTTTCAAGGGATTTGATTTATGTATAGTTGATTTGTTTAAAATAGTGGTGATATGTCATCATTTTCCCCTTCTTATATTCATCATTCACAACACAACTGTCGTTTATCATTTAAAGAAAGTGGCCTCAAGGGTGGAAGTAACAAAAATCATTGAAATTATGCTTACTAATTAATAATGGAAGTGCTGAAATGTTTGTGAATTGAAAAATAGAGTGACTTGATTTGATAAACTTGCTGAACATTTTATTTGAAGGTTCTGATAATCAATTGAGCTGTGTTACTGTCTACTGTCTGTCATTCATCATTAACAACACAACTGACATTTATCGTTTACAGCATGTCCTTTTTGGTTCCTTCTGCCAAAATGGAGGAAAAAAATGCTCAAACTCCATTGGCTCACAGACCTGGGGCCTCAGGAGGGAGATAATGCTTAACCCTCATTGGCTCACTGGCCTGCTCGTGATTTTCCGCCACCAAAAACTCGATCAGTTAGTCAGTAGGCGTGGTTTTTGATTGACATTTTGGGCGGAAGTAACAAAAATGACATGCTGTAAATGATAAATGTCAGTTGGGTGTTGATAATGATGAATGACAGACAGTAGACAGTATCACAGCCCAACTGATTATCAGAACTTTTAAATATAATATCAATCAGGTTTATCAAATCACTTGACAATTTATCACCCTATTTTTCAATTCACACACATTTCATGACCCTCATTATTACTTCGTAAGCATTTTCATCACTTCCATTTTTTCCAGTTATTTTTTGTTACTTCCACCCTCGAGGCCACTTTCTTAAATGATAAATGACATGATCAAGCATGGCTCTGTTTTCATCATATCACCACTGTTTTAATCAAATCTGCTTTAAAATAATCAAGTCACTCAATAATTTATTACTCCATTTTTCATTTCACAACAAATTTTGAAAGTTAATTTTGGTTACTTCCACCCCTCATACATATCCGGTTGATTAGACCTGTTTTATTGAAGAATAGCAATGCTAAGGAAGCTCTGCTAAATAAAAACACTTAAAATACGGCGGAAAGCAATCTGAAACTGTAAAATAAGGCCTATATATGTAACTACTTTACAAACAGGAACAGGTGAATTGAACTAAACCGAGAGACTTTTAAAAATTGAGATTTCTCTCTACTGAGGATTTAGGACGCAAGTCGTCATGACACATGGTCACCTGCCTCTCAATTACTGAGACAAGGTGTCCTCTCGCCATACAGGGTTTTCCTGATGGATGAGTCTGAATAGGTTTTTTTGTTTTTATTAAATCAAAACAATCAACGGGCATTTGTAGAACATGACATTAGTTCACCACAATACAACTGAGAACATGACTGCCACAAATACTGATTAAAAACAGTAACTTAAATTAAGAAGTAATGTAATGAATGTTTTTTTTACTGTTAATATATCTAAAGGAATTTAAAAAGCTGACCGATTAGTTTTTAAATTCTTCAAAATGCTTCCTTTCCTACTGGAAACCACATCTGATGTTTTGTGTCTGGCTCCCTCTACTGACAGAAGTCTTAATGGCAATCTAAAATGTATGTTCACTGAAAAGAAAAAGGCTTTTTGTGTGTTATCACATGTACAACAGACTACACCGGGCCGGAAGTCATATTTAACCGTGCTGTTTTGTCTCTGTTGCCAAGGGTGGACCGGGCACGTTGGATAGTCGCTCTTAGGGAACACAAACAGGCAGATGTCTCCACTCCCACAGCTGGTAAGTCGGCATGCTTTATGTACCAAGGGAGTGATTCTTTGCAATACACTTTATGCTTACTCTGAGACCAGACCAGACATGTAATATGTAAAGTGGCAACTAATGAGACCTTTCATGTGTAAATGATGATGTAAATCTGTTATTATTTAAGATGCAATCTTATTTAAATCCATATCAGAGCTGCAGAGACTTATCCTACTTTTCCAGACTTTTTAACATTCTTGATCAATGTGAACCCCGACTTTGGGCTTACAATGACTTAGAATGACTTTAATTACTCATATTTGTATCCAAATGGTACATTCTGGTACAATACCTCACTCCCTGCCTATATACTGTATATGAAACAGTTGTAGGCCTATGTGATCCTACATTATGTGCCAAACATGCACAGTACAAATTTTACAAGACAGGTGAGGTGCAATTACAGAGGTTCCTGTATATCAGGCCATATTATTAGTAGTATTTTGGATATTAAACAAAATCTTATTTTAATTAAAGCAGTTATCTTATTCATACAAATACAAGCCCTTGTGATACGTAGTTTAGGACATTTTAAACCGAAACATCACAAAGGCAGCATTCACAGTGGATGTTTGTGTAATGGTTATTGTTTTAAGACTCTGTTTGATATCATTATAAAAGGATGTGCTTTGACAGGGAATGACACATCCCAGGAAGTAATGTGATGTGCTGTCCATATTTTAGCTGTGAGTCACAGAACATTTGTCAACCCTCAGAGTGCCCATCTAGTGGGCCAAAGAGGTCATGGTACTGCCAAATGGTTAAATGGCTACTTTTGTATCTAAAATGTGCTCAAGAATTTACATGAATAAAAAATGTTAAACTTAAATAATTTTTTTTTTAAAAGAAACATTAAGTGTAGGTAACTGCAGCCAACTTAAAAGCTTGGGTGTCATATTTATTGTGGTAACGTGTTTCAGGTCAGCCACAGTATGAGGCCACCAAAGCCTACATGCCAAAGGAGCCAGATGAGTTGGGGCTGCAACAGGCTGAGCTCGTCATCGTCCTGCAGACAGAGGAAGGTGAGGTCCCACTTATGCGTGCTTCGTTACGTCACTACCTTTAGTGCCACATCAAATCCAGATGCTCAATCGGACACAATATAATCTAAACTGTATTCCCTTCCTAGCCTGGTGCTATGGGGAGAGAATGCGAGATGGAGAAAGAGGCTGGTTTCCTGCTAGCTGTGCCACAGAGATCACCAACCCCACTGCCATGGAGAACAATGTGCAACGCATGAAGCGGCTGCGCAAAGAGACCAATGTTTGAGTGACTGTTAGTGGCTATACGCTCAGGCTGGACAAAATAACAGAAAAAAACCTTCCAGTAAATTGGTCCCACTCATAACTTTGTTTTTGCTGAGGAATCATACTGAACAGAGGAAAACCATTCATGACTGGAACACTGGTCCAGAGGGCCATTAGTTGAATGGTCAACCAGGTTGAATCATGTACCAGGATATGAAAGCATCAAAAAAGGCCATTAATGCTGCCTTGCTGCCAGTAGTCTTTAAGATGAATACAATGTAACCCTCATGTTTCTCTCTACCGTCAGGCTGTCCAAACCAATCATTTTAAAACATGACCATCAGGAAGAATGGATAGTGAAATTTCAACATAAAAATTATTTGTGGCAGACCTATTGTATATGAAGGTGATTTTTGTAGACAATTATGAACAGACATTTGCAATTGCAGGATTTACTGGCCATGGACATTTCACTCTACTTGAACAGCTCTACTGCTGTTTCCTTATTGGTGTAAATGTGAATTTCAACTTATTCATAGCTGAAGCAAATAATGAACTTTAGATTTAATTTAAAATCTAAAAACTAAACTGTCTACATAGACTAGTTTAAGAAGTTTCTTGTAAAAACATTTACCTGCATTACCTACTCTTAGCTTTCATGAGTCTTGGTGCCAATTAAACATGCTGTGTAAGGTTTATTTTTCATGTCAAAGAAAATGTGAGAGAATTATTAACATTTTGGTTAAATATTTGCAATTTAAAAGGTTTGACATACTTTGGCATTGTTAAATTTGGTTGCTTAAATACCCCTGTATCATAAAAGGTTATATTTGTCTGAACATATATATATATATATATATACCACCTGAAATAAAAAAACCCACTCAAACTTAACTGTATACTCTGCAACAAAAGAACATAGTGTGTCATTGTTTTGAGACCATCTAATGAAAAATAAAAGTAAAGCCAACACTTGAGTCAATTCTCCTGGTTTCTGGACTTTTATTTTAGCTTGCATTTTGTTAAAATGTTTGAATACATAAAAAGTTATTTAAAAATGTCAAACTGACCAGATATCAAATTTCCTTTTTTCTTTAAAAACCATTTGGTGTAAAAACTTAGGACAGATTTAGAAAAACATTTGCTGTTTCCCCAAAACGTTTTGTAGCTGTCACATAAAAATAATGGAAAAGAAACAAGTCTGCATAGATTCTGCAGGCAATTGGTGGTAATCTGGTCAAATGCATGGTGCAAGCTTGTGACGATCGTCAAGTCAAATCTTTATTGCTCAGATCTTGTTTGATGTTTCTTCTTGTTGACAAAAAAACTGTAACAGAAAACAAGAACAAGAAAATAAACAAATTAGTCAATTGCTCATCTTTATGCTGTATTTTCAATCATTTGTTTTTCGTCATGTGCTGTGTCAGAGAGCAGAAAGAGTCCAACGCCCAAAGCTGCTGCTCATATTGGAAAGAGACAATAGTGAGAGGGCTCTATGGTGCCAGACAGTTTGCTTTATCAAATCCACTGCATGACCTCATGCTTTGAATCCACTACAGTGCAAGCTAGCCAGCCTTAGGAAAAACACTAGGCAGCTATTAAAGTTTAATGTAGTTTCCCAGTACTGTACTGTCACTGTCCTTTACTGTCAGCTCTGTCTGAATCTATATATCCATGGAGCTTAAGTTGTTGGAGAGGACCAAGATGGACCAAGATCAGCCATCACGAGACCACAGACTCACCCGGACGATGGTAAACGATGGTAGGTGCCGGTGGGCAGGTTCTTTCCTACTCAGCCCCACCCTGCTGGGCCTCGGGAGCGGACGTTTTCTCTGCAGATGGGTCACCTCCTGTCTTGGCCTCCTTGGTTTCCTGGCCGGGTTTGCCACCAGTCTGTGGGCGTCTGCGGCGATAGTTAAAATTGCGACGGGAACGCCGCTGGCGCGGCTGTTGGTTCTGGCCACCTTCGCCGCCCTGATTCTCCTTGTCCTCCTCACCATCCCGCACCGGTCTGGGACGGGGTGGACCCCTGGATTGAAAATGCAAAAAGCAAGGGGCTGTAGGCAAACACTAAGTACAGAGCAATTAAGAAGTAGCAATATTATGCAAAGAATACACCAGCCAGCCACCAGAAAAGATGCAGTTTGAGTCACAAGACATTTGCTGTTAAAAACTTTACATGCATAGCTGCAATTTGAGGTTAGGCTGCAATAAAAGGAGAGCTCTGGTCAAAACGGATAACATTATTTCCAGTTAATTTAAGAGGCAAATTTCAGTTGGTGGACTTTGGTATATAACCCAGTGCTTTACTCTCCCATTGTTGCAGCCCTGCATCAATAAAGCCAACATGCAAACCTTGGTCTGAACCTTGGTCGGAAGCCTCTGTAGTAGTTCTGCCTTGCTGGTCTGTTGCCCTGGTCTGGACCTCCCTGGCTCTCGTCACCCTCACCTCCCTGAAGACAAACAGAGCAAACAACTAACACGTAGCTTTTTCCAGAGGCAACACACTGACAAAGAAACCTTAAATCATTGTTATGTAATGCACAGCCACGAGTAGTAATGAAAGTGGCCAGCTTGCCATTTAATTACTTATAACTGATGAAAATGAACCATCAGATCGCTTCGACATTAGGGACCTGTTTTGAGTAAATTTGTAAGATATTGGCAAGACCCCCGATACACCAAGATTTATTGTTCACAACCACGTGAGTGTTAGAAAGGAGAGGATTTAGAATTGTGTAAGACATCAACATCTCAAGAGTGCCGACATTGTCGTGGGAGTGCTGGGTGCCTGATTCAGGATAGTAGCCCTGTGACGGCGTACCTCAGTCATCTCTCCGCGTGGTGCGTTGGTGTACGGGGGCCGGCGGCCGTAGCGTCTACGTACAAAGTATGGTGGGTAACGCCGTCTGCCAGGATAGGTGGGCCTGCGCTGCTGTTGCTGCGAGTCTCCTTCAGGGGCACTCTCTCCCCCATCTCGGCTGCTTTTGTCACGACTTCCGTTGCCTGGCTCACCCTCTCCGTCACTCTGGTAGTTCTCTGGATAGTCTCCGCCACGGGGAGGGCCCCTTCTCCGGGGATAGCGCCTATAGCGGTTCCTGTCAGCGGCATACTTACTACCCTGGACTGCAACACCCCCTGGGCCGGTGACATTTGCCGCCTCTGCTCCCTGTGCACAATGAAATGTAATTACCTAAATTAACCATCTAGAGAATAAAAATTAACAGGATGTTTCTTTTTTTAGTAGACTAAAAACAGAACTTTGGACCTAGTCATAAAACAGACTGTGCTGTTTTATGACAGTGCAGAAGCTGTGCTTACCTTTTCCCCCTCAACGACATCAAACTCCACAGTTTCTCCATCTCCAACACTGCGAAGATATTTCCTGGGGTTGTTCTTTTTGATTGCTGTCTAAAAAAACATGAATAGTTCAGATGTGAGATTTTATTTTCACAATCATTTTTTAAAAATTAATGAAAAAAACAATATTAACTACAACTTACCTGGTGTACAAAAACGTCCTCTTTTGTGTCATTCCTAAACAAAGATAAAAATTTGCTTTCAGTTACATGTAGTATCGTGCTGAGGCACACCGAATGCAACTAAACCACCAAGTGTAAAGATTAATTCAGTACTGAATGTAACAACAGCATGAAGACCAGCAGGCAAATTGTCTGGTCTGCTTTGTAAGCAAATCAAAACCATAATAGGATTGGTAATGCTCCTTCACACACACAGATAGTCAGGGTCTTTAGGAAGCAGGGATGGGTTCACATACCTATTGATAAAACCATATCCATTCCTGACGTTGAACCATTTGACTGTACCCAAGACTTTCGTTGCTGCAATGAGACAATATAACAAAAATTAATAACCAGGTTTAAACTTAAGTCATTTCTTTTTCAATGTTACACTGTAAAGATAACACACTGTGAGTATAACTTGAAAGCTTCAAACCAGTTCCTTCGTGTTTCAAATGACAGCATGGTAAGAAGCAGCAAAGGAATCAAATAACACATGAAGAAAAAACAACCAAGGCCAGAGATAATGTGAAAGTTATATTTAACTTCCAACTGTCACCCTTTTTATAGATCCTGGTGCTGAGGAGTGCCCTGTGCCAGCTGCACTTGTGAGGCATGAACCAAGAGCATTATGAGCCAGTAAAGACAAAATGCGGATCTCAAGATTTTTAATTATACACATCGTCAATGCTGTAGTACGGCAAATCAATGATGAAATGCACTAACAACATGGTACATTGTGGTCGCCGACATCATTTCAAAGTCCAGCTACTACAAACCTACTGCCCCATTTTAAGCCGCACTGCTCCCTACTAGAGCGTTCACACGTGGTACAATCGCGCCTGGATACGTTAGCAAAGAGCGTGCCTAACTGGTTTGTTAGCATAGTAGCTAACTGGGTCTCAACCATGTGGTTGGATTAAAGCCAGCAACCTGGAAATGTTGTAGCATATCGAATGACATAATGTGACTAAACGGTAACTCGTGTACGACTAAAACATTATATTTGCCATCATTGTTTCAAAGAACAAATAACTAAAATGCCAAAGAAATCAGCGGAATCGTTCGGCGGACATTTTGAGTGGCCTCTTTAGCCATGTATATAGCAACCTTTAGCTGCCTAGGCTAGCGTAACTTCGTTAGCCACCGAGCTAACACCCCCGTTAAGCAGCTAGGCCATAATGCTAGCGTTAGCCCTGGAAGTCGAGCAAAATTCGACAACCATCGACAGTTGTAATCTGGTGTGATTATAGTTCAATTTTGATGTGATAATTTCGCCAACTATGTCGGGCACACGTTTATGCACGAGTTCCGACTATTTTTAGAGGCTTAAATACTAACACGGAACCAGCCTCTTTCCCGTGAACAAAGAGACGGCTAGCAGCTAGCGTTAGCTTCCTGTCGACGACAGTTGTAGTAGCCGGCTAAGAAGGCAGTTTAAAATAACATCATGTTCCAAAGTGATATGTGATTAACGGTTAGAAAATAATTTTAATAGTAAAGTTAACGATCAAGTCTTTATGTCAACTAACATTTCCCGACTACACAAAATTTTGTAAAACAGTGGCACCAACGTTAATAAAGGAGATACAGGTTCTGAAACAACTTCGCGGCCGTGCGTATGATGGCCAGCCGGCATCATGGCACTCAGTGGCGGCTATTGGATTTAAGGGCCGATGAACATGAGATTAACCAGCGAAAATTTTAGGATTTCATTTACCAATAGTAAATCATCATCTGAATTTCATAATTTAAAAGCGGTTAATAACTTACGGTAATGTTACTGTGGTGGTAATATTAAATCTAGCATTGATAACAGGACCCATCTTCCAACTGACATAATTTGAGTTGCTAGCTAACACCAGGACTAACGTTTCGCTACTTGACAGCAGAGTGATTTGAACAATGTCCCTAATTTAAATCTACTTTTACTTTAAATCAAATATTATAGACATCCCGACGTTACACAAATTCGGCAGAAGAGGTATTACCAAAATTAACATTTATTTTGTCATGTGCCATTTTAAAATATGCTAAGTGAGTTCACGCCAACACCAGATTATGAGCATAAACCAAACGGTTAACGGTAATTAAACCAGTAATCGCCTCGGTAATGTTAGCAGCCGTTGCTTTTGCGTATCGCCTTTACTGTACCCCAAACCAAATTAGCTAACTTAGCAACTAGCTCATCTCCAGTAGTCTTACCGATGACCTTCTTATCCCCCGCGGAAGCTGCGGCTGCCGGGCTGGATGGTCTCTCCGCATCGGCAGCAGGCTGCGGCGGTTGTTGTTGTGTCTCGGCCTCGCTGCTCATGGTTACTTCTGGCTGGTAATGGCTTCTGCCGGCGGCGGCTCTCTGCTATGTTTCCCGGTGCTAGATGGTAACCTGGGCCGGCGGTGGTGGGGGCTACTGCCTTCGGGCTCTCTGCTTTCCTCTTTCCGCTCCCGTTGCCGATCGAACTGGGCAGAATGTGAATCTGTGCCGGGGAACGTTCCTGTTTGGGCTCCGCCCCGCTAGTCTTCGAATTGGTTGGAATCTGTAACGAAACATTAAACGGGTTCGTATTGGCTAAGGCAATTGTCAGTTTAATTTGAGAGAAGAGTGTACTAGAAGTGATTGGATAAAAGAGATTGTACCTGTCCATTGTCACCGCCCCATAGTGATGTCAAACCCAGACAAGTCACCCGGATGGCCATGACACTTAGGGACCAGTGTCTGGTTGCTTGGTTGTGCTATGTTTGTTTTGAAGGAATTTAACAAAATGTACACATATGTTTTTAATGTTTGGGCAAAGCATGTCTTTAGTTCAGTTGACTTACTTTGCTGAACAGCTCACTGTCACTAAGAGATCTCGTGACATTTGCTCATTGTGAATTAAAATAAAACTTTAAACTAGAAACTTAATTTGCTAATTTAGAAAACAAATATCAAATATGTCTCTCAAACCCTGGAATATAATTGTCATTTTTGTAAATTGGGTGCAAGCCTTGGGTTGATTGAAAAATGTCGTATGGCTGCCATTACCACTGACAAAATATGAAATGCCAAACATATAGACAACGCACACCATCTGGAGTCGCATGTGCACTGTTGAGTGGAGGCCTGTGAAAATTTATTGAGGGCTAACTGACCTAATTAATGGAAGGGTTAGGAAAGCTGATGTAAATGTCATATTATCACCATTACTGCATTGTCACAGTTGCAGTGGTAGTACCACTCCCAAACGTATGTTATGTCTTGGAAGATTTATGAAGAGAGCTCATGTCAGTGTGCTGTACAGAACACTATGTTTTCACCAGCCTATACACAGAGTACAACTGAATTCACTATCATATTATATGATACTGGAAGTGGCTCTACTATTGCAGTTGAAATGTGATGTTACAGCCACAGTCATTAGGTGACTGCTTTGAATAAAGGTAATCTCAGGACAACCTTGATAAACAATAACCATAATGTTCCTTCACAATTTAAACACTAAGCATGCTATCTGATTGTGTCCTGATATTATTCAGGATTCACAGGGAGCACGTTTAACATGTTTGTCACTACTTTACTGTAAATTGCTTCTTGGCTGATTAGACTTCAAGTTTAAGGCTGTACAAAAGCTCAAACTCCACTTCCACTAGCACAGAGCAGACAGACCCAGACTGAGCGTGAGACAACCCCACCACAGCCCCCCACCCTTTGTCATGTTAATGCTCCACTGGCACTGTTTATGAGCAGTGGCTGATCTGTGAAGAGCTTGCTACTAATGGCTGAGCTCCAGTTCTCCCACACAAAAATGGGCTTTATCATTGACCTCAGAAAGCTTCCCCACGAAGAGACCCCCCTCCTCCAAAAAAAAAAAAAGGGGGGAAAAGCCTTCTTCCTGCCTACATAAGAACAGTCTCCTTCTGAATGGATTCTTTTGTGCCAAGGGAACGAGTTCCAAGGCAGAAGACGGACAGCAGGGATGGGGGAGGGGGTCTGGCGGCTTGGATTTGTATGGATGGCTGGGATAAGAAGAGGTAGCCATAAGTTCAGCGGAGGATTGCTTGGCACTGGAGAGTGTGCCTTGGAGGACTCTCGTGCCTTTCACTGTAAAGTGTTTACCTCCTTTGCTCAAAGGCGGTGGTGTTGAGATTAGTTATAATCCAATTTAATTTCAGAGCCAAATTTATGCACAAATTCTCACTTATAAATCCAATCTCAAACAACCGTGTTTTTCTCTAAGGTCAGCAACTATGAGGATGGGGAAAATCAGCTGACCAAACCTACCAAAACAGTGCATATTACAGTATTAAATGCAGAGCCGATTTCAAAAACTGGATACGTTTAAAAAATGGATATATCACTAGTTTCTTTGTCTTTGTCCATGGCTACTGTTAATATTGTAATAAATATATATTTTGTGAAGCAAGAAGACATTAATTTAAATGCCTTGTTACTGCCATAAGCTTAATGTCAAAACCAAATAACACATGCATACCTTAAATAGGAAATACACTTACTATTTGGGGTTGAGCAAAGAACATAAAAACTCTTAATAGCAATATAAAAACTCAGCAATGTTAAAAAACAAAACATCTCTTCCAAAAGTTTAGAAAAATGTAAAAATTTATTGATTCATATGCCAACTAATTTTTTCTTGAGGCTTAAATGAATCACATTTTCTTATTTGCATGACAGGATACACAATTGCGTCCACTTGGACTGCGAAAAAAAATTAATGACAGTGAACATGAAGTTTTACAAAAAGAATTTTAAACCCATATATTATATACTGTAAAACCCCCCCGGGATGTGAATAATCTTAGATGTGCTTGAAGCAGTTAACTTGGAATCAGGTATACCAAACACAGAAAATGGCCACAATGGTCCACTGCTGAACTTCATAATGTTCTCCAATGTGCATTATGGGAAAAAAAAACATGACAAAAAAATAAGTGGGTTGATATTTGCTGAGTATTATCTGTGGGACTCTACTTCATGTATACAGTGTAATTCTCGCATGGTGTTCTGAGCACGCTGGATCACATCTCTCCACACTGTGCGATGAGGATGGGGAGCTTGGGCTTGTTGTTGGGTCCTGTCGGAGCATTCTGTTGGGAAGAAGGAGCACACATTTAAAACGACACACTCGACCATTAAACAGTCATGTAAACATTACACCCACAACATTAAAGCACCGAAATCAATGGTCTAATACTAATGAGATAAACATGACATAGTAATGATTCATTTTGAAACATCACTGTAGACATGAAAATGTTCAGGACAGTATGTAGTTCTCTTCGAGATGAACTAAATAATTTGGGGATAAAACGAGTCAGATCACTTAAATCATGTCGCAGAATTGTTCATCACCCAGTGGTGAGTGGTTCGGCTGTGTTGAAGCTTGAAAACATTCTTTTTTTCAACATTATGAGTGGTCTCCCTCCTCTCACCGTTTTGCTTAGTGATCAGAGATCAGTCTAAAATTTCTTCTTTGATTCATTCCTGCCAAAGGCAGTCATTGAAACTAAACCTGCAGTCATTGAAACTAAATATATGAATATAAAGTAACATAACAATGAGTTTTTACCTCAATTTTCCTCATGATCAGCAAGCCGTCGATCAATTTTCCTGAAGCAAACGTGAAAATGACAATTTAACTCTCGCATAAACAAATTGAGGAAGAGCTCTAAAATAAATATGAGTGCAGAATTAATATTGCAGACTTACCAAAAACAACGTGCTTCCCGTCTAACCAGTCACATTTAGTGCAGGTAATGAAAAACTGACAACCATTTGTCCCTGGACCACTGTTTGCCTGAGTAAGACACAAATAATTGAGAAAGAAAGGTCATTTTAAAACATCTGTTTGTCTATACTGGTTAAGGTTAATTCACTTTCAATGGATCAATCAAGTCCCATTGTCTATAGAGGTAGGAGTCAATTCCCTTTGAATGGATTAATCACATCTTGTTTAACTTATTATTTAATCAGTGTAATACAGGATGTACAAAATGATTGCAGGATGCTACCAAACATTTAAATTTGGATGAAGTTAAAGTAAATAGATCTTTTCCTGATTCAACAGTGTCCCCAAACAGGCTTGGGGATCCACGGAATACATGGAATGGCATTATTTAATAAGGAAACAAAAAAAAAAGGTTAAAGTTACAGAAAATAAAAGACATAATCAGATTACCAATATTTTTGCAAGAATGTGGATTACTGGCACTATTACAATTTAAACAGGGCTGTCAACTCTTAGGCACTGACTGTGAGTCAAAAAACTAATTTATAGCACGAAAAGAGGACACTGACAGCGTCAGACATGAGTCAGCGGCTCTTCTGGCAGCCGTTTCCCTCCGTCTCCTCTGTGTGCAGGCAGGCAGGAGTCTGGGTGAGTTACTATGGTTACAGGGACGCGCTCTGAAATTTTCTCGCCATTTCCAATAATGTCACAGAAAGTCTACTCATAAATGCACCGACTCACTCCAAACTGAACTGGAAAGATGGCAGCCATGCTCATTTTAAAGTACATTTTAAAATAATAAATAATATACTTGTACTAATATGCACACGTGCAAACATTACAACACCCTCACAACAATCTCATCTCCAGTGAAACCATGGAAAATCATACATTTGCCAGTTCATTATTATGGGCTCTAATGAAAAATTGCCTTAACTGGGTGGACATGTCACCATCACCCCAGTACTGTTAATTCAAGTACAGGTCATTTCTTTTCTCTTATTTACACATTTGGTATTGAGGTAATCAAAAAGTAACACAAAGTAATAAAGTTACAATCCAATAACATTGTGATACTTCGTTAGTCACAGTTCATTAGTTTACTGGCTGTGTTTTGTTGTCTCTAAGCATTGTTCTACATACATACCATGGATAGGAGACCAGGAGCTGAGTGCTTCAATTTGAAGTTTTCATCTGCAAATGGACCCCTGTAGATGCTGCAGATGCCAGTTCCATCGCCCTTTACAAAAAGACAAAAGAACAGCACATAAAATGGAGCTCAAGGAGTAGAGAGAGAAAGCTATAGGTGTGATGTAATTCACCACATGTCCACCAGGGGGCGGACTACTTAATCTAATAAAGACAAGAAATTATAGTTTTCCAAGTGCTTTAGAGATAATGCCTCAGTTCCTACAGCGACATAGAATACATTTTCAGTGAAAAAAAGGTTCACCAGCTTAAAAAACTATTTGTATGATAAGAATAAGTACATATAGTGCTATGGTGCAATATGTGTGAGTGTCTAAATTCTTCTCATAGTTCATTGAAGCCTTAATCTACATCGTAAATGTTTAAAATGACAGATGGAAAATATTAAACCTTGAATTACTCTGTGCTAACAAGGCAGCAGAAGAGGTGTGTTGTACTTACATTTACAAAGTCCCCTCCTTGTATCATAAAGTCTTTGATCACCCTGCCAATGAACAAAAAAACAAAACAAAAATAATAGAATAAATAAAAGTGATGTTTTTTGGAGGTTTTTTCTTTTTTAAAGAAACAAACTTCAAATAGCTCATACAAGTGCTATTATTTCATTCTGTGCCCAGGATCCGGATCATACTTTAGTAATTTTGCCTAAAGGGACAGAAACAGCCTGAATGTCAGACAGTTGATACCATGGGAAGATTGTTCTAGCAGACAACCAGGTTAAATAATGACTCTTTTAAAAAAAATCACTGGAGGGTTTGGGATTCTACTTTAATTAAAGGGGAATTCCACTATTTTTTAAACCTAGGACCAATTTTTATATATTTTGGTGTGTAAATGATTCATACCTTGCCAGCTGAGGGGCGAGTGAGATTTCTCTTTGGAACTTTGGAATTAGAATTAGGAATTAAGTATAATTAGTATAAAACATACGTGTGCTGATTGAACAAATCTTGGGTCTTGTATAGTATTGAGATCAATGGTGATATTTTTGATTTTACATTTTCCAGCATAATTTATGATCAAGCATAACACTCAAAAATTGGTTCATATATTCTCTCTATTTCTACATCATTTATCCTCAATTTAACCTCAGTATTTATGACATGGTTTCCAAAAATTAAGAACTCTGTTTTTGTTTGCATTTAGGGACAACTTATTAACATCAAACTATTTCTCACTTGTGTTTCTGGTTTAAAAAAAAAAGAAGAAAAAAAAGAATTTAACTATTTAACAAAAAGGTCTATTTCTGTAGGGATCCTTTCTGTAATGTTGTCAGACACTTAGAGCAACAAGTCGGAGGTGTCCATAAGGATTACGTTGCAGCCATTGCAGCTGGCTGCTGGCTGAGACTATCTGCTGGACCAAGACCAAAACTTTTGGTAAATATGAATCATTTAAACACAAAAACAAAAAATTAGAAGGCCCAGGGTTAAAAATACTAGAATTCACCTGTAAAATGATTTTTTTTTAAATCACACATCAGTGTGTAATGCGAGCTACAAAAACCAAGCCTCCATGTTGTGTACCTGTGAAATGTGCAACCTTTGAAACCAATAGGGACTCCATCCTTCCTGTAGGAGAGAAATTTGAGACGGAACAAAATGATGTAAAAACAAACATATAATGTTCTACTGCAAACTATCAATTGTTACAAATAAAGGCTTGTCCATGTGATGTGAATTCTGACAGTAACTGATCCATCATTAAATTTGACAGTAACACATCATTAAATTAAGTAGGAATGAATACTTACCACAGAGCAGGCCAACATAAATATCTGGCTGGTAACTGTTCAAACATTATTTAAAAGGATCCTGTTCTATTGTAGCTGGTTAAGGTGTCAGGAAACCATTATTTAATTTGACAATTATTGTGTTTGGAGAGACTTTCAACTTTGCGTATGGGAACACAGTGAAGGAACATTGTAGGAGTCCAACTGGTCCTGTTAAACGTTCTTATATTCTGTGCATGTCTGACGACCATACAGAGCATTTTCTCAGAGAGTCGGTAACAAATTACAACCCCAATTTCAAAAATGTTGGGACGCTCTGTAAAACATGAATAAACAGAATGTGATCATTTCCTAATCGTTTTTGACATCAAGTTCAAATGAAAACAGTACAAAGACAATATATTTAATGTTGTAGCTCAACAACTTCATTGATTTTTGTAAATATATGCTTATTCTGAATTTAATGCCAGCAACACATTTCAAACAAATTGGGAAAGGGCAACAAAAGACTGGGAAAGTTGTGGAATGCTCAAAAACACCTGATTGGAAATTTTGATTCCACAGGTAAAGAGGTTCATTGGTAACAGGTGATGGTATGACATGATTGGGGCATCATCAAAAGGCTCAGTCTTTCACAAGCAAGGATGGGGAGAGGTTCACCACTTTGTGAAAAAACTGCGTGGGCAAATAGTCCAACAGTTTAAGAAAACATGTTTCTCAATGCGCAATTGTGCAAAGGAATTTGGGGATTTCACCATCTGCAGCCCATAATATCATCAAAAGATTCAGAGAATCTGGAGAAATCTCTGCACGTGGGGGGCAAGGACGAAAACATTTGAGTGCTCGTGACCTTTGATCCCTCAGGCGGCACTGCATTAAAAAACCGACATGATTCTATGAAGGATAATACTACATGGGCTCTGGAACACTTTGGAAAACCATTGTCAGTAAACACAGTTCGTCGCTGCATCTACAAATGCAAGTTAAGACTCCATATAAGCCATATCAACAACACCCAGAAATGCACAGAATTCCACTTTCAAAACTTCAACAATTAGTGTCATTTCTTCCAAACGCTTACCGAGTGTTGTCAGGTTGAACATTTAATACCTTGTCTTCGTACTGTATTCAATTACATTTAGGTTAAAAAGGGTTTGCAAATCAATGCATTCTGTTGTTATTGAGATTTTGACATAATGTCCCAAACTTTTGAGATTTGCCGTTTGTCTGCAGTGCAGATCCACTCCCATGTTTAATAGCTGGCACCACCATAGATTTGTAATAGAACTAGATACCGGATCAGTCCAATGAGAATCTGGTTCCAAACTTTAAAACAGTACTTAATGTGTTCGAATTTTACAGATATTTCACTGCTCCGCTGTGAAAAACAAACTTATCTAGACTTCAATTTGAATCTTTATTTCTTCCAATTTATTATTTTCGATACAATGAGACACAGCTGCATCTTTCTTTCCACCCTGCTGCACTCGTCCCCACAGCGGTACTTTCCCTGACATGGCTATTTGTTATGCATGTGTACACATGTTACGAAACCTTTTATGTTAAATCAGGTTTTTCAATGTTTGAATGTGCATGGCTGGTTTACTGTGCAGGGTGGAGACGTAGTGTTTGTGTACAATCAAAGAGCACAGTCCTTCATGCCATTACCTGAACTCTCCAGTGCAGAACTGCCTGTAAGAGATGATGAAACTGTAAGTGATATTTTTTTTTTTAAATTTTGAATTCATGTTAACATATATCCCTGTGGTATCTATTTTCTCTGAAATAAGAAAAAACAAAAAAACATGTGATGCAGACTCTCTCCTTACCGAAAATTTTCCGCTGTTTTTGGAACCACATCAGCAAACAGCTCAACCTTCATCCGTCCGAGATCCTGACAAGCAGTTGAGAAAACTTTGTGTGAACAGCTGAACAAGAACCCACTGAAGAAAGAATTGCATATACACATAAAAAGATGGGTCAAGCAGTTTCGCCTCAGGCAAAACTCAACAGAATGAAAATGAAGGTCCATTCTTGGTCCTGGCAGATAATCTGACAGCCTCGGCTGGACTAACCAGTTAGAGGAGCTGAATAACAGGATTTCTTCTCGCCTCTCTCCCTTTTACTTTTCTACTTGAATACAACGAAACATTTGCTTATTCTTTTATATTTTGCAGTTCTATGTTGACTTTGTTGAATGTTGTTTCATCTCAACAATGCAAGGTATTTTGTCACAGTTCTGGTAGCGTTTTCCCACTTGTCAAAGCATACATGGTAGAAAGATGTAAATGAGAAGACACCACAATTTTGATGCAGCACATTACTGGACAGTAAATCCTCTATGGGCTGCGTGTGCATCTGTGTGTATTCGGCAGTGTGGGCGTCTGCTCGCCCAGGCCTCCCACAACCCATGCAAGTGGCCGACTTTTACAACAATGTACGCGCGTCTTCATCTGTGTGTGAAAACAATCTGTGTGCGCTGGTGTAAAAAGAGCGTTTTGTCCCCGCCATGACATCAATACACAGCTCTCCCTTTGCTCCACATAAACGACTCCCAGTAAAAAAAAAAAAAAAAGAAATCAGCCATTGGATCTCATGTCTTTGCTTTGTTTAGACCATACAGTATGTTTTTAGCTTCCAGGCAATTAAATGAAAGTGTCAACATAGAAAATTGAACCTGCTGAGGGTAAAGTCCACTCAAGTCAAGTGACTAACAGTTAAGACTTGTTGTTATAACTTGTTGTACTGCTGAACCACTTTGGTGGCAATACTGGAATCACTTCTGATTCCTTGAAACACGCACACACACGATGAGAATGCCTTGAACTGATTTCTATACGTTCAAGAGTACAAAGTCCAAAAAATACTATGACAACCACACCTACTTGAACTCCCCTGCAGCTCCCTGCTCTTAATGGTATGTGGACGTTAATATTCACACACAGTGCAAACAAATCAAGCCAAAGACAATGTGACAAACTGACATGAAAGCAAGTATGAATGAGCCTTTTTTTTTATTTGACTGGTAAGGTTTTTCTGTGCAAAATACTTTGAAGAATGATACACTGACTGATTATTATTTTACTGATAATTATTAAAACGTATTGTTAATGTAAATTAAATTGTTAGGCGTATCAACCAACAAGGGGTTCAAACCTATTTCTCATTTATATTGTAAAAATAAATAATTTCATAATGCAATATGAAATTACATACTTTTACTCACTGAGGAAGCCTTACGCTGCTTTTCAATTTGTACCTGCTGCATCAGGAGTATTTCTACATAATTAATGAGGTCAGATGTAGCTGGTCAAACAACCTTGACTGAGACTGAGTATTTAATTAAAAGCAGAGTAAACAGAAACCTTTGTTGCAGTCATATAGTCATATATAGTTATTTTAGCAATTGTAGGCCCCCAAAATTAAACACTTGATGCCGTTTCCTGGTATTCTAGTGTAATTGAATAGGGATATGGTGCAGGTGAACAAAAGCAGCCATGGGGTGTGGTTTCAACTGACAAGCATTGTTAGCAGAAGCTGCTTTTCCATCATGGTTACCTGTTACCAGACATGCAACTTGACAGAACAAAAGAGGTCATCGCCTCTTGGGCATATAGGAGGAGAAACAAGCAGGCTTCCTCGTATCAGAAAAGGCGTGTCCCATCAGTTGTTTGCATTTACAATGGGAAGGTGGAGCCATAAAGAGCTGCCTGAAAAAGGAACTCCTCCACTGACACACCAACATTCACAGACGAGTTCTCATGAAAAGCCTAGGGCCTCTGACTTTCATTTCTGCAAAAGTTGAGTTTCTGAATCTCCACTGAAACCATGGGACTGGGACAACACTGAGCAGAGAGGTACAGACGTCTTCGGGTTACACTATTTCATTCCTTTTTTTGTTTTATATTTACTTGTTTTAAATGGCAGAAGCCGCTTTACATGTCATCACCACTGCCCTGAGGTGCTGACATGGAAGCAGCTACATGTGCAAAAAAAGAAAAAGAAAAAAATGGTCAGAATTTATTTGTGCAATAAAGACACATTTTAATTTGAACACAACATATTTGAGGGCCAACACTAGACTCATCAGTGTTTTACAGATGTGTCAAATGTGAAGGTTACTGAGGCTATCAGTGTCTATTTGGAAAACACATGGGAGAGACCATTCTGCCACCTGCTCAACACTGGTCAGACACCTTGTTAACATTTAACTTCTGTGGGGTGAGATAAGAAATGGTACTATTTGGTTAGGATTTTACCAAAACTGTGCACAATCTTGCTGAATGTGTGTTAATGTTTTTAAATGACACCAAGATCTCCTGGGTGGGGGTGGGGGTGGGGGGGGGGGGGGGGGCGAAATGTTTTTTGAGT
>JBBPCS010000480.1:3529387-3561535 GCA_037974645.1 Hollardia meadi | reverse complement strand
GGGTACAGATGTGGGAGGTGGGCTTCTGACTGCACTGACAGCTGTGAGGGACGGAGGTCTTTCAGAGCAGGAAATGACTTGACCTCCCCTGTGGGACACTAGCCCACCCCGACAACAGCCCCCACTGCTTTGAGCATCCTGGGTCACCACAAGCGCCCACAGAGGGCAGCGGAGCAACATCAGAGCGGCAGGGGAGAGAAAATCTGCTGGTCCAGGCGGCAAGAACTGGGTTTGGATGGCGCTGTGTCACCTCGACAGAACAAAACAGAGCAAAAGACTCCACTAAGACCTTTAAAGGGATTGTGAGTCTCAAAATCAAGATGCGAGCTGCACCATTACTCTTACATTTATCCAACATCCAACATATACAACGCAACAGCACCTCTTTATGTCACTCTATGGTTACGTGCTATACCAGACACTGAATTACCCAACAGGAAGTTGATCAAACAGGTTATTTGCTTAAAAAGAATGAGTATTCCATTAAGCAAACAAATTACGTTGGTGGGAGAGGGACTGTCAATTGCAACAATAGAGGCATGCTGCATGTGGTGTGTATTTATTTTGTGGGTTTGTGATTTAGAGGTATATAGGTAGAAGGCACTCCTTAATCCATATATAACCCTATGTGGATTTTATGAGCGTATTACAAAAGTGGAACAATAGGACAGATTGGGGGAGGTCACAGGGTCATTTGGCATCTCTCATACACTTTTATGAGGTTGTTATTTATCACTTTACAATATTTAATGTGTCTATTTGCCCGAGCATTTATTTGGATTGTTACCACAATAAAAAGATCGTTTGGCATTCTGGATGACTGTAGGCTCAGTGTGGTCTTGACTGGTAAAACTAAGAAGGACTGCGCTCACTTCCCTGTTATTTTCTCGTAAATGGCCTCCTATATTGTCCTTGTGCCCCTCTCGGCGTGGGTGAAGACAAACACAGACAGTGGACTCCAATGTGACATGCAGGCTTTCAAAAACAAGTTGTCATCCACCACGACTGGTTTGCCAATCTCACACTTGTTCTTCTCTATCAGTTGTATATTGTACTTAGGCCAAAAGCCACCCACACATTCTCTGACTCCCACACAGGTCAGACCAAAATTGTTTACTGCCTTGTGAAGGGCAATTTCCCTTACACTCATTACAAAAGTGATTCTAAATCGAGAGGTCTTGGGGAATTGTTACTTGACCTACCAAGTTACTTTGTTCAGGGGAAACATTGATTGCGAAAAACTGGAAATCTTGCTTTCTGATCTGATTTATGAACATTCACATGAAATCTAGAGATTTTTGCTTGACTTAGAGATTATTAAGTATTGACTATTATTTATCCCTTATTTTGAACTGAAACTCCACCAGAATGACCGCTTCTCACAGTGGTGTAAGAAGTATTCAGATCCATACTCCAATAGTCCAAAACCTGGATGTAGCCTAAGTAAAAGTACAGAAATAGCAAATTATACACCTCAAATGTAAAATTACCAATAATGATAAATGAATGAATGATGATGACGATTATTATTATTATTATCATTATTATTTTATTATTATCATTATATTATTGTTGCAGCTGGTCAAAAGAGAGACAATTTTAACTTTTGTTGTGATTTATGTAGTTTTATCAAGAACAATGCATCACATTTTATGAGACTCGTGTTTTGTCTGTAAAATTGAAACCTGTAAAGTAAACGGGGACTAGCTATAATTGAGCTATAATTGTCAGATTGATTACAATAATTCCCTCTGGAAATAAGTGTCGAATGAAGTTTCCATATTCAAGAAAAGTAGGCTACAGAAAGCAAACTGAAAACAAATGTTGGCCTAGTTATTTTCCACCACTGCTCATGGCATTTTCTATTTTTCCCTAATGGTTTGTAGTCTATTTTTCCCTTTAAGACGGACTTGGGTGGAGTTACAGTTACGTGCCCGGGGTGCTGGATGCATTTATAAGGAGATGTGGAAAACAGCGTCACTCTGACCAAATGAGTTTCACCTCCCAGACTGCGTTGTTGACAGTGGAGGGATGTAGCACATGGTTCAGCTTTCACTGGGAGACTGGCCCGAACTATACACAGTATATACAGGAACAGGTCTACCATCCCCGGCTTCACGTGATGGACCAGAAGTCTGCATTTTCATGGTAAGACTTGCTTCCATTTAGCCATGAGATCTCTGCGTTATTTGATGGCAAATTTAAACGGAGTGACCAGGAGCAGTGTTATATGTGACGTGAACAGGGGAGCCTGTTTAAAATCCTTCTTATAAAGCTACACCGGTTTGTCTGCCTGGCGGGGAAATTAACGATAAATAAAAAACAATCGGGAGACGCGACCGTTGGTTCGTAATTACTGTAACGTTTGCTGTTGTTGTTGTTTTTTTATCTTTGAAAAGACCCTTTAGTTGAACAGTTTGTGGATAGGTTTAGCAGCTCGTCTGTCGTGGTTTTACTAAGCTAAAAGCAGCGGGACAGACTGTTCTCCTGGCCCGCTGCACAGTTCCCCGAGGTCCGCCGGGTGAAGTCCCATCGAGGCGGGATGGGTGAGTCCCGGACTGCGCGGCCCATTCCCGGGCAGCCGCTAGTGGGCGCTGAAAAGAGCCAAAATACAGATGGTGTATGGAGTTAATGGTGAATAATAGCGTTAATTCTTATGATAATGCTCTTATAATGTTTCAAGAATATGTCTATTTATCTATATATATATAGATATATATATATCTATATATATATCTATATAGATATATATAGATATATATACTGTATCTATACATGTATCTGCAGAATATCTATCTGTATCTATATCTGGAGCTGATTATACAGAGGCCCACATGTAGCCTCATGGATATCTACATATTTATTCTTAAAAATAACGTAACGATATGATTTCAAATGCACTGAAATTTATATTGATAGCCTAGTTAGACTACTTCAATCTTGACTCTAAAATTCTAATAAAATTAGGGAAATGTTGAACATTGTTGGCACAGAAGGCATATTTTAGTATTAAATTGCTTAAATACATTCTCACTCAGCTTACTCAGGACATTTTAAAATATTTTGTCTTCTACAGGCATTAAGTTAAGTATGAATTTTCGAGGGGGGAAGTGTAATTTTGTGTAGCTGGTAAGAGTTCAGCATATATAAAAGAAGCTTCTTCTCACCGTTTAGCTTTTTTCTGCCCTTTACAGAAATGTAGGACCAGTCCTGTAGCCATTGTAATGTTACTAAACTACTGATGCAAATTTGTCAATGACTAAAGTGATTTATTTAATTTAAAGCATAATAATCTGAAGCTTAATAATCTGAACAGTGATGATTCACACTCTAACAAACTGCGTACCTGTTGAGTAAAATAGTTTATGAATGAAATGAGCCAATCCCAATGATTCACTATTTGTCCCACAGTCAGGAGGATTTAAGTCTAGATTCAGATTCATATTCAAAGGTTGTATTTTTCACATTACACAATACATTGTGCGGTGAATTGTTGGCATAGTCTTAGTCATAGTCTAAGGCTAGTGTGCAAAAAACAATAAGAATTAGAATAATTTTTTAAATAAATGTAAAGTATAAAAATTCAAAGATTTTACAATTATGAATTAAATCAAATAATTAATGAATTAATTATTAAAGAAAATATTAATGTATTTTATATAGTTAATTTGATGCTCATGTGTATATTGGCCAGGGGGGCTGTGTAATTTGTTTGTAAAAATATGCATTAAAAGAGTGGATTCCCGCACACTGTTTGCATTAAGTTTATTAGAAAAACATTTTGGTTATGGACCTATAAAAGTATAAAAGGTACTCATGTCATAGCCATAAAGAAAACTAACGCTCACAAGATTAAGGATCATTGGTTTTGTAAATGATAAAGAGAACTAAAGCTGCATTCAAGGAGAAGTGAACAGTTTAATGAGCTGCATTTATCAGCCCTGTCACACCTACAGCAGGGAACTCACACATGTTGAACATTTCAAAACCAATACATGTAGAGTAAACAGTATGCCGGCTGCAGATATTGGTGTTGACGAGTGGTCTTTTAATTCACATGCTACTGCATTTTTTAGCATTGCAGCCTGCTAATGTTGTGGTGGAAATATTTACAAAGAAGGTATCTGGTGAGGTTTCTGCACAGCCTTCTAACCTGCGAGTGTTACTTGGCCAGTAGAGTTTACAGCAAGTTGTAATTAGGTGATGGAAAGCACATAGTTTATGCCAGCGCCGTAATTAAATCATTGTCCAGTCAGTGAATGGCCTATTGCCTGAAAAGGGGAGGTGGGAACAGCCAAGGACAACACACCAAGGCTCCTGCATGAGATAAACAAACTGTTTTTTAGCCTCTGGCTTGTCTTTTCAACAGTGCCAGAACACACAATCCTCCTGCAGGGGATTTGTGGCAGAGGCTCATACCTTGGCCATGTCCACATGTCTCCATGGCGTATCTTCAGTCTTAACCTCATGGGAGAGTTCACTTGTATTTTAGAGGCTTGCTTCACTGCGCACCAAAGTGACACAAAGGCCCATTCATGCCTGAGAGTGGCTCCATTCATGGACGCTGAGTATTTGCTGGTAGAATTCATAATTGTTCAGCATCCTCCATCTCCGAGGCTCACTGGCGGAAATGACGCCACAGTCAGTTGTTTTAAGGATGACATAAATATTCAAATAGACGCATGGGTCACTGTATGGTTTGTGGCGTTTTGTTTTGTTTCATTATGTATGCTCTGCATTGTTTGCTTCCCACATCGACTGTAGACATTGGTGGCATGAAATAAAGCAGGACTTTGATGGATAAGATTGCGGTGTGATAGTAAAATTGAGACCATCCTTTGTAGGAGTAGGAGAGGTGGATTAACAATTAGTGCTTAGCTTTGTTTAATTCTACAGACAGGAACTTTAATAGTGTATTTCACAATAAATGTTTACATTTTATTGTGGAGTGTAGCTTTTTACTGGGCCTGGGTATCATTTTCTTATATGACCATAAAGCATTAAGCATATCCTTCAGGTCTTCACAGTTCGTTTCACATCTGACTATCAAGAAAATCCGTTGGTGTCCATGTTTGATTTGCATTACATTGTTTTAACAGCTTGGAGAGTCACATCCAAGAGTTATTGCATGGCTATTTTACTTAAGAAATTAGTTGTTTAGTAAAGTTTGACTTGTGCTTTCTGATCATGAGGCTAAATGAAGACATCACCTGATTTGCCTCCGCTACAATAGAGTCAGGGCCATGGGGGACTGAGCAGCTTGCAGCATCTCTAAACAGTGGAGTTCAATAGCTTTAGGTAACCACTAATAAGTCCAACAGAATTAATTTATTCTAATGGTTTCTGTAGCCTATACATGCTTATCAATTAGGAGATGAGAGCTGGTATTAATTGTTGTACATATTAAGAAAATAACAATAAAGTTATTGCAAACAAGTTTACAATAAATGTATATGTTCTTTATTGTAGAATATATACATTTATTTAACTTGCTAAAAAAATAAATGTTATTTTACGCTTCTCATTTTTGCATCTGTAAGATTTAAATTATTGGTTATTGTATTGGTATCAACCACAACAAACAAATGATTATTATCCATAAATGACTTATCGTTGCATCTCTAAGGATGACCCTCACCTGACCCAGGTGTGACATGTCTTTCTTTTACTCACTCCCTATTCAAACTTTTCTTTTATTACTATGCTGATGTTTCTCTTGGTGGTTATTTAATAAACAATAAATATATTACGATCCATAGCCGAATCTAAATCCAATCTACTTGAGTGTGTTTTGAGGCCCTGTGCTTTGGTGCAGTGGTGAAGTGTGTCTGTCAGCATCACAGGAATGCTGCACAATTAGCCCCTGTTGTAAGGGCGGATACTGCAGGGTTTCATGGTCAGAGGGAAGAAGGAGGGTGAGGATTGCTGCTGCCCTCCCACATCTGACCCAGAGGTTTTGCAATAGCCTGCACATCCGACAAATGGCTTTAAGCTGGGACCACAAGGAAATACAGATGGCAGCTGCCGGAGCAGACTGAAGTAATTTACTGGGTTTCAGTTGTGACTGTTGCTTCTTAGAGGTGCACCTCAAACAATGCAGTGTGTCAGAAATGTTGTCATTTACTGTACCAAGTAAATATTCAAACAAATTCAACGTGAAAAAAAAATCTCTTCTCACCACTCTCACGAAATGCTTTGCTCAGTTATGTTTTTCTGACCTTTCTCAGAGTGAGAAACATCTGGACAGAGTAACGGGACAGGTAGAATATATTGTAGGTGTGTGTTAATGGTCATGCTTTATTAATAACATAAATGATTGGACCTTTAGGTGTTATATATGTTTATGTTTGGAGCCGGTAAGTATTTGTTCTGGAGTGTCTGTCCTGACCTTTGACCTGCCTGTAAGGATGAGTGCATGCAGCAGGGTGTGCTGGATGGGGTTGTGCTCCAGATGTCCACTGTTTAGATTCCGTTTACAGGCATTTCACACTGATGAAGGTGTGACCAGAACAACTGAGAGGAGTGGTGTAATGCAAAAGGCAAATGTTTCTTGTCTCTAAAGCCTTTTTCTGACACACCTGCTATAACAAGATGTGAAGTTTTCCTGTTACTCAGTAAAAGATGAATCCCACACCGCTCAGTTTTCCTTTTCTCTCCAACAGCTTGTACTACTGGCTAGAATGAAGCCATGATGGCGTTGATGGAGCTGACCTGTGTTGGAGCTCTAGACCGATACCAAAGAGACCTCCATGCTTTTTAAGAACACAGTTTCTTCCACAACATGGCCGGGAGTCAGAACAACTACTGGGGACAGCATGACCTGAACAGGTACGCAAACACCGGTGTAATACAGGAAGAAACAAAATGTAAACATGTGACAATACAAACACCAACTTTAACTTTCACAATACAATATCAGGAGTATAATTCTGGGAAAGTTTATATGAAATACAGTACTTGGCACAAAAAATTGACTTTTAGTAAAACTAAATGCTGAGGGTGATATTATTCCAAATCCATCGCATTTTGCAATCAACATTTAATTCATAATGATACATTAATGCAAAAAACTTTGTTTTAATTTATTGCCAATTTAAATAGTCTAAAACCACAAATTTACCTTTGCAATCTGTACAGCATGTGATGTCAACTGTCCTTAGACTTAGAGATCCCTTTTCCAGATGGACAGACATGCAATAGATGTTGTACATACAGAGTAGACAGTATTAGTATAAAGATAATATGTAGAAACAGAATGACAATATTAGGTAAATAAAGAGCAAACATACATGCCAGAATACGGCTCAGAGAAGACGTCGAACAGCTTACAATGCTGTGACATAATGCAAATATATATCATGAAGGAGAGCAGAGCATATCATTCTGTTAACGCATATGTCATGCTTGTTATTTCACATATAATGACTTACTCATGTCAGGTTATGTGCAAGAATGATTTACACACATACACAGCTCTGTATGGATTTCTCAACCTCTCTTGCTTTTGCAGAATGTGCTTTGGCCTGAGTGCTGACATGGAACACAACCTGACGGAGCTCCAACAACAGCAATTTAACGGTAAGTATTTTACATATTATTTTCACATATAAGTATTTATCAAATTATTTTAGCACAAAGAAAACTACAGACGGGAAACTGTTTACAATGCAGTTGGCTGGATATGTGATGGTTTAAATTTCACAGAATCTGAATATTATAATATGAACATGAATCTGTTATTATTTATTACAGGAATGTTTTTTTTAAATTAATTGCTACTATAACCTGTTAGACTGGTGTGAGTTACAATAGAATTAACTGTTAAAACTTGAGATACACGGGAACAAAGAAACTAAACAAAACACTGATAACATTTTGCAGCAAGTGACATTTTTGACTCTATTTTTTTATCTTTTTGAGATGTTGTTAAACATGGTTGACAACAAGTGCTCTAAAAGTTTTGCTACTAAATCGTGAATTTTCTTAACGTCAACATGTTCAAATTATATTAATCAATACAGTTGTGCCAGTATAAATCTGTATTCTTAAGTTGGTGTAGTTTAGGTGAGTTAGTCATCACTGCACTAAGCTGCGTAGGAGAGGAGAGAGCTGGGTGAATGAGGAACGGGAAGCTATTGCTCCCTGGTCACCAGCTGTTCCTGCAGTCTGGGGCACGTTGGATGTTTCCACACAGAAGGACATGGGAAGCTCTGTTAAGATTATGGTCTGCCCCGCAGATAATGACGATTCCTGTGTTAATCAGGGTGTTGTGGCTGATGTTTGACGAAGAGGGTGATAGGTTAAGAGGTTGTTTTCAACATGTTTTTACTCCCGTTTCCTGTATGATACCTTCAGCAAAACAGGAGGGGTTTTTTTTTTTTTTTGCTAAGTACAGTGAGCAGCCCACTCCCCCTGGTATTTTCCTCCCTCCTACACCGTCCCTACACTCGAGTTTTTTTCTCACTGCAAGTTGTTTTCCATGTTTCTTCCTCTGAGAATTGTTTCAGCACTGAAGGAAACAACAGTGATAGCAAAACCTTGTATAACAAAGCAGTGGTATCTGGGTGCACAGTACAATCTAGGATTTCATGAAGACAGTTGTTAAATACATGATTGTTTTTCCCTTTGCCAGGCAACACTTGCATCTCCCAGCCTCCTTTCTACTCTGAGACATATCGCCTAACTTCTGACAACTTACTGCGGCCCCATGAGGGGGACCAGGTGGTCCCATCTTCCCAGAGACGGACAGTGCTTGGAGGCCACCAGAGAGAAGCCAAACCCTTGCCGCCTCTGCCTGACCCTGAGGAGCTCATGTCTGACGAGGCAGCCGACAGCGAGGTGGAGTTTTTTACCAGTGACCGGAGGCGCCTTTTACCCAAAAGCTGCCCCAAGACCATGTGCAGGGGCATGAACAGAGATTGTGGCCAAGTAAATTACGCCTACCAGGAGGGCTCGTTGCGGGCTGGTGATGCTGGGGTTGGCTCCATGGCTTTCTCTTGGCCAGGCAGAGAGGACAGACCAGCAGGTAGAGGAGCCAATATCTGGTCAGTGGCTCTCCAGAGAGAAGACCACCTGCATGTGGTCTCAGACACTCTGTGTGGCAAAGACCAACACCAATCATCTAGACTCCGGTTTTCTTCTTCAGGCCCTGCTTCCCAGCTTTTCCACAGCAGCAGCACCACAACCTGCGCAGCTGACAAACCACAAGTTCCTCCTCGTATCCCCATCCCGCCAAAACCTGCTGCTCTGTCAAAGACTGTAAACCCAAACGAGGAAGACAAGCCTCCCAAAATCCCTCCAAGGGTCCCCTTAGTCCCGCCCTGCCCACCTCGTACTCCGAGCCCCAAAAGCCTTCCAATTTATATCAATGGTGTGATGCCTGCCACACAGAGTTTTGCTGCTAACCCCAATTATGTGAGTAAGGCATTACAGAGACAGCAGAGTGAAAGAGTGCCACCTGCAGCTCAGTTCTCCCCCTGCATCGTTCCCATTGTGAAGGATGGCAGACAGGCCAGCACTACGCACTACATCCTCCTGCCGCCGGGCCGACCGGCATACTCAGAGAGACGTGGAAGACTCCTGAGTGAACCGGCCAGGATGGGAAACAGCAGCGTCTGGCAGAACAGATAGAAACTCTCTCGCTTATGTCTGAAACTTGATGAGTTCAAAATTGTGACTGACCTCATAAATAACAATGTGGTCCACTATGGTACACAGTGGAAACATCGACATGCTACAAATGTCACATTGGGGTTATTTTCAATGACATATTTGAAGATCACCTGATGTCACACAATAACACACAACACTGCAAGGTTTGTGTCTGTTTTTAACTGAACATTTTACCAGTCAGTATTTTAGCGCCGTCCTGGAAAACAATATAACATTCCAATTTCACTAATAATATAATATATTATTATGAAAAAAAAATTACCTCTTCATCATTTTTCAGTTTTGGTTCAGTGAATATCCCTTCAGTGTTCCATTTTTAAGTCTGACTTCTATATGCTCATATCACTAGAACAACCTGAGCTAGCACTAGCTAATAATTACTGTATGTACAAGCTGGGCTTGTACCAAACTGTTCAACCTATGTGCATTATTTTACATGACAATGCTGCTTGAAATCTTAAAAGTATAATGTATTGATAGATTTAACGTTTTGCCAAATCATTCTCACTATGATTTCTGATAAATTGAATGATAAGCCATGCGGCTTATATTAGAATGACACATCACAACCAAAACATGCTTTGAGTTACTGTGATATTGAACACTTCACCTTTTGTTTCTATTTCAGTGGTCAAACCTTTTGCAGGAACATTGTGCAAGTGTACTTCATATTTCTTATGCACGACCAGAAAGCTGATGTTTTTATTTCAAAGTTCCACAAAGCTTCATCCATCCTGCAAAATACTCTACATTCTCATTTCAGGCATTGACTCATTCAGAATTAAAAAATTAATCGACAGGTCTTTTAATACCTATGAAGAATACTCGTCAACGAGTCATTAGTTTTCTGATGCTGTTTTACATGAGTAGTGTTTTTTTATACACAGTAGAAGAGGCCTTTATTGTTCTGATCAACTGACAAACTTTTAATCATTATGATGAATTCTTTTTAACTATGTATTTAGAGTAAATCATGTATATAAATGTTCAAATAATATTGATTGGGCCTTTAATGCTTTTTTGTTTGTTGGCATGGAAATCAAGTTACGTTTACACTGTTGAGGTGCAGACCCAGGTTTACAACCTTTGTTACATCAACAGGTTGGAAGTTCTCATGAAGGTTCTGTGTTGGCCTGAACAAAGCTGTTCATAATGTTGTTTGTCGAAACTGAATCATTCTAAAACTGTGTTTTTAATCTATTTATAGAAATAAAATAACTTATTCATTCCATGACAGCCTAAATGTCATTTTTCTACACCAGAACTATATGTACCTTTTTTTTTTTTTTAAACTTTTTTTCCCATTAGACTCTCATGATATTAAAGTCTTCATTTTAAAAATAAGGAATCTCTTTTTTTTGTTGTTGCATACATCTCTGAAGAAAACCATAAGTAGAGAAAGGAAGAAGCAGAGACTGTTGAGGTGCAAATGTTCCAGGAACTTTTCATTTACTTTAAGGATACTGTGAATGTATGTCCTGCCTCTATGAGATAAAACATATTGTAATGCAGACAAAACGAAAGGGGTACCAATCAGGGTTAATCATTATTATTAATAACTCAAGAATTGGCCAACTGACAAGGTTGAAGATTTTTATGCTTTTAGCCATTTTTGCTGTTATTGTCTCTATCATTACGACCTGCAAGTACAAATTCACTTATCCTTAAAATAATCCTTCATCTAGATTACCACAGAGAAAAGCAGTAAATACCCCATGTTTGCTTGAAAAATGTAAAATATTTTTGACCATCAAGCATTGGAGGTTACAAAGAATTAAAGCTCTGAAAGCTCAAGGAAAGAGAAAAAACAAACAAACTGGAGTTCTGAGACAAATTTTAATGGGGCAACAACAGCAGCTGACGGTGGATCAAAACTGCTCAGAAACATATGAGCAGGATGGTTGATGTACAGAAAATAAAGGCTTGTGATGATCATTTTCCTTCATCAAGACTGTGATTGGACGGCAGTGGGACAGTACCTTTGGTGGGAGAGTCTTCAATAACCATTTTTCGTCCATGCTACAGTGTGTCCTCACACGTCATACTCAGTTCATTTGCCATCAAACCAAGTGGCATTTAGGTATCATGGTGATTCAGTAGGCTAAAAGTACAAACCAAACTATCATTTGTGTTGCACCTCTTCTGTCTCCCTTTTCTCTAACCTCCACATTTATTATCACTCTCCATTAGAACAATCTAATAAAGCACAAAGTTTATCTTGGAAAAAAACTAACATTGTTTAAGTATCTAACTTTCACATGTGTAGGAATTTCCAAACTCCACAGTTTTTACATTAAATCCAAGTCTGTTTTCAATCATAATCAAATGTGTGAAACATCAAAATGACATGGCACAAAAAAAGGTAATTTTGCTATGAAATAATTCCTTGTGCTTGCAAAATAAGTTAAAAAATAAACGGATAAAACCTTTACTAATCCCTACTTTCGTTACCCCACCCCACTGTTCCCTCACCCCTGCAGTTCCATATGGGCCATGTTGAACTTTGACCTCTGTTCTTCTACAGGCACGTTCCCCAGCCGTCTCATCTCATCGGGCTGAGGTCTTTCGTGCAGCTTCAGGGCTGTCAGAGATGGTATTTTCATTTTACCGCCAGGCCCGGTTGAGCAGTTTGACTTCTGCCAGGCGTTTGCTGATCATGGTGGCAAAGAAAAGGGCGAAGAGAACGCTACTGATCAACATGTAGTCGTAGTCGTCTTTTAGTACGTCAAACTGCTTCGAGGGATAGACCCGCGTCTGGTAGATGTCGAGACCATATGCCACCACCTACAAGGAAAAATTGTTTAATTTACCTGAAGGACAGATATATTTAAATTTTTATGACCATCTTAGATCTTCATTGCTCATTAGTCAGTATTGTGTCAAAATAAATCTCTGCTCTGGGTGTTCAAAACTAATAATAAATATACTACCATCATTTTTATACTGTGCATAATTATGGAGGGGTGGAAGTAACAAAATCATTAATGAAATTCAGGGGCAAATGGATGTGTGACATTAAATGTAAAGTCGATTTGATTAAAACAGCTGTGATGGGATGAAAATAGAGTCACGTTTGATCATTTTCCCCTTCTTACAATCATCATTAACAACACAAAACTGTCATTTATCGTTTACGGAAAGTGGCCTCAAGTCTGAAAGTAACAAAAATCATTGAAAAAAACAGAAGTGATGAAAATGCTCACTAATTAATAATGGTAGGGATGAAATGTGTGTGAATTGAAAAGGAAAGGACTCTAGTTTTTAATTCACATACATTTTCATCACTTCCATTTTTTACAGTTATTTTTTGTTACTTCCACCCTTGAGGCCATTTTTCTTAAGAGATAAATGGATGGTAAATGGGATGATAAAGAAAATTGATAAAGCATGGCTCTGTTTATCATATCACCATTGTTTTAACCAAATCTGCTTTAAAATAATCAAGTCACTTGATAATTAATCGCTCCATTTTTCATTTCACAACCATTTTTACCCCTTTATTTTCAAACACGCATGCATTTTCATCACCTAAATTTTTATCAATTAATTCTTGTTACTTACACCCCTCATAGATAATCACCCGTTAAATCCACAGAAACACTTGATTTGCACTTAAGCATTGTATGTTGTTGGTCATTGTTTAGAGCAACTTAAAACCGGAGTCTGATTTTCATCATTAGAATTACTTTATCCTAAACCATCCTACAGTTAACCTCCATGCCAGTAGCTGGTTTATCATGACTTTCAATGGCAAGCAAATATCATGAAAACTATGTCTAGAAATCAAGATAAGTTAAAATAAAAATTTTAGAGGACAAACACCATAAATGGAAAAATAGGAAATTTAATTTTGACACACACGTTCTAAAAATTCAAGACATCATTGTGTGAAAACATTTTAAAATACAGCATTATACTTGTCAGTATTGTGACTCACCAGGCAGGTCGACTCCAGTCCAGAGGGGGCAGTGTAAATTCCTCGCACTCTTGATACAGTCTGATTGTAGTTGATGAACCACTCGGTACGGATCAGTAATTCTGGTGCGTATGGTATCAGGTTCTCTTCACTGAAGATAAAGTGCACAGGTTAGTCAGAGACAGGAAAACAACAAAATAAAGCAACAGTTGAAATTAGGGATGCGCGATATCGATTATTTTCAGCCGATACTGATAATTACCTGCTTCTCATTGGCCAACTGATAATTTCACATTTTTTAATGAAAAAAAAAGTCCATAACCTGTAGTTTATGAACACCTGAGGCTAAGATTTAGTTTCTCTGAAACTGTAAAAAAAACATCCACACCAGCGACTCTCTCTGTGTGGCTCTATCCAGGTGCAGCAATTTGACGTCATGAGTGCAACAACAGCGTGCTGCGCTTCTTCTTATTCTCCTTTCTCTTCTTCTTCTCTGTTTATTGACGAATCAACGACCCAACTTTAAATGTGCATACCGCCACCTACTGTATCTGTACTGTACTGTAAGTGTGTAGATGCTGTGCTTGTTTAGTCAGTGAAAGCAATTTTACTCCTTTATTGATAGTACAGCTGGAGAAATGACAGGAAAGGGGGGGAGAGAAAGAGGGGAGCACATGCAGCAAACACTGGCCGGGGGTGGAACTGAAAGGAAATTTGGCTTCATATTATTGGCTCAATTCATTGGCTAGTCAATAATATAAATTTTGCCGTTTTCTGGACAATAATTCATAGGTCCAATAAATATGGTGCATACCAAGTTGAAATGTTTTAAATCAACCCTGACTGAAGGACTCACCGGCTTTGTTCAGATATTATTTCTGGCCTCCGAGGATCAAGGAACATCTTGGGTAACGACAGAATTCCTCCAGAAGGCAAGCCAACTGTGACAAAGACAACACCCCCCCACCCACAAAATTGTAAAAAAGGCAATGGGCAGAACAATGTTGAAAAGACCTTTTAGTTCATGAGAAAACGTGAGTGATTCTCAAGTGCCTTAAAAGAAAAATTAAAGACTGAAAGAATGTACCACTGGACCCTGCTGAAACTTACTGAGCAGATGGCGGCTGGTGATGCCCTTCTCAGTCAGTGTGGCCTCCACAGTAGAAATGGAGGAGGGGAAAATGTAAGACTGCTGAAGCACCTGAGGGGCATGTGGCCGATCCAGTGAGCTGAACACAGTACTGTTGTAGAGCTCCATCCCCTCATACAGTTCAATTACAGAGAACTCGTTCCTGCGAGACTTGGTGCTCCAGTATTCGTACTGCAGAGTCAAACAGAAGCAGTGGACACATCCAGTAGTGAGATCACACGATCATCACCTGCGTTCCCCTTTCACATGTCACAACATATCAGTGTGTTCAGTGCTCGATTTCAATGTTGGTGCTTAGTCGAATTTGGACAGCTGCAGTGAGCCAACAGAACATTCTTACTGTAACCAAGCAAATAGCAACAAAACACATAATAATACTCACCACCACCCAGTTTTCAGAATGTACAACATGCACCGGGCCTTTGGCCTTTCTCTGAACGGCCTCGTGGATGATGCGACCAGTCACGCCATCAATCAGAATGATCCCGACAAAGCTTCGCTCCTGATGCAGGTCTGTGCTCTCGGTCACCACAGCCAGTAGATTGGGGTTCAGGTACTGCAAGAGATTAGATGAAACACTTAATCAAGGCTGAATAACACATTATGTTCATAGGCAATAATTTGTATACAAATATCCACTCTATCCATCCAACTATCCACCAAGTATCCACTCATAACACTATTAAAAATTTTAATATTCTTTATTATGGACTATTTTCTGATCGCCAAATATGTCAAATATTTATTACTTGCAGTATAGTAGGCTGCACAATCAAACAACAGAGTTCTATATTTATCTGATAATCAATTTGATATAATTTACAGCCATTTAAAATGCATTTGATGGACTAATGTTTAAAAAAATGATGACACCATTTAGAAAAAAAAAGTTTGAACAATTAATTTACAAATATACAGGACCCAATAAATCACAAACTATGTCCGACAAGGAGGTATCACTTTGCTCTTACAGACTGGCCATCTCTGTGATCAAATGAGACACAAGAAACGAAAACATTATGGATAAAATTATGATGGCCTAAAATATGGTCTCGGCTACCCTGTGAGGTGTCTCCACAAGTAATGGACAGCTGATTGATATTCTTGGTCCTGATGATTTTGTTAAATCTTTTTCCTTTAGTTCCACCTTCTGAAAATTTTTTTCTCCACACCACTGATAAAGCTCTAAGAGTGGGAAAGACACCAGTATGCCATTTGTCCCATCACACCCTGTTTTGGGGGGTGTTAATGAACATTGCAGTCTCCACTATGCTTTGACAGGGCTTTGGACTTGGAGTGTAAGAGTCCTAGCAGAAAAAGAGAGGGTTTATTCTTATTCAGAGTCAGTGGTGGAGATGGGGCATGATTCACTGGGAAAACAGTGACATGAGGTTCAGTATTTCTGGGAAAGATGAGTTTTCAGCATACATCAGAGGGAAGGGTGTGACTCTGTGTTTCTGACTGACATGGGAAAGAGAGAAGTTGAGACAACATTGACTAAATCCAGCATGATGCAGCAATGATGTGATTTTCAAACTTTCTCTACGCTCCTTCCAAAACACAGGGTTAGTAAGGTTTTAGGAGAAGTCATCATACCTTATAAAGGACACTACGGTCTCCCATCACTCTCCCCTGGGAGTGCACATGCTCATTGGGCCTTTTCGCTTTGACCGAGACAATCCTTTGTACCTCGGTTGGGATGACGACCTCCCATATCAGCTCGGTTGACAAGTCCTGAGCGCACAAAAACATCCAGATTTATTCTTTTTGTCAACAATCATCTGTGATATAAGTACCATTTCACAACAACAGACCAATAAACAGACCTCTGGCTGTGATGCTCCTTCTCAGAATATTTTAAGCATTACTGTGCATGTCCATTTGCTTTACACCCTTAAAGTATAGTGCTCCATTATTTCCTTCAATCTGAGAAAAAACTCTAAGTCACAGCTAAAAAATGGCTCTTGATATTTGGTATGTAAAATGACTTTCATTACTGAAATACAGAATACAATGATCAATATAATTATAAACAATAAAAAAAATACAGCATACAGCACATTGTGAAGAGAACCCTGAAAGAGTTCACTTGCCGTTCGTAGTCTGTAGCCAGAAAGTCTTCCCTGACTGGAGTCAACAAGATAAAAGAAGATGGATGAGGCCATCTCCTGGAGTTGCTGTAGCACATTCTTTGTAGAAGGAAAAGCAGACACCTGTGGAAAAATAATCGATGAATACAATTCTTACAAGTTGTTGTTCCTTGGTGACCAATTTGTCTTCCCTATATCTATATGCATATCTATTAATTCATGCAGAATGTTGATTTAGTGTGTGAGGAGGTTTGCCACCGACCTTGAATTGGTCATCAACAAGAAGTAAGACCTTCGCATAATCCTGGTCCATGAGAGGCAGCATGAGTGACTGAAGTATTGGCTGAGGTAGAGCAGGTGGAGTAACGTGACTCTTCTTTCCAAAGATGGGATTAAATACATGGAGTGTGGTCATGCCTGTGTCCTACAAATGGAACAAAAATATACAGGTTCCGGTTCAAGTTCTGCTGCAGGAGAAAAAGAATTCAGCTTTTGCCATACTCAGTTAAAACTTCTCTCTCTCTCAAAGCCCCACACTCTAATTACTAATTGATTGGTGCTAATTGATCAACTGATTTCACAGTCAAGTAATTTGCTTTATTTATGTTTGTCTTGTCCACAAGATAATGAAAGTGACTCCCACCTTGAAGCTCTTTAACCACATACGCTCAAAGCCCTGCTTATTAGATACCTTGTCTTTGATGAGCAGTGTGCACTGTGGTGGATGAGGGAAGTGTGCAGTGGTCCGTTGCACCATTAGTTTGAAGACTGCATTAGATGGGACGTTGTCTAGATAGTGCTTCCATAAAATATTGCCGGTCTTGCTATCAATCCCGAAGAGCTTAACAGAGAAAAAGCAAAGGATGAACCGTACAAGAGACTATAGAGTTTAGAGACTCCTACTGGAGTCTATTTATTAAGGTTTCCTTTCACTTTAAGCCTGCCTGAGCACAGACAAAACAAACAGAAAATAGTTTGACTTCAAGTGAGCAGCACAGCATCTTTCTCCTGAAATACTACCAAACAGTTGCTAAATGAGAGGGTAAAGCTCTATTCTCGTACCTTTCCAGATTCAGTAACCATAACCATCATCTTCTGCAAGTT
Organism: Hollardia meadi; assembly: GCA_037974645.1. Lineage (NCBI taxonomy): Eukaryota > Metazoa > Chordata > Actinopteri > Tetraodontiformes > Triacanthodidae > Hollardia > Hollardia meadi. Next base: position 3,543,603 of record JBBPCS010000480.1, on the reverse strand, counting down.
AAACTCGTCTCTGGAGAGGTTCTCAATGGTCACTTCATTTTTAACTTGACTGCGAGGCTTCCGTGCGTCGTAGAACATCTTCCAGAGGTGAGCAAACCAGGCCTGCAGCAAGATGAGCTGAGAGGAGAGCCTCTTCAGCACCATGGACATCAGGCCGTCTGGACACATTACAGTGAGAACACAGATGCTGCTCAATGACCTTCTGTGGATTCACATTCAAGGATGTCATTTGAGATTCACAGCTTATTAGACATTTCCTGTGGTGGACATTTTCATATTGCCATTGGAGGCAATTCACAGGTACCTTATAGCATGAATGGGCGCTGTAGATCACTGTATGTGTAAAAACTATAATAATGTAAAGGAATACTTGTTTAGGAGCTCATCTCTCACATCAATAATGAAACGGTGAACGAAAGAAGACTACCAGGTTCAGGAAACAAGGTCCAGTGAATTTTTCAGTCAAAAGCAGGCGAGCCTAACCTTAAGAGCCATAAATCTAATTTAATGTATAAGAGCAGAGTATTACCTTGAATGGCTGAATCCAAAGGCAGCAGTAAAAACAGGACAAAACAAAAGAAGGTGAAGCCAAGAGCAACCAAGTAGGGATCCACAATAATATCATCATGTCATCGTATCGGCCGATAAAGGCTTTAAAATGAAATATTGGCATCAGCCCGAAATGCACATTTCTGCCAATATGACAGATAAGATGGTGCTTTAAGCGCACAAACCATTAACTAAGTAGTTTTCTTATTTTGCCCAGTGAATGTGAACATTTTTAAAAGCATTGTACATCTGCATCTGCCAGTGGGCCATTACTTTAAGAGCAGGCATACTAATATGTTAATTCCACTGCAGGAGAGGCGTGATGTTCTTTGCAGTTGGAAAAAACATTATGTGCATTTATCGGTATCAGCCAAAATGAGTCCAATATCAAAATCCAATATCATGCATCCCTACAACTAAGTGAACACACTCAAGCATCAGTTCAGCCATAAGGCCTCATGCAACCTCGAAAATAAAAAAACTACAATGTCGATGATTAAATGCAGTTGTTTCACCGTTGAAGTAAAGATCAAAGTTAAACCAACAATTCAGTGGACTTAATTATTAGTTGTGTATTAGTGGAAAATTGCAAAATGACGAGACAAGCTTGTCAAACTACCCCGAAGTTTAGGAATTGTACTGTTGCCTTAAGTTTCTACGACATGCGAGAAAATTAGAGAACTAATTAGGACTAAAGAAAATATAGATAAAATACTGAATATTAACTCCCAGCAGAGTTAGAGTTAGCAGTTAAAGTTAGGGGGAAAAAAAAAGGGATTCTGGGTTGACATTTACCGGCCTTTTTGCCAAACTCTCCCTCCAGCTCGGCCTGCGTCCCTGTAAGAGGCAGATCCACCATTTCCATTGTCACCACATCTGACAGGGCCTCCTCTCTTGTCCACATTACACGCCCTGGAAAACAAGGCACATTATTTTTCTATAATCATTCATTCCACTCTACACACCCTGTGACAGTATGCAGTTTGTGTTGATGCTTTCCATGAATTATGATGTGAAACATTTTTTTTCCTCCTCTCGTGGTTGTGGAAAGAACAATATGTGAACATTACAAAAACCGAGAGCCTGTCTGTGCTCCATAAGATGTTGGCAGTAATTGTGATGATTAAGAAGTGGAATACCCAAATGTTATCATGAGGCAAAGCATGGCTCACCGGTCTGTTTGCACTTTGGAAAACAATGAGACAAAAATTAAAGCGTCAAACTATTTCCCCTGTTGCCTATAAACCCAATGTGATTCCCTACAACCCACCACCTGCAGACATCTGTATAAGAATGTAATGATTACCTTTTCATGCACGATAAAAAGTAAAAGTTTTTTTGTGGGATCTGGCCAAATAAAATCCTTGATAAAAATCTCTGCTTATTTTGTCTGTTGTTTTAAGACTATGTGCAGGATTTTAAATTGTTCTGACTATGGCGCTCCTCTGCGGTAGACTCAAAAAAAGACAGTGGCAGAAAGCACCATATGTCACTACTGCAGACAGTCAGACAGCACAGGCTAACAGCACACCTTTTCCAACAAATGCAAAGCTTTCTGTTTTTGCCATCTGTACCTGGCTGTTGTAGGAAAGTGAGTGCGTGGTCCTCTGTTTGCACCATGACCCTGTAGCCGACGGCATCATCTTTCTTGAGGAAAGCCTGTACATACAGCTGGAGGACAGAATAAAAAGAACCCAGATTACAAAAGAAAAACAGTGCTTCAGGTGCACAATCCTTCTCCCAAACTAGACTGATCAGCTCTGAAAGCTATCATATTAATCATCATATCATTGTTGACTTGACCAGCCAGATATCACACATGATGGGGTATCATTGGGAAGAAATTTAGACTCACCTTCTCTGGTTTACCACCATTAGGATCCAAAGTAAAAATCAGTGTTGTGTCTAGAAGTCTTCGTCCAGTTTCTGCACTGAAGAGGTTAAGACTGCAGGCCTATACGGAAGAAAACAGATAATTATATCTTGCACAGTGGTTAAAAAAAACCCTGAATTAATCTTTTTTTTTTACTTTCAAAAAAGTGTTGAATTAAGCTCAAGACGTAAAATGTATTTGTTTAAAAGCAGCCACTTAAAAAGCCAAACTAAGACCACTTTAATCCGTTCATTAAAATCAACGTGTGAATCACACATCAAGCACAAAGAGACAATAAAGGCTGTACTAAACCTGCTGTTTTAGTTCGCACATTTGCAAACCACATACTGATACAAATATAAATGTATGATTTGTTGTATTATTTCCATTAACTCACAGTTTTATTCTTGGGCGACATAACAGCAGCAACAGTCTTTTCTCCAGTGGTAGCGAATGAAACCAGCATGGCCTATTAATCGGGACAAATTGTGTCATCAGCAATTTAACCCCCATATTTTCGGATGGCAAGAAGATGTCAGAATCTGGATCATGTATGAGAGAGAAGTGCAAGGCAGAGGAACGGTTACGTACAGGCTTGAAATCCCTCAGTGTAACTATCTGCCCATTGTTGAGCTGGAGGAGGAGGTAGTGTTCAGGCCCGAGCTGAAGGAAGAACTCTGACAACGGCTGTCGGGCTGGGTTGGGCTGGGTGGAGACCAGAACTGGATGGAAGCCAGGGGCGACCTCAAGTCCAAGTGACTAGAAGAAGACAAAGGGTAACACACTGTGAAAAACGGTGAAAAAATATTCACACAGAGAGGTATAAAGAGAGACGGTTCCATTGTTTAGGTAGAGAATTGCAGAGAAACAAATGGAGACCTACCCAAACCAGAACATAGGACACACATGGTAATTTTACAAATTAAAAATGTTTTGGTTTATTTTGGGTACCTGCAAGAGGACCTGGGTCATCTGTGACTCTGCATGCAAGTCGAGCATGTACAGGGATACAGTTGCAGGGTCCACACACATCAACATCCCCTTGCCAATCACTGCACAGCTGGCCTGTATGTTGGACAGCCACGGAGCTTCGACAGAGATCTGAAGACAACACACGCAAACAGAAATGTGGGATTTAATATACTGCAACACTAGTTTGGTTTACTTGATGTATTTTAAATACATACATTTTTCTTCTAAAAAAAATCATATTCTATATATATGTGTTTTACACAGCATTTATATACTCTATACTGCTTCTATAAATCTGGATTACCTGCTTGATTATCTCTCCATCCTCTGCACTGTAAGCAACAATAGCAATGTGGGAATGGGGAACAACTCCCAGTATATACACTTCACCATTTCCACCAGAATACACAGTCTGGTAATCCACGGTGTCACTGTAGAGTTAAAAAGACAGTTATACATTTTTTAAATGCCAAATTTGTTCATAAGCACAAATGATGTGTGCCTTTATGTCCCAGACATTTATACTTGCATTGTGCTAATGCTTGAATTGTTATAACTGTTAAGCAGACATCCATTTATTCATGTTTGACTTGATTTTGGCAAATCTTGGAGTTGTCACATGAATGACTTTATAAATCAGACACTCTCATTTTTCATTCACTGCTTTCATGACATTATTTTAAATGCATTGTTATCATTTCCCCCAAATATAGATCACCAACTACTACCCGCAGCTTATAATGTAGTCTGTTCTTTCTACAAAAGCATTTAAGCAAACAAAATAATCCAAGTCTCCTCTATATTCTATATATATTTTGCTCCTTGTTATTTCACATGTATGTTTGAGCTTAACTGTGCAGAACGATGTATGGTGTAGAGTTAGAATATAGAAAGCTTTTTTCACATTTATCTGCTGAAGGAGGAAAGTTTGTCTGTGCTCACCCTAAGTCTGAGTTTAAGGTGTGTACCTACAAGCATGATTTGTGACATCACAAGCAGTTTGGAGTCAGGCATAGTTTAGTATGTATTGAAACTTGAATCCTCATGGGTCACATGCACTGAGATTGGTCTTTCCAGTGAGATAGGAGACAGCAATTAAACTTTTGAAATAAACAATATTTTCATATTCATAGATTCAGAGTTCTTCAATAAGGGAGAATGAGTATAAGTAATTTGGAGAATTCTTATTTTGGTGCAAGTAAACTTTTTTGTGGAAAAACTATAAGACACACATCATTATTCAAAGCAGAGTGTTTTTATATGTTGTCAAACATGTCTGGGAAGAGCTTCAACTTCAGGGGAGACATTTTGTCAATAGAGAAAAGCTTATATTAATAGTATATACACAAAAATTGGGTTTCAATGGTCACCCAACAACATGAAAAAACATGGCCACTTGCCTTTCTGGTAGATTCTCTATCCATTTTTGATGACCATTAGAAAGGTAATGGAGAGAGATGACAGTTTTCTTCAAAACAGCCACGTGTTTCACGTTGTCTTGCTGTCCAGTTAAACAGGCCGATTTGTAACTAAAATGTATAATAAAAGCAGTTATAATCTGATTAAACTAAAGACAATTCCAAGCGTAATAGCTGCCTGTCAAGGAAGCAATCACCTTCCAGAGTCAAGCACAATCTCCCAGTTCAAACCACCAACATTCATCTCCCAGGAGCGCAGCAGGCGGCCATTCCCAACCACCAGCACTGCGTCTAGGACACAAGAACAGTTTAATGACTTATCTGCTTTCAATAAGGGAACTAAAATAGCTGTAAGCTCAACTGCAATGACAAAATCACCTTGTCCATGTTGCATAAGAGCATCAATGTTGCCCTCTGGCCCAGTCTTATCCACATGTCGCCATACTGTAACAGACATTTAACAAATACGAATATAAGAACAAAGTATGTCTACTGAGTCCGATCATCTTTCTTTACCTACAGAACTATTACAAAAGAGGAAACAAAATACTCACAGAGGTCTCCAGTCCTGGTATTGAGTGCAGCAAAAACATTATTCTCTGTTGCCAGAAGTACCTTTTTGGATGACTGCACATGTGTGTCGAAATGGGAAAAGCGAACCTTGCCAACATATTGCTGCCTCCTGTGAAGCACAAGACAGAGGAGAAGCTGTCAGAAGGTCAACAAGCTAGTTTATATGTTTCTGGCTACACCAATGCTTGTTTCACCACAGAAATAATCACAAACACCAGTGTTATGACACATAGCTCAAAAAATAAATAAATAAATATAAATTGGTAAACAGTACACGGATTATTATTGGTTACAGTGCTGTCCATACGCTTACAATCAATTTCAATCACATTTGCTATAACTCATTCATCTTACTAGACCATTTGTGTCCTAATGGCAAATTAAAATTTGTTTAGAGGCAAACAGCACCTGATATAAACCAGTAAATAAAATTGCGTACGTTAATTTCTGTGTTTTTTCCATCTGTCCTTTCAAAGTCCACCCTACACACACCGGGTCGCAGCTAGTGGCTGTGACAGCTTTAGCATCTCCTTATTAAAACATGGCTCTAAATAACTGAAAAAATACATTTTCAGGATTTCTCTTACCAGTCAAATTTTCCTACTTGGTCCTCAAACACAGCCTCGACAGTGCTGCATAACACAATGAATTTCAGACACAACAAAATTAGCTTTGCCATTGCAACAGTAGCTTTGGCTTGCTCTTCAAGAGGAGGAAATCGGAAGTTGACTGTCTTACTTTTTGTCTTGTGACTGGCCGGTGCTGCCCCCTACAGATTAGAGAGATACACTGCTTTAATAAATGTAAATACACTTACTGATGTTTAACTTTCATATATCCATAGAAGCTCAAATAAATTATAATAATGTATCAATAATGACGTTAAATTTAACAAATTAACTAGTTTTTGTCCTAGACAAACTGGCCCTCGTTCATATTTTTTATGCAGACAGAAATTTAAAACTTGAATTTTACTTATGGTGATTTGTGTACATTGTTAATGATAAAATTAATTGCAGAAATACGTGTGTACAAAGGGGTAAAAAGATGCTGTCAACAAATTATTTGTGTATAAAAGTTATTTAATAAGATTTATTTGTCATTAGCCAACCTAACATTTGCTTGGTGGTTTGTCTTGAATAAAATCGTATTTCTATTAGAGGCACAATGCTGTTGAAATGAAGGATTCAAGGAATGTAATTAGGCCTACAATGATTAAGTCGTACCCGGACCATGGCCCAATAGACAATGCAGTCAGTCAGCAATAATTCCTCAGATTTAAGGGAAATTTGTCCAATCTGCTCATTACAGTTGATTTACAAGATTGATAAAGTGATTCTTCTTATTTGTTGTTTAACCAAACAATAAAATAAATTAGCATATCTTAACTGTGTAGTTCAGTTGTAATCAAAATCAAAATGAGTAAAAATTAAATAAGTGGCCTGTGTGATTTATTTGTATTATTGGTTTATATCTTACATGTAATGGGGAAAGGGCTTCGTTTTATTCACATATACAAATTGGGAACTGTATTATTAACGTTTACTATTCCTGGGATGGAAAACTGTCCCTCGGAGGTAAGTTTGGATGAAATGATGTACGGACTGTTGTCAGATTGTTTCACTTTCACAGTTTCTTCTTCCAGTAGCTAGTTTTTTTTTTCTATGGGACTTCAAGATGGCGTCGAGCGGAGGAGATGGGGAACACGAATGGACAGCGGCAGTGCGACCGCTTTTATCAGCTTCGTACACCGCTTTTGAAACGAAAGAGCTACCTCAGCTAATTGGTTCTATAATAAACAGGTAACCGGTTACATGTCAGTAAATTATGTGTCTCTATTTGCTCAAATACTGGTTGTGTCCACCCAAGAGTGAGCTCACTGGCTAACGTGCTAACTTAGCTTGGTTAGTGAAATTCGATGGGAAACATTACCCGCTAAGCTAACATTAGCGGCTAGCAAGCTACTTGGGCATAACTTGCATTGGCATCGAGTCAGTTGCTGACGTTAGCTAATATGCTAACGTTGGCTAACTTACTCAAAATGCGATTTAGCTTGTACTGGCTGGTAACTTCACTGTTTGAAACAAGGCACGTATTGTGACTGTTGGGTGTTGATTTTTAACGTTGTAGTATCGTACTGTGCAAATATTTATTGACATCGCAGTGGAATGTTTAGAAATTTTGCCTCATCATTAGCTAGCTAACACAAACATTAGCCAGCAAGCTAACTAATGGGCCTCCCCATCGGACTGGATAACGTAACGTTGAAATGGCCCAGCCACAGTAAAATTTGACTACGTCAGCGAACTTAAGTTGGTTAAATGAAATTCTGCTTCTTTGTTGAGTCTAACATATTCAAGTGTTTTGTGGGCATGTCAACAAGCAGTATACATTAACTGATTAATAGGGTAACCAATCTGTTTAAGGGTATCTGCCGTAACGTTAAGTCTGTGGTTGAGCTGAAAGTAGGCGGGGACTTTGTAACGTTATTCCACCAATTTTTGATGAGTCACCGTTACTGTAACATCATTCATTTTAATAAAATGATAACTGCGATATTGATGCTTCGTAATTAAATGTAATGCCAAAGGCCATGCAGAAGCCGACACGGTGCTGCTAAACACCAGTGAAGTTGGTGCAGTGCCTGTCATGGAGGGAGAACTTGAGTGTTCGGGCAAAGCATATATATGTATGCACACTTTGACCAGTAAAATATCAATGTTTAAATCACCATGATGTGATTATTAAGTCGGTAGTGTCTACACATTAGCCAGGTTGTCATCTGACACTCTTCAGTGGTGACATCAGCTGATCTCTTTGGGCATTCAATTGAAGCACTTCTGTGATGTATAAGTTTCATTTTCTGAAGAAACATTCAACCTGCAAAAAAGAGTAACGTTAATAATACCGCTACCAGGCCTGTTGGTTTCGTTTTCAAATGAAAAGCACGAAAGTTGCATTACACTGAGCTGCAAGAGTAGTTTGTTTACCATTGGGTTAGGTTTTAATGTCCTTGTACTGTTTCCCAGTGGACAGTTCATGAACCAGGTGTTGGCATGAGGATTAAGTGTAGATGTTTTCTTCATATTTAGTTTATGGGTGATTGTGGATACTTTGAACAGTATATTGTCATGATGCAGAGCATTGAAGTAGTTTTGTAATGTCAATTAAGCAGACTGATGCAAGCTGCAGAAAAAATCAGTTGCATACAAAGTATAGATATGGAATAAAAACAGGGTTCATGTCCCTGTGAAGGACTGTTGGTCTCCACCAAAACAGACTGCCTTCCCTCTATCTGGAAGTATGTGATCAGATCACAGATGTTATTTGGCTTGGACAGTTTGTGCCAGTGCTGGAAGGATGGTGTAGGACACTGCTGAGTTCAATAAGCAGAAATATCACATCAGAGCTGTGTGTTTCAAGATGTTTTCAGGACATACCCTACAATTCCAATTAAAGACCCAGGCTTTTAATTACTTAAATCACTGAATTGACCCTGCCTTCATTTTGGACAGGCGTCTGTATGGGACAGGTGTTTAATTCTTTTTACACAAATCTCAGCAAAGATGGGAAATACCAGTATTATTAAATTGTTTATTTAAACCACTATGAATATTATTTGTATTAAAAAAAAAGCTATCAAATAACATTAATTATGAATAATTGAGTGCATCTCATGCCCCCCTCATGCATGCAGAGAGAGAGAGAGATACGGCCAAATTTGGAAGGATGAAAGCTTAGACTTCAAATGACAGTCTTCACAACTTGGATTCATTTTTATGAAAATCTGTTTTGTGGACCCTTATGGACTAAAGGAATATAAATAAATTGATGAATGGACACATATTAGGACTTTTTGACTGCTTCAAAGGCAGGAAGTCACATTTTTTGTCTCTCTTGTTTACCATGCCGTAAATCTAAATTAATTATACGTTGGTGCTCATGGTTTCCATAAAACGTATCGAACGACTGAATTGTGAGGAATCTAGCCTAGCCAATCTAACGATGTATAGTATTACTGACGAGGTTTAAACATTTGTATTTGTATGCATTGTTGCACGGGTCGCAGTAGCTGTCCTATTGATCAACCCTGAGTTCCATCAGAGCTCTAAAAATATTTATTTCAGAAGGGTAAAAGTTGAATTATTTTTCCTATGGAGAGTTTCCTCTGTCCTGTCAAGTTTAGACCTACAATTTTGCTGCTTAAATGTGCTGTGATATTTGCTGCTGTGACTTTACTGTGGCGCACATGGAAATTACTGAGAACAGCGTCTCTAATTAAAGAAAACGCTCATGCTGTATGCCAGGGCTTAATTTATGCCCGATCCTGTCTTTCCCTTGAAGTTAGCCGGCTAGTAAGTCGATTATTGCCTAATTTGGATGCCTTTAAAATATAAGTTTTAAGAGATACTGAGAAAGAGAGAGTGAGCGCAGGTAGCGCAGTGACTGAAGCCTGAAGTTTGTGAGTTTCATGCTCATCCCATGAGCTGCGCTGACGTGGTTTAATCATTTTTTATAATTCTTGACATTTTGGCATACTTGATAACTGTAAGCCCCACGGCCAAAAAAGAAGGCGTTTGGCGCTGGGAAATGCTGAAATGAGGCACACTGCAGTCCATCGTACTTAAACGGAGGAGATTAAGCGATACACAGATGGACAAACGCAGACAGACAAACAGATGTCACTTACTTCAGTTTCTTAGCCTGCTTGCTTTTCATGGTTTTAAATAAAAGTTTTGGCTTTAATTCCGTAGTAGTAATCCACAGACAGAAGGGAAATGGCAGAGAGTGCACATTGCAAACTGTTTTTACGCGCCTCCCCCAGCTGATTTTGAGCGATTATTATGAATGTTCCGAATAGTAAATGTAGGGTAAATAAATATCTTTGTTTGTGATGACAGTTTAGTTTTAATAGCACCTCCACAGTGCCAGAACAGGCAGGTTTACAAATTAAGCACCATATCTGCGTATCACTAACATGCGCGATCTAAGGAGCTTAGAAGCGGTTCAAGCGGGCGACCTGATGGGCTTTAAGATGTTTTATACATTTTATTTTATACGTTTTATACATAACTTCCATAAAAACCAGACCCGGCGTGTTATTGGAACCTGCGTTTATTTGTCAAAAAGTGTGGCCACACCCGGCGAGTAAATGGGACCCTGCGTTTAATTGGGACTCTGCTTTTAATTGAAGTTTTACGGTAATAGGCTAAGCTCATTTGCATAATTAACCACAATCTGGTTTTCCCAGGTGACAAACTGAAAAACTCAAACAAACACTCAATTAATCTAAGAGCTGATCTGTCAGAAAGAAAAAACTGCCTAAAGGGTGTGCTCAAAGGCATTGATTTTACTTGAGGGCAACATACAATGTCCCACACTATACAGACAGCTAGGGACAGTTTTGTTTTCTTTTTATTTATGTGAGAATTTATCAACACTCATTAATAAAAAACTATCATTGTTTGTGAAATGTGGCAAAATGCATACAGGTGTTCCTATAAAATACTGTTTCAACAGGTTTGTCAGGAATCATTAATTATTGTGCATCAGTTACCAGCCACAAAAAACACACAAAACATACACAGGCACAAAAATCTAAGTTAATCCAAAGGCAATAGAGACCAAACATAATGCCACACCATTTCACAAATCATCATTTGCACAGTGCTAATAATGACTTTTGCAAGTACATGTTATCTGTTTTAGGTTATCCAACTGTTGCTAATGCCAGGCGCATACTTCTGGAGGTTCAGGCTGATTTAATCCTAATTCACCCCTCCCGACAATTGGAGGAGAAATCTGGTCGGGGACCTTGGTCGGTACCGATGTGTGGCACAGATTATCCGGCAAGGCGTTTACAGATCAAGTCTTAAAACCCTCCGAACTGCTTGCTGACTCATTGGGGTCGCCCCAATAATTTCAGCCATGTTTGATATTTAGTATTTAAAATCTGGATTATTACGTGGTTACTTTCTGAACTGAACCACAGTGGCCAATGAGAGAGACCAAATGGAGCAGCTGATGGTGCTGCCAAGCAACAATAAACATTCTAGCTCTTGAGGCTAACATTAGCAAGCATGCTAACTATTATGCTAACTAACTGAATCTCAACTCCTGTTCCCAGTGAAGTATAGACAACCTCGTCTTGCCGAACATTTCTCATTCAGACTCCTTGAGCCTTCTGCTTTTTTCTCGCTGTAAAGCATTAATCCAGCAAGTTGTTTCTTCACAGCCATTGCTCCCTCTGACACGATAATCTTAATAAATATCCTGTAGTGTAAGATGGTGAATTATATTCAAATCTTGTGTAGGGTGCATTTGAGATTAGAGAGAAGAAAATCTGAAGTTTCTCCTTATGTGCGTGATGCAACCTGTAGTCTGAACCAAACTTATATGTTGTAGGTGGTATTAGGTTAACTGTACTTAGCTGTTAGTGTTTTTAACACAAGCACCATTTCATTTTCTATTCTGTTTCTCTTAACTCTCCTTTTCAGAAAGTGAAACTAAGATCTTCTGTCATGTAAATTCATATTTGACAGGATTTAATGAGATATTCTACCTGTTATTTTCAGTGAATCAGACATCCTTCACCATGACAAACAGTATGAGCCTTTCTACTCATCATTCGTGGCACTCTCTGCACACTACATCACCACAGTATGTGGTCAAAGTATGTATCTTTCATTTTCTCTTTAGCGTAATTGATTAAAAAATATGACTGCCATTCAGCCAAAAATATTTAAATGTTACAGGTTGTGTTTCTTCCAGCCAGCAAATAATGTTTGCCCTTTCTCTTTAGTACCAAGAAATCAGCTGCTGTCGGTTGCTGCAGCATGCAAAGTATTGATTGAATTCTCATTGCTGCGTTTGGAGAACCCAGATGAGGCATGTGCGGTATCACAGGTGAGAGAAACAAACTGCATGGGAGATTGTAATTTTGTAAGACTGAAATCAACCAAGGACTTTGGTCAGTTTAAAGGAGATAAAACATATACCAGCCACAGACAAAATGTTATGTTTTCTTTTTAAACACTTTTCTTGCCTGTTTGTTTTTAAACTTTTATTAGTTAAATAGACATTAACTTGCTTTTTCTGGCCATATGTGTGTGTTTTATGTTTGAACGGACATTATTTACTGAACCCATGAGTTAAATTGAGTGATACTCTTTATTTTTCTACAGAAACACCTGATTCTTCTAATAAAAGGACTTTGCACTGGCTGCAGCAGACTAGATCGCACAGAAATCATTACTTTCACTGCTATGATGAAATCTGCCAAGTTGCCTCAAACCGTCAAGACCCTTTCAGATGGTAAGTGTCTTTTAAGGGACCAAAGTTAAACAATACTTCAGTGACTGACACTACACTAGTGGTAGCTAAGTGATTCATTTGTTTAAAAAAACAAAACATGCAGAGTCATTCAAAACTTGGAATATCAGTGGCCCCACTTTCTATTCATTTTATTGAAGTGATGTGATTGTTGTGTAGTGATATTGTTGGTATTTATGCATACTAAAAATTGACAGTACCCATATGCCTTTCTGCAAAACAAGCAATCCTAAAAGCTTTGGTATGTGACTGAGAAAATCGTGTCCTTGTTCAATTAATAGTGGAAGATCAGAAGGAGTTGCCCAGTGCTGTGAACCCAGAGCTTCGACAAAAAGAAGTACAAATGAACTTCTTTAATCAACTGACTTCGGTTTTTAACCCTGACCTTACCACCATCTTGGCCTCCCCATCAACAGCACACATGCAGGCAAGTGTTACAGAACAGCCCTCCAGCTGCCCACTCCCATTGCTGTCAGCAGTAATTGACAGCTAAAGTCAGCCACCACAACTTGTTTCCTCTTATCAGTGTTTCTTAATACTGCAAGCAAACTGACTTTCAGCCTGTAATTTTATTTGCCACATACGAAACGTTACCCTTGACTGCATGGATGGTTGCAGTTAATCATCATAGTTGTTAATTGTCAACTGTCTTCAATTACAGGCTGAGAGTGATTGCGACGACCATACCACAGATCAAGCCATTCAGGCCAAAATGAAAAATGCCTTTGTCTCTCAGAATGTGTCAAGCTTACAGGAACTTGGTGAGTAGTTGTTACTTTGTTGTTAGGTTTGTTGGTTTATTAACACTAAGTCTACACTTAAACAGCAACATTTTATACTGGCTGTGTGTGCTAAAACACATTTGTATTTGTATTTGGAAATGCATTTCTTTACAGTTAATGTTTTTTCTACAATACAGCCACTTGAAGTCACACCTATGACATATTTTCTATTAAGTGATATCCAAATTTAATATCATTTTGGGATTCTAAGTGTAATGAGTGTAATCCATTTTCTTGTGATGCCAGGAAATATATTTTTAAAAAAACAACCACTATTTTAAGAGTGAAGCACTCATCTATTTGCAGCATTATCCTGCTGGTAACAGAATTTCGGTTTAGTGCATTTTCCGTCAACCTTTTCCTGGCACTTGACAGTCGCTAGTGTTATTTTCTGTTTGCCATTAGTGGAAAAATTGTACTCTGGTAGATTGCATGGGTCTGAGAAGATTTAGAACTCCAAAGTCTTTGACATTGTAATGTCACATGTTTACCATGACTTGTATTTCTAGGTGGGTCTGAGAAGTTGCTACGTGTGTGCCTCAACCTGCCCTACTTTCTACGTTACATCAACCGGTTCCAGGATGCTGTATCAGCCAATTCTTTCTTTATCATGCCTGCTACAGTGGCTGATGCCACTGCTGTCCGCAATGGGTATTTTTCAAATTTTATGTATTAGATTAAAATGGTCTTCTGGCAAATACTTTGTGTAATTCATTT
>JBBPCS010000480.1:3480482-3523005 GCA_037974645.1 Hollardia meadi | reverse complement strand
CGGGCTGTTCCTGAGCAGTTTTTGTGGTGTGGCAGCACGCATTGTCCTGCTGTGGGACCAATGTCATCGGGGTGTGCTGGGGCCATGGAGGGTTTGCTTGATCTGCAAGGGTGTTTTGGCGGATGGTTTGTGTCAATTGGCATCCACATGAATGCCAGGATCTACCTTGTATTATTACACCAAGATATTATGTAATTCAGTGCTTAAAAATGCTAAATTCATATTTTTATATCAAGTGAAAATATAAGTTATATTTTTATTTGATTTTAAAATGGTTATTTCTTGTAGATGATGCATTTTGCTAGTGAATAAAAACAAAAATATACACAATGCCTGTGACATGTTAATTGTAATACAATATTTCTGCAATGCAATAATGCAACAGTGATATGTTCAGTTCAGCAGATACCGTACGTATGGTTATCAGGAGAGTAATAACACGTTTAGTGTAAACCTGTTTTTAGCATTGTTTGTCACGTTATCTTGTGGAAGGATATTGGCAATGAGAATGTGGAAAACTATCAAGCAGCTTTTAAGTTTTTTAGCAACTAGGGTGACATAGTGAAACACTACAGCATGAGCTCTGTAATGGCAAGCATAATGAAGAAAGAGGAGAATGACCAAAATAAGCGGACATTCCCTTATTGTTGTGTCTTTTGAGAAAAATATTCTTAGCAGGAAAATTCTGTAGTATTCTTCTTTAAGTGGATATTCACCAACAGGAAGTCACTATATGTTGAAAACTTAGTGAAGTCTTTTGCTCTCGTCCACAGCGTTATAGGTGTCATGCACCAATTTGAAACTTTTTACATTTTTCCTTTTGATGACAGCACCACCACTCCACAAATATTCTGTAAATCTTGGGACATTTTACTCTTCAAGGAATTCATATAAATTAGTTGTCGTTTTTTTTTGCAGATGATGACAGTGAGCCCATCTTGGGGCTTTGGTTTGAAGAGACGATTTCACCTACCAAAGACAAAGTTGCTCCACCACCCCCTCCACCCCCTCCACCCCTGGAGACATCTCCCAGACTGAAGAGCCCCAGCAAGCAGAATCCAAGCGAGAATGGAAACATTTTAGCTGGCCGTAAAGACCCAGAACTAGTGAGGACTAACTTTTGTGTCCCTGACAACATGCAGTTTAATGCTGCAGAATAAAGTCCAGAGGAAAGAGCATGTGTATTTTTTGTATTGCTAGCATCTCTAATAGCTTATGAAAGTTTTTCAGTTTTACCGTGACAACCCATCAACTCAGTTATTTTTTCCTACAGTTCCTCAGTTTAGCCTCCAGTATTCTCAACTTCATCACCACCTCGATGCTCAAGTCCAGGAACAACTTCATCCGCAACTACCTGAGCGTGTCTCTTACAGAGCAGCACATGGCCACACTAGCCAGCATCATCAAAGATGTGGACAAGGATGTCAAAGGTATGTCTGAAGAAAATGAATGCTCATTATGCAAATCATCTCAAAGTCTTAACTCATTTCTTTTTCTTGGCTTGGTGTAGATACTGGTCAGTGTAGCCCATAATTATTGGTCAGAAATTCATGCCGCTTGGATGATTGCATTTGTTTCTTCTCAGGCTCCTCAGATGAAGTGTTTTCTTTAGCTCTGTATCATTTCAATCACACCCTGGTAACATCAGATCTTCCATCACCTGCCCTGCAGGTAAAAGGATTGCTAATATCACCAAAAATCTCTGTGGTTAATAATGAGCCTATTATTTATTAATCGTGAATTCAATGGCACAGACTAATTACTGTATCTTTTGTCATTCTCAGAGCACCCTTCTTCAGCAGTTGGGTGTTGCACCCTTTTCAGAGGGTCCTTGGCCTCTGTACATTCACCCTCAGTCATTATCAGTCCTCTCCAGACTTCTCCTCATATGGCAGCACAAAGCCAGTGTGCAAGGAGAACCAGATGTGCCTGAGTGTATGAAAGTCTGGGAAAGGTATGGCAATTGTCATTTTGTTCATATGTACTATGGACTTGTTTGAATTGTCTCTTCCAATAACATCTTGGATATCAGGTAGTGTTGTTATACAATGTTAAACTCGAGCTATACTCATGTTGCTGTACTTTAAACTGATGATGGCCCAAAACAACTGGAGAAAAGAGCACACAGAAGCTGGTCTGCTTCACTTTGGCACTTTTGCTTTCCTGAGAAGTAACAAGGAAAGGAATGGCCATGTTAATCAATTTGTTTTAGTTTTTCTTCTTTTCTTTTCTTTTTTAACCATGTCTGCTTTTTGCTACCTTTACTTTCTTGTTCTTATAGATTTTTGGGAACATTGAAGCAACACACTATCCAGAGTTCTGTTCATGGAGACGACGATCTTAATGTGGAGCACCTACAGCTCCTGCTGCTTCTGTTCCACAATCTGTCGGAGCGTGGTCGACGGTCAATCCTGACCCTGGTCACCCAAGCCATCACAGAGGTGGCCCAGAGCAGAGACTCCCAGCTGAAGGCAGTTCCTCTCAACTTGGCCCGCCTGTGTCTGGTTTTTGACTACCTGCTGCGCCACTATTCCAAGGCTCCCTTGTACCTTTTTGAACAGGTTAATTGCTTATTTTCTAATGGTGTTTTTATCTATTGGGTTCATACATTTGTTACTTTATTTTTATACTTTACAAGTAAAATACTGTCCAGAAATTGCCTAATAATTTACCAATGCCGAGCAACTAGAGATCCCATCCTGAATATTGTGTAACGCTAATTCAAGTATAAAAAAATAAAAAATCCTTACAAACATTTTCTTCGGGAATTTCTTTGATGTAGCTACTGGCTTCACATCTTGATAATACCACAGATCTGCATATTTCTATGGTAATTGTCAAGTCTTTGAATATGTGTGTGTGGCACTGTGATGACAGGAAATGTATCTTCTCTCTACCATAAATTTTTTTTATAGGTGCAGTTTAACCTCCTCACCCCACCATGCACCGAGCCAGGCTCTGTTCAGGAAGGTGGCAAACGCAGCGGTCTCCCACTTTACTACGGATTCAAAGAGGTGGAGGAGAACTGGGCCAAGCACTGTTCAGCAGGTAAGACCAGTGGTCAGAGCATGGCAGTAGATACACAAGTCACAAGTTACTTGTACCATTTTTGTGGAAGATAAAACAACAGGACAGTGCACATTAATAAACATTGCTGTAAATGCACCAGAGTTAGTCAAGAGGCTATTTTTCATCTGTAGTCCCTGGACAGATGTTACAGAGTCAACCTAAAAAGAATATAAGATTAAAATCATAAAATTATTAAGATTCTCTATAAGCATGCAGAGCAATACTGAAAAGAGAATATTAATGTTAAAAAGAACATCATTCAGGACAGCCTTATACTACATTATACTTACCAACTTTCAAATGTGTATTTCATCATATTACTGCTCTTACATCTTATCTGTGGAGAGGATGTAGCTATGGTGTACTAGATGAGAAAATAACGTTCTGTTTTCATGCATTTCAACCTTTTTTAGATTCAAATTTTCAGCCCAAATTCTACTGCCTTCTGTCCCCTGAGGCTTCTGAAGATGATATCAGCAGACTGGACAGCAAAGTGAGACTTTTTACCTTGAATTAATAAATAAATAGGTTTTTATTATTTCCACCTCTGGGCCTCACTGTATTCAAACATAACTTTTTCCATTGTAGGTCTTTCCCAAACTGTTCAATGGAGCGGTCAAATACGATGAAGTGTATGCGTGGCTCATCTCACTCCTGGTTGCAGGCTCTGAGTTTGACACAGTTAGAAGACAAGAAAACAAGCCCATCACTCCAATGGTGAGAACACACCCCATGAAAAAAACATGAACTGTGTAAACAGAGTAAATAAGTCTATGATGCACCTCCGTGACTAAAGTTGCACTTCCTGAATCTGCTTCAAATAAAATCCCTCTATTTGTTGAATTTCAAAAGCCTTTTAATATGATATACTACTAGGAAGTATTAAAATGTAATTATTAGTAACTTAACAGCCACAGACTTCAGCCGGACATTAACTGAGTGGGGATTAGAAAACAGTGCATTGTTTATCATTTGTTTATCACTCTGCACAGGAGGCATGCTCCCTTCAGTACTACTTTCTGATACTGTGGAGGATTCTTGGCGTTTTACCACCCTCAAAAGCTTACATGGAGCAGCTAAAGACTGGCTTCAGCGATCCCAGTGAGAGTGACATCCTGCACACGTTGCGATGGTCCTCACGTCTCCGGGTGTCTACCTACGTGAACTGGATCAAGGTCTGTTGAAACCTGAAAGTCCTACAGATTGCTAATTAGCATGATAGATGATAAAACTAATAAATGACTTTAAAAATATTACTTTTGTCAAATGTAAGTCAAATGAATATAAGAATTAGGAATAATTATGATTACCGGTATGTCATGAATTTCTGATTATTCTAATCACCAGTGATTATTCCACATCACTTATAATAAAAATCCTGCTTATTTATTTTCAAACAAATCAGTTTAAACTGGATGCTGTAGATGTGTATTTCTGAAATGATTGATTTCTGATTGACAAAATATACTGTACTTTGTCTTTAATCCTATAATATCATATCTTAAGCTCATTTTCATGGTGGTTTATTTTGATGTATGACTATGCCCATATCATCACTGACAGGAGCACTTGGTCAAGCAAGGAATGAAAGCAGACCAAGCAGCCTCTCTGGTTGAGATGACGGCTGCAAAGTGCAGCACTGTGAAATATGATGTGGAGCTAGCAGAGGAGTACATTGCCAGACAGGTAATATTTACAATTCTGTCATTGTTGACCTGTGTATTTATTAACGTCCAAACAAAATTTTGATTGCAACTGTCATTCTTTGGTGACTTGATTCTGTTGCAGATTTCCACCTTCTCCAGCGTCGACCCGAATGTGATTGTTCCACTTCATCAGTTACCCTCTCTCCAAGCCATCTATACTCTGGATGCAGTCATCTCCAAAGTTCAAGTTTCCCTTGATGAGCATTTGTCCAAGGTTGCCATTGAGGCAGACACCCACAAGTCATCTGAGATCACAAAGAACCTCCTGCCTGCCACGCTACAGCTCACTGATGTTTACACAGCGTTTACGAGGTGAGAACAATATCACTCCAACCTCTGCACTTTGCCTAACATTGAACATCAGACAAGCACGTCTATATCATGCATTTTGTAGAGCAAGCTGGTATATGAGGATATGATTGAAATAGCTGCAGGCTTTGTTTATTTATTGCATTATTTATGCAGATAAATACATGATATATATTCCTGTTTTTCCCCTTTTTGTATCTTGTTGCATTATTAACAGAAACAGCACAATTTCTTTTTATTTCATCGCTTCTCAACTGTAGAGCTTTCATGCTGACATTTTGCAAAGAGTGCTGCAGTCTAATACATGCATTAGGGCTAACAGGATTTTCCAATAGTTAAATCCAAAAAGTGTGTGTGTGTCTGCGTGTGTGTGTTGTTTTAGTGTGTGTGTTGTTTTAGTGTGTGTGTGTGTTTTAGTGTGTGTGTGTGTTTTAGTGTGTGTGTTAACATGTATCCATCTGTTAGTGTTAGCTTTAACCACTAATAAGGCCCAAGCTGTAAATCATCTGTTTATCCTAATTATTAAACCAAGCTTATCGTGACCAGGTCTTACCTACTAATGAACATCCCAGAGGAAGGGGAGAACAAGCTCACAGATGCCAAGCTCCAAGGTTATGCAGCAGTTCTGTCCATTGGCTCCACCCGCTGCAAGGCCAACATGCTGGGTATGTCAAAGGATTACTCGAGCAAAATTGTTAAACAGTAAATTCACTTTCACAATTTTTCTGTACACTCACTGCTTTAACCTTAATTTTTTTTTAAATTTACAGGTCATAGTATTATGCAGAACTTGCCATCGGCTGTACAGACAATATGTGAGACTTGGAACAGCATCCACACCAATGAATTCCCCAACATTGGCTCATGGGTACGTAAATATAGTAGTTGCTTATGGTTCAGTTTGACTCTGTCCTTCTTTGGAAGCAGTTTATAAAGGAGACTAGGCAATCTACTCACCATTTTGTTTTTTCCCTTTTTTTAACAGTGTGCTAGTACTTGCACATTGACTATGAATCTGCCTTGAATGATAACGTCAAGTCCATTTTTATTTATATAGCCAAGTGTCATAATTTGCCTCAAGGGGCTTTACAATATGTATAGCATACAACGTTGTGTATATTTAAAACGTTTTGTACCACCCACTCCTGTTCCAATTCTCAGCAGTGACAAGATGACCTGGTATATGCTTAAGTAAAGAGCGACTGCATTTTTTATTTCAATGTAATTATTATTTCTTATTTTTGTTTTTTTTTTAAACATGAAACATCCCATTTTAAACATTGGGAATAATGCTCCTCCCATATCAGATAGAATTTATTATAGGCTAACCATTTTAAATTATGGATCTTATCAAAAATATCTACCTTAAAGTGATTAATAAAAATAGAAATATCCAGTATATTTTCAAAAACATTTTTACCCATATTGCCTATATAGGTAACATTTTGCCTATGTGGTTAGCATTTCATTATAAAAAAATTTAATAACGATTTTAAGTAATAGCCTGGTATTTTTTTCTTTCTCAGCGAAATGCATTTGCCAATGATACCATTCCATCAGAGAGCTACATCAGTGCCATCCAAGCAGCTCACCTAGGCACGTTGAGTTGTCAGTCCTTGCCTCTGGCCTCTTCTCTTAAACACATCCTGCTCTCTTTGGTTCGCCTCTCTGGCGACCTCATTGTGTAAGTGCTTGTCCAGTCCTGTTTAAGATAATTAAACATAAAACCAATAGTATGTAATAAATCAAATTTATTTATAAAAAACCTGTAATCATCAGTTAATATTGCTGCATGCTTGTCTCCTCAGCACAGAGGAGCTGAATCCTTCGCAGGTTGTGCACACTTTGTTGCCCCTCCTCCTGGAGAGTAGCACAGAGAGCGTGGCTGAGATCAGCAGCACCTCACTGGAGCGTATCCTCGGCCCATCAGAGTCAGACGCCTTCCTAGCCCGCATCTACGAGCGTTTGGTGACAGGGTGTTACAACATCATTGCCAATCACTCGGATCCCAACAGGTATGCCATGTGTGACATGATAATGAATTAAACCTGCATTAAACATATTTGATTTTAACATTGAATCAAAACACTGTAATATGTAATGGGTGTTCATATTGCTGAAGAATAAAGCCACTCTATGCAGCTTTTATCCTGCACTTTTATCATTTGGTTGAGTTTTTGTCGTTGTTGTCAACCTTTACATTTTTTTTTTAAGTGGGTTGGATGAGTCTGTCCTTGAGGAATGTCTTCAGTACCTTGAAAAGCAGCTTGAGAGCAGCCAAGTCCGCAAGGCAATGGAAGAGTTCTTTTCATTCAGGTATCTATTCAGCTGATAAAACAAACCGTATTATTACACATTTATACAGCTACCTCACTTATTTTGTGCTCCTTTATTCCCAGTGGTGAGCTTGTCCAGATTATGATGGCGACAGCCAATGAAAATCTATCTGCAAAGTTCTGCAACAGAGTGCTGAAATTCTTCACCAAGCTCTTCCAGCTGAGTAAGTCTAATTTAAAGTAAAGTCATAATTTCAATCAAAATCTATCAAAAGGCTGGGGTATGCTTCAAATGTACTGGTTCATACCAACTGTCGCCTGACCACATGTAATGGTAACAGTGTTAAGTGCTGTTCCAAATTGCCACATTTAATGGCAGAGTGAAAAGCCTCTCTTCAGAGGCGAGAGAAGAAAACTGGACAAATGGGTATAAAGCCCCACCCTTTTAAGACCGTCTCTCCTCAAAGGCTTGCATGGTGTTGTACTCTGTTGTACATGAAAAGTGGCAGAAGTACATCAGCTTAATAAAGAAGTTCAAATCTTGCATAGAAGGGGCTTTCGGAAACTGTTTGATGATCCAATGAGGAAGTTTGAAGCATACTGATGCCTTAAAGGTGTCAAAACTAAAATCAGAATAAAGCACCTGCAATAAAGAACTGCAAGCTGGACATGCATCCAATTTTTCAATTAGCCTAAATCTCACAATGATGCTTTTGTACCCAGCGGAGAAGAGCCCGAACCCCAGCCTGTTGTGTCTATGTGGCTCCCTGGCCCAGCTGGCCTGTGTGGAGCCCTCTCGTCTGCAGTCCTGGCTGACACGCATGACAGCCACTCCACCAAAGGACTCGGAGCAGCTGGAAATAGTGCAGGAAAACCGACAGCTTCTGCAGCTGCTCACCACTCATATTGTGCGTGACAACAGCCAGGTGGGTGAAGGAGTGTGCACAGTCCTCCTCAACACTCTCATTCCTATGGCGACAGACATGCTGGCCAATGGGGATGGAACAGGCTTCCCTGAGCTCATGGTCATCATGGCTACACTTGCCAGCGCTGGACAAGGAGCTGGCCACCTGCAACTGCACAGGGCAGCTATCGACTGGCTGACCAGATGGTAAGAAATCAGTTTCACACACATGCTGTTCTCTAATTGATGGGAACTGATGATTTTTTTTTTGGCATCACTGCTAGTGCTAAAGATGTAGAAAAACTTCATCTGAGGTTAATTACCATGGACCAAGTGCTTTGTCATTTGGTGACCTAGGTGCTTAGAAATTATCATGCAGCAATACAATCTTAAGTTTCTGAATATTCATTTAAAATTTATTCCAATTTTTCTCTTCAGCAAAAAGTATTTAACACAGAAGAATGTTGTGGAAAAAGTGAGCACAAACTTATCCCAAGGAAAGGTAAGATTTTATATATTAATCAATATATTTCACCAGTTTATAGAATTGCCTTATTTTGATTTAATCCAGATGTAATTCCATTTTAAACGCTGGCCGAACATGTTTCTCTTTTGGAACAGTTTTCTCATTTGGCCTTAGCATTAGCATTAACTGTCAAGTAATTGATGTGCACCTGTTCCTTGGTTTCAGCACGCCAGCATGCTGGAATGCTCATGCCACATCATCTCCTATCTGGCTGATGTGATGAATGCCTTGCGGCAAAGCAATGGCCAGGGCTCCTCAGCACTGCTGATGGAGGGTGAAGAGAAAGCCATGGAAGTGGACTCGGACTGGGTGGAGGAGCTTGCAGTAGAGGAGGATGATTCCCAGGCAGAGGACTCTGTGAGATCTCATCTCTTAATGTTTTAATATTCCTCCTTAAACAGGGCCATGTTTTGTAAATGTGCAGGATACAGACCTAAACATAAAATGCATTGGAATTGTAAGGTGCGGTGGAAACTAAAATAAAAATGATCTATCCAAGGTAGTCAAAATTTACATTAAATAATCTTGTAAGTATTTTAACTAAATCAAAAAGCCTAATTGTTATACAGTAAAGCCTCCCGACCATTCTCAGGAAATCGAAAAATAATAAAATGTTACTTAAAACATGGTTCAGATGACTTTCCATCGAAAGATTTGTAATAGTCATTCTCCTGCTGCAGGTTGACCTGGAAGTGTTGTGGAGTTGTATAGTATGTCTTAGTTAGTGTTTCCTCTACCTTTTAAAAAAGGTTCAGGTGAATCATGAGCAATGCAACACAGCAATTAAGATGACAGCAACATTATAGTTTCCTTTTTGTGTTCCCATTTCTCTATATTGCCAGTCTTGTCAAAAAGTTCATAAACACAGACAGTAAGATGCAAAGCTAACAATGTGATGATAAAAGTCTGTATCACGTGACATATTTAAACTAACTAACAAAAGGGAAGTTAATGACATCTTTTGTTAGCTTTACTCAGTTTTTGCTCCATCGGTTGCTTAATGGAGCAATCCATCCTAACTTTTTTGTCATTGTTTGATAGGATGAAGACTCCCTTTGCAACAAACTCTGCACGTTCACCATTACTCAAAAGGAGTTCATGAACCAACACTGGTAAAGAAAAGTTTATTGTTCCCTTAGTTTTCAGTTTTTTTCTTGAATGAGACCAGAGATTATTTTTGTTTTAATTATGATCAAGTTAAGGTCTTTAGCAGATCAGACGTAATTTGAATCAAAAGACTATTACACCTGAAAATATATTTGTCACACAGTTTTTATTATTGGTCTAATTGTTTTTTGTTTTGTTTTGTAAAGCGTCCTTGGGTACCCTGAAAGGCACGATATAAATCAAAGTTATTATTAGTAGTAACCGATTTATAACTTGGAAGGTGAAAATCCTGGGTTGCGAAGATCCTATATGCAGTATATTAACATGAAATGGGAATTTTTTTGGCATTTGTGTAAGTCCGTGAAAACAACAAATTCACCCTGTTGACATTGCGAAGAAACGCTACACAAAACTATATTAATTTGTACTATAGTTTAGCATTGTGTAGAGGAAAGAAAATGTAACAGTCGTGTTCATGACATTTTCTGTCAGCAGTGGATTTCTGTTGAGCTAATGCTTAAAGTTGCTAAAACTACTTAAGGTTACTCAATAATGATTAAACTGCTTAGTTTTGATTTCCTATACCTGAGCATGCCTTAATGCAGCCCAAAGTTTTCTTTGTAGATTCTAAACTAAACCTGGAAACAGCATTTAAAGCCCTTTGTTATATGAACTCTTGAATGTGGTTATAATTGTTTCTGTCATGAACACTTAGAAATGAGCTTGTTAAAGGTTTTCATGAAGAAATATGCCAGTGACATTCTATCACTACTAAATTGTTGATGTACTATACACAGTCTTATCCTGTACTTTTCATTCTGCAGGTACCACTGTCACACCTGTAAGATGGTGGATGGGGTAGGTGTGTGCACAGTGTGTGCCAAGGTCTGTCACAAAGACCATGAGATCTCCTATGCCAAATATGGCTCTTTCTTCTGTGACTGCGGTGCCAAAGAGGATGGCAGCTGCCAGGTGAGACCGAATACCTCAGGTCATCATGGGAAGAGAACAACAGCGGTAACTTTGGCTTGCAAGTCATTCCCCCATTGACTTCCATCCAGTCATTTCATTTGGTCAGGGTTATAGCTAGCCCACACATGTGGCCAGAAAATTAGAGAAATTATGTTATGAATGTCTGTTGTCAACATTTTGTTTACTGAAAGGCCAGCTTTCCTAGTTAATGTAATATGATGAAGTGCATGTGATGATGAACAAACCATCAACTACATTTTACCTTCAGTTTATTGCTGTCAAGTTCTATTTCATTGTTTTGATTAGTCTTGTGATAACAGTGGCTCATAGTTTTTTGTTCAAATGGATAACACTGTGAAAGTACATGGTACAGGCATGCAACAAATTCCAGTACAAGTAATTATTGTTCCAGTGATATCAAGAGTCTTGTCAATCCATGATTTTTGTTTTTCGCAGACAGTTTAGATACAGTGCGCCTCCGTCCAGCACAATCTCTGACCTTCATTTTTACTAAGAACATCATTTACAATGCGGAGGAGCTAGCAGTGAAAACAAGCAGTTTACCATAATTGTAAAGTTAAACAAGATGCTTTTATGTGAAAAGCTTTTATTTGTTTTGATGCCATATTTAGTTACATATCCATGCAAATATCAACAGTGTTGCTGTTCTCACTTCTTTTCTTTGTGTCATAACCATCCACAGGCCTTAGTCAAACGCAGCCCCAGCAGCAGCATGGGCTCCACTCTGAAAGAGTCTTCTGCGTTCCAGAGTGAACTGCGTATGCCTGACAGTGCTATCCGCCATCAGAATGCCTCACCCTCCGACAAGGGCAAGGTCACCATCTGTGATGGCAAACCTGGTGATGAAGATAGACCTAAGAAGAGCAGCGTGTGCAAGAGCATTGAGGGCTGCCAGGAAGAGTTGCTAGCACAAGTGGTGAGAGAAAATATGTCAATGAATTTTGGATTAATCATCAAGTTTTTGTCTCTTGTCTTCCTTTTCATTTTTGCTGTAAAGCACTGCTCAAATAACTTAGCATTATTTAACTTCCTCAAGGTATTTTGAGATTTCTTTTACATATACTTACATATACTATACATTGTGTCATTCAAAGCTTTGGCTCTCTTTCTTCACAACAGATGGGATCATCAACTGCAGCAGTCATACTGGAAATGCTCATGTTTCTAATGGAAGCCATCCAGACCAACTTCCAGCAGGCATCAGCAGTGGGAAGCAGCAGCCGGGCTCAGCAAGCCCTCAATGAACTGCATACTCAGGACAAAACTGTAGAGATGACAGACCAGTTAATGGTATGAAGACTTTGAGTGGTTAGAAAATTCACTCACTTTTACTATTATCCTTATTAGAAACTACATTGTGTGTAATAAATCGCTTCTCCTCAGGTGCCCACACTTGGCTCTCAGGAAGGGGCTTTTGAGAATGTCAGGATGAACTACAGTGGTGACCAGGGACAAACTATACGCCAGCTCATTAGTGCGCATGTCTTGCGCCGCGTTGCCATGTGTGTCCTGTCTTCACCTCACGGCCGCCGCCAGCACCTTGCAGTCAGCCATGAAAAGGGAAAGGTAAGCTTCACAGCTATATGTAGAGCTTTTTTTATATAAATGAGTTGAGATACTGGATGGAATAATACACCACTTTCAAACAAAGCAGCACTTTTGTTAATGCTGTATGGTTGCAAAAACTTTTAAATTAAAGCAGACATTGTCCATTTAATCACTATATAAATTCATACAGTAAAACAATGTGTTGATCTCAAACTATTCAAATTATTGGATATACTTTAATATAAATGATATATATTTAATTAATTTATTATATTATATATTTAATTAATTTAGTATAAAGTTGATTTCAACACACATTTATGTGTATTTGTGTTTTCCTTGATGTTATGTTTGTTGTTACCCATTTTCTTTCTATCTCCTGCTTTACAGATAACAGTTTTGCAGCTGTCCACTCTCCTGAAACAGGCAGACTCGAGTAAGAGAAAGCTAACACTGACCCGTCTGGCCTCTGCTCCAGTCCCTTTCACTGTCCTAAGTCTCACAGGCAACCCTTGTAATGAAGATTATCTGGCTGTGTGCGGCCTCAAGGTCAGAAACCCTCAACTAAGTTAACCTAGATGATAATTATGGTAGAATTCACACTAATGTATGCTAAGTAGATTTAGAAGTACTTTTAATTGGTGCCATATAAGAATTTAGTATTTCACTGTTGTCGTTCTTACTTTTTCTTCCCAGGACTGCCATGTACTAACATTCAGCAGCACAGGCTCTGTGTCAGACCATCTGGTGTTGCACCCACAACTGGCTACTGGCAACTTCATCATCAAAGCCATCTGGTTACCAGGCTCACAGACTGAACTTGCCATCATCACAGCTGACTTTGTCAAGGTATGTTTTAAGAGAATAGACACTTTGTATGTACTTTATGTGTGAGTGTTTACCTATTAATGGTGATTTGATTGAATTGTTCTATTAATTTTAGAAGACAGTCACAGGTGCAGAATGTGAAACTGTGATTACGCTGCTTTCTGCATGTTGAAACAACACTTGGTAATATTTGTCACTTCTATTTGTCTCCTTTCAAACAGATTTATGACTTGTCAGTGGATGCCCTTAGTCCCATGTACTACTTCCTGCTCCCAAGTTCCAAGATCCGTGATGCTACTTTCCTTTTCAATGAAGAGGGGAAGAATGTTATCGCCATCATGTCTTCAGCAGGTTACATGTACACCCAGCTCATGGATGAATCCAGCAGTGCCCAGCATGGCCCTTTCTATGTCACAAATGTATTGGAGATAACCCATGAAGACTTGAAGGTAAGTAGGATTTATACCCAGGCCATGGAATTACACCCACAGAATGAACATGATACTA
Source organism: Hollardia meadi (assembly GCA_037974645.1). NCBI lineage: Eukaryota > Metazoa > Chordata > Actinopteri > Tetraodontiformes > Triacanthodidae > Hollardia > Hollardia meadi. Next base: position 3,509,232 of record JBBPCS010000480.1, on the reverse strand, counting down.
TGACCACTTCCAATCAGCGTTTTGAGGTTGTTGGGTTGTTGTTTTTTTCAAAAGTGCTGAATGGAAGGAAGCCATAGTGAGGTAAAATCTTTCTGTGTGACTCCAGGATAGCAACGGGCAGGTAGCCGGCGGTGGTGTGTCGGTCTATTACTCTCATGTGCTTCAGATGCTTTTCTTCAGCTACAGCCAGGGAAAATCCTTTGCTGCCACAGTGAGCCGCAGCACCACTGACGTGCAGAGACTCTTCCCCATCAACGTCAAAGGGTAACACTTCCTCCACACTTTTAATGGTTGCTTCACTTTCCTGCCACTGCACTGGATCTGGGAAATGTAATGGGTTACTGGAAGTGTTAACTCTGCCCCCATCTCTGTCTTGCCCTCCTGCCCTCTTAAGCTCTAATGGCGGCAGCAGTAAGATGTCGCCTGCTCTGTGCCAATGGTCTGAGGTCATGAATCACCCAGGCCTGGTGTGCTGCGTGCAGCAGACAACAGGCATACCACTGGTCATCATGGTCAAGCCAGACACCTTCCTCATCCAAGAGATTAAAACTCTGCCAGCCAAAGCTAAGGTAAGGGCTACTTACTGTACTGATGTGCAACAGTCACTAGATGAGGATATAATAAATAGAACTCATAAACAGTAATGAATAAAATGGAAAAAGAAAGACCCCTGTTAAAAGGAAAATGGTAGTAGAGCATGTACATACTACAAGTGCGGTGACAGCATATGTGCTTCTCATGTCATGCCAAATACAACAAAAGCTTTTTTTCTTGTTGTCTTGTGGTCACCATCTTTCTAGTGCACGTGTAGAATATGCGTAACCCACTGGATTTGATTTCATTGCCATTTTTAAAGGTTGACATTCATTCATTTTCTCTTTTCCATAGATTCAAGATATGGTAGCTATCCGACACACTGCCAGTAATGAGCAACAGCGTACGACCATGATTCTTCTCTGTGAGGACGGAAGCCTGCGAATCTACATGGCCAATGTGGACAACACCTCTTACTGGCTCCAACCCTCACTGCAGCCCAGCTGTGGCATCAGTATCCTGAAGCCAGTCCGCAAGCGCAAAGCTGCTGCTACAAGTGAGTTTGAGCTTAGTAAGGTGCACTTACTTTTGCTCAAGTGGAAGTGGAAGTCTGGGCATACAATTATGATCATCATTGATCATCATCATCATTTTAACAGTAACCTTAACCCACAACCTTAGAATATTTTTGGCTTAAATTCCCTTGTTTTTAAAAGTTCTCATTAATCTTAAGGTGCTGTTTAAAGACAATTTTCATTAAAATTTCTTATCAGGATTGTTTACAGTAGACAAACTGATACATATGTATTCTCTCAAAAACTGAAAAATTAGGAATTGTGTATGCAGGAAAATGCTTACTTACATGCAGTGATTTTATTTTCAGCCACCCGGACCTCCAGTCAGGTGACATTCCCAGTGGACTTCTTTGAACACAACCAACAGCTGACAGAGGTGGAGTTTGGGGGCAATGACTTGCTGCAGGTCTACAACGGACAGCAGATTAAACACAGACTCAACTCCACTGGGATGTATGTGGCCAACACAAAGGTAGGGACATTTAAACAAAAATGATTCTGTGTTGGAAAAGGTGTAAGAGACTTATGTAATGAATTGCTACTGTCACCAATGCATGTATTTGGTTTATGCAAAGAATATAGGCTGTTGTCAATTAAGTAATGAGCAGCTTTAAAAACAACAACTTGAAGAGTAGTAGTGATTAACAACTGGTTTAATAGCTTTTTATACTCTGTTATATAGGTTCAATAGTACTTAAACACTCTCACAATGGAACTGCTAAAAAACCTGCTTCAATACATACTAAGCATGTATATACTGTAACTGTACCAATAGGAAAATTACGTAAACCACAAAAATGTTGTTTCCTCTTAGCCTGGGGGATTCACTGTGGAAGCGGTCAACAACAACAGCTCAATGGTGATGACGGGCATGCGGGTGCAGGTTGGCACTCAAGCCATTGAGAGGGCTCCTTCCTATGTGGAGGTCTTTGGTCGAACCATGCAGATAAACCTGACGAGAGCACGCTGGTTTGACTTTCCCTTCACCAGAGAGGAGGCCCTGCAGGCTGACAAGAAGCTGTCCATCTTTAGTAAGAGCAACGATGAGTGTGCAGCGATGATTTTATCTGGCTAATTGTTTATAAGTGGACATTTTGTCTCCTCTAATAATAGCAAGTTATGTCGTATACCTATTACTTATGAAATCATTTTAGTGTTTTTGGTAGATCCTTGATGAAGGTTACAGGATTTAACAAAAAAAGTAACAATGTAGCATACCATACTGTAAATGTTAATATTTTGTGTGACACATCTATATTCTTTCCTTCCATCCAACCTTTCAACACCAAGATCCTTGAATGTCAGAAGGAAATCAGTTTGAACCCTTACAGTACATTTTTATTTTGAAGTGAAATTTTGTTGCTCTATAATACCTCAACATTTTTTGAAGCTCCATTTCAAAAACGTATTGCTGTTCTTTCAAAACAAGTAAAATGTTCATTTGTTTCTTGGTGTCTCTGAACTTGTTGTGGAGTGGCATTACATTTTATGCAAGTAACAAGCAACTGGGAGTTTCAACATGGTGGGTGGCGTATATAAACAAAAGATATTTGTACTGAACTCTTTTAGTGTGGGTCACATTGAATCTGCTGCAGACTTTTTAGAAACCATCCTCTGATGCATTTTCATCTTCCTGTTCATTTTAAAGTTGGAGCGTCTGTTGACCCAGCTGGCGTCACCATGCTTGATTCAATCAAGATCTACGGTAAAACCAAGGAGCAGTTTGGCTGGCCAGAGGATCCACCAGAGGACTTCTCTTCTGCCTCGGTTAACAATGTTTGCAGTCCTAACCTCAATCAGGCCAATGGCACCTCTGATGGAGACATAGCCACCCCCACCACCACCAGCGGCAGTGTGCTGGAGAGGTATGGACTTTCCACTGTAGGGTTCATAACATCAACACAAGTTGCTGCCATTTACACTTGTAAATTTGATGAGATGGTGTGACCATTTCTTTGACCTTTGACTTTTTGGGCATGTCTATCCTTTTAATACCTGTGGGTGTAGAACACCCTTGTGGGCAAATCAGTGAGCAGCACTGTTTTGTAATGATAATATGGATTTTGATATGATATTTGTATGAATATGATGAAGTGCATAAATTGATTTGACAATTTCTTCTCTGGTACCTAGTCAGTACATTCCTGTGGTAATTTCTCTAGAGACAGTTTCTCTATTAGTTTTCCAGCTAGTTAACTATATTATAATATTAATAGATGTTGTGATGAAAGTATTAAGTATTAAACATACTGTGATAGATGTACTAGATTTTATCCATATCACCCACTTCTAGCGTATCTTAACCCTTCATGTGTCCATCTATGTAGCAGGAGTTGTTGAGAACAAGTCTGAAGTTTTAACAATGAGGGTTAGGTTCTCTTTAGAGTATTTAGTGCATGGCTATCGTGATGTCATCTTTTCTTGCATGCTTGTCTTATGTTCAACTGAATCATTTAATTTCACTTGTTTCTTTCTGTGATCCTCACACTTTGTTTTTGTTCTTTTTCTTTTGCTCCCAAAAAAACAATAAAAAGTTGTGAAACTGAGTCCTTATCAACCTTGGACCGGTTAGTAACTGCCCTTTCTCTGCTTGTTTGTATGGTTTTGTGCATGTGTGCCAGTTTGTGTGTCCATGTTTGAGACTGTGAACATGCCATGCATCATTTCCACATATATACAACATTTATTTCCTTACAACATTTTTTCTTGCATTCAATGTTGTTATGGCATTTAGATCAGCACAGACTGCAACAGGTTGAAATGAGCTCTTTTTCTGTTTATTTGGCTGATTTAAGGTGGAAGCAGTGTTGATCTTCTTTTTTAATTTCAGGTTGGTTGTCAGCTCCCTTGAGGCTTTGGAAAGCTGTTTTGCAGTCGGTTCCTCTTGTGAAAAGGTAATTCTTTAAGTAATAACCAGTTTGAATGAAAAATCCTGTGTTAAATGTGCTTGTCTAGGGAGCAATGTTGACTGCATGTCTTTAAATCTGCATAGGAGAAGAATAAGGCTGCAGCTCTGGAGTTGGCCACTCTACTCCTGTCCATGCCAACACCTGCAGGTGTGCAGCAGCAGACCAAGGGACTTCTCGCCAGCCTGCACACCAGTCGAACTGCCTACCACAACCACAAGGTAAAAAAAAAAATCAGACTTGACCAAAGTTCTAACATTTTCCATATACATGGTGCTGTAATGTGCCCTGCAAAAATCATTTGTATACTGCGTCAATAACACTTTGGTCATCATGAGCCCCGAAAACGTAGTAAAATCATTTCATCACTTCAAATTACTTAGAGTGAAAGATTGAATGTGATGAGCAGTACTTTTAAGACAGGAAGGGACAATCAATGAGCCAGGGAAAATGGAGAACCCCTCCAAAAACTTTCTAGTTAACTATGTAGAACCATAAATTTCTTTACATCAAGGAAACACAGTGGAAATAATTATTGAACTGTTGATGCCGTATGAAGGAAGTAAGCCAACATGATTGTTTAGCAGTTCATTGGAATAGTGTGTAGCCAGCAGTGATGAAAAAACAGTCAATGCGTGTTCATCATTTCTCAACGGTTAATCCATTGAACGTATAAATTACCCAGTGTTAATAAGTGCATAATATTATAAACTGAATTCATAGTGCTCAAGTAGCTCTACATCACTTCTGAAAGACTAATGGAACATGTATTGTATCTGCCCCTTTTCATCAGGACCAGTCCTTGCTGAGTAACGCAGTGCAATGTCTGAATAGCTGCGGCCGTGAGGGGAGGGAGCTCGACCCTGATGTCTTCCAGAGGCTTGTGATCACTGCCCGCTCCATCGCAATTATGAGACCCAACAACTTGGTGCATTTCACAGAAACAAAGTCATTACACCATGACTCTGGTAAGAGGCTATTCTATTCTAAGACTAGGTAATATTGGTGTATGTGCAAATGATTTATATGGTGATGTGATTGTACTGTGTGTAATCATGATTTCATGTTTAACAGATATGTCAAAAGAAATTCTTCTCAACTATTGTTGGTTAGATTGACTTTCTACGTTTCTTTGGAGCTAAATAACTTAGAAATTTCAGAGAAGACTCATTCATATTCTTCTCTCCTTACCACAGAAATGACAGAGGACGGGCAAAAACATGTGGATGGTGAAAGCTGTAATTTCATCACACAGCTGATGAATAACTTCTGGAAGCTCCATGCCCTAAAACCAAAGAACGCTTTTCTTGCTCCTGCTTGCCTGCCTGGTAGGTTCAAACTTTGGGGCCCCAAAACTTTGCAAGTACATCAACTGCATGTTAAAAATATATTGATAAGTAATGGGAATATGACTGGTTGTCAGCTCATATTTAAATGTTATGTAGAACATTTACACATAATGTATACTGTCTAGAAGTACTCGTTTGATTGACCAATTTGAAAACAATGAATTATCTCCCTCATTTAAGGCCTAACTCATGTGGAAGCAACAGTTAATGCCTTGGTGGACATCATCCATGCATACTGCACATGCGAACTGGATTACATCAATGTCGCCTCCAAAATCTACATGCAAATGTTACTTTGCCCAGTAAGTGGAGGACTTCTGTTGATCGCTAGAAACATGATTCAGTTGGCATTGAAGAAACCATGAGAATGTGCCACGATCTCTCACAATTAGGATAGGAACTGTGTGTGTGAGTTAAAGGCAGTATACACAGACTGTCAACAGGTAACCATACTGTATTTGAACAAATTTCAGGACACAGCTGTGAGCTTTGCTTGTAAGCAGGCTCTCATCAGAGTGCTTCGACCAAGAAACAAACGACGACATGTGACCCTTCCATCTCCCCCACGCTCCAACACACCCATGGGTAAGTTGGCACAGGCTGTATACAAAACTGTAGGTGAATGTTCATTTGGAGATTTTGTGGAGTTTGGGTATTAAAATGTACAAGTCTGTAGGACTATTACAGTCTCAAAAGGTTTTTAGCATACACTTTCAGTGCCTGCTCTGTGTTGTAAACCAATGCCTAAAAAACATTTAAAACCTCTGTTAAGTCTCCTAAGGCAACATGTGGATTCAGTACTGTAAAACTTGTTTGTTGATTTCCTTTATCAGGAGACAAGGATGATGATGACGACGACGATGCAGATGACAAAATGCAGTCGTCAGTGCTGACTGGAGGAGAAGAGGGTAGACAGGAGAGTCAGGAGCAGAGTGAAGTTGACCATGGTGACTTTGAGATGGTGGTGAGCAAACATGGCTTTTAGTTTGACAGTTACTGTATATTTCACATTACCCCTGCATTGTTCATATTGTGAGATAAGTGTCAAGATAGTAAAACTTGTTTTTATTTCTTGACATACGAGTTCTACTTTGAATATAAATCTTATTTAGAAACTTTTTATCTTAAGATGCATGTTGAAAAAACGGCCGAAAAAACACCTTTGTTTTTCTGTCTCCTCCAGTCAGAGTCAATGGTCCTGGAGACGGCAGAAAATGTCAACAATGGAAATCCATCTCCCCTGGAAGCTCTCCTGGCTGGAGCTGAGGGTTTCCCCCCCATGCTGGACATTCCTCCTGATGCAGATGATGAAACTATGGTTGAGCTGGCAATTGCTCTCAGCCTTCAGCAGGATCAGCAAGGTCAGTAGCCAGAAAATTCAAGATGAAGCGATAATTAATATAATAATAATAATAATTATAATATAATAAGCAACACACTTTTTTTTTACTCCACAAAGTGTTAAGTTTTACCATTATATATTAACCAATTTTGGTATTTGGTTATTGTTGACCTCAAATGTTCAATCAAATCTTTATCAAGATAAGCATCGCTTTGACGATTAATATTTTGAGTGAGTACTGTGAACATACTAAACATCTTTTTGACATTTTTAGGCAGTAGCAGCAGCGCTCTTGGACTTCAGAGCCTTGGCCTCTCTGGCCAGGCCCCAAGCTCCTCCTCACTGGATGCTGGCACCCTTTCGGACACTACGGCATCAGGTAACAAGACCACCTCTGTGGTAGCATGTGATCAGCTGGAAGCTAGGATTTTATATCTTCAAGGTCACAGTTGCTTGTAAATCCTTCACATATGACAAAATACTTTTCTATTAGCTACAATTTTATGATGACGATCCACATTGAAGCTTATAACCTTCTTCTTCGTTTAATATTTTTTAAATTCAAGTGGTTGTTCATCCTCTTTTCAGTCTGTCACGTTTGCTCAATTAGGTAGTAATTATATATGATAATACTGTGGTTTAATACTGTGTTGGTGCACAAGTATGAACTAAAATCATGTATCCTGGCCAGATGACCGTGGTGTATTTACTGTTACAGCTATTGCTATGATTTCAGCCCCGGCATCAGATGATGAGGGCAGCACAGCTGCTACTGATGGCTCCACACTGCGGACCTCCCCAGCTGAGCACGGCGGCAGCGTGGGCTCAGAGAGTGGAGGTTCTGCAATCGACTCTGTAGCTGGGGAGCACAGTGGTGGGTGATACAGAAAAACAAAAGTGACCCTGAACACAACCAAATGAAAGCTATTGTGTTTATGCCAGCCAGATGCCAGTCAAAATGTTAGGTGTGCATTGGTGTGTATAAGTCCAGACTGATTCCCGGGCAGTTTAATGGGTAATAAACCTTACACTGTCTTTTTTATCGGTTTATCAGTTATCATGGCAATTTTATGATAAAAATTCCATCCTGTAATAACCATCTGAATACAGTGTTTTTTAGGGTTTTTTTGTTTACAGTTAAACATAACGTTACCTTTCCCCACACCTCTGAAGTCATGTCATGAAGTCACATATTTGTCATTTTGAGGTGTCAGTCATTTTGATAAAGCACATATCACTTTTTTGTTTTAAAATGAAACAGTTATGTATTTCCATGGTTTCTGTTTGTTTAGTTGCATTTGTGCATGCATGTGTCTGTACAGTGTCTGGACGCAGCAGTGCATATGGGGACACAGCAGTGGAGGGCCACCCTGCGGGTCCAGGCAGCGTCAGCTCCAGCACTGGAGCCATCAGCACCACCACAGCCCAGCAGGAAGGCGAAGGCTCGGAAGGAGAAGGAGAGACCGAGGGAGACATCCACACAAGCAACAGGTCAGACATAACCGAATGTGAAGCAGGGGTTTAGATTTAGTTGGAATCTTCAAGCTCAGCTGACAACAAAGATATGCCCGTTAAGACATTATATCTGTACCATCCATGGGGAGGAAAACAAATTAGAAATAAATGTGCTTTTGGGGAGCAGTAGATTGTCAGTACAAAGAATACCACATTAAGCCTATTATGGTAAACTCAGTTGGAGAAGTATAAATATTTTTTATTTTTTCTTTCCTGCCAGGTTACACATGGTTCGTCTTATGCTACTGGAGCGCTTGCTTCAGCACCTTTCTCAGCTCCACAATGTAGGTGGAGTCCAAGCCATCCCTTACATGCAGGTTATCCTCATGTTGACCTCTGACCTGGATGGTGAGGATGAAAAGGATAAGGGTGCCTTGGATGACCTGCTAGCACAGCTCATTGCTGAGCTTGGCATGCACAAGAAGGTAACCACAGTCTCCTTGTAATGAATCAATCTTAAAGTGTCAATGTTTTAGTTTTTCATTGTTTTTTATCCATGTTATTCCTCTACAGGATGTGTCCAAGAAGAATGAGCGCAGCTCCATCAATGAAGTTCACCTGGTCATCATGAGACTGCTCAGTGTCTTCATGTCTCGAACAAAGTCTGGCTCCAAGTCTTCTTCTGAGGTACTTCGTCTTTCTTTTCTTAAAGCAGTTTTAACTCATTTTGCTAAAGTCTGTCTGTTAAACGTGTATTGCAATACCGTAATGTTAACAGCAAGTACAGAAAAAAATAGTCAGACATGCTTGTTTGTCAAAGCCCCTTTGAAGTACCCAAAGAAGGTACTTGCTTTGCACACTAAATCTCTCCATGGACAGTGTTTTTTCATTTCTTCATGGATATTCAAAACTAAGTTGCTTGTACATTGTACTACATGCCAGGTGCACCATCTTTCTTTCTTTCTTTCTTTCTTTCTTCCAGTCATCCTCGCTGATTTCAAATGCCACAGCAACTGCCTTGCTCAGCCTGGGTGCTATTGACTACTGTCTCCATGTGCTCAAATCACTCCTGGAGTTCTGGAAGAGCCAACAAGGTGAAGAAGAGCCTGTGGCCACCAGCCAGCTCCTCCGCCCACACACAGCCTCCTCTCCCCCAGACATGAGCCCTTTCTTCCTGCGCCAATATGTCAAGGTATCAGACAACAGGAAATTTTTATCTTAAAACGTGAAAAGGTGGAATGTTGACTTGATGTGAACAACTGTGTTGCTCCTCTTATTAGGGACATGCTGCTGATGTGTTTGAAGCCTACTCCCAGCTATTGACTGAAATGGTGCTCCGGCTGCCGTATCAAATTAAGAAGATTGCTGACACCAACCCACGTATCCCACCTCCTGTCTTTGACCACTCCTGGTTCTACTATCTATCTGAAGTAAGCGATAAAATATATCATCACTTATGTTATTTTCCTTTTCAACCTCTATCAACACAGTAGACATGAACACAACCCCTTAATTTTGTCTTCCTTTTCTGCCAGTATCTGATGATTCAACAGACGCCGTTTGTCAGGAGGCAAGTCAGAAAGCTGTTGCTGTTTATCTGCGGCTCGAAGGAAAAATATCGTCAGCTGCGGGATCTGCACACTCTTGACTCCCATGTGCGCAGTATCAAGAAGCTTCTGGAGGAGCAGGGCATCTTTCTCAGGGCAGGTGTGGTCACAGCCACATCTGGCTCAGCCCTACAGTATGACACACTCATCAGTCTGGTGAGTGTCCTCCTAACAGTCACTACTCAAACAGAGCTTCTTTTGTATGCTTTGTATCGTCTATAAATAATGTTTTTTTCATACTCATTGCTTCATTTTCATATCTTAGTAAGCCCACAAACTCGGAGCATATATTCCATAGTCTCCATTTGCTCAAGTCATGTTATTCTATTTCTTGGTTCTGTGATAGTGTCAGCTGCTGTAAGGATAGAGCTTATTCTAACTTTCTTGGTGCAGATGGAACATCTGAAAGCTTGTGCTGAAATTGCCACTCAGAGGACGATCAACTGGCAGAAGTTCTGCATGAAGGATGACTGTAGGTTGTTTCAGATCAGTATTGCAACAGGAAACAAACTTTTAAGGCCAGTCATGTTAATATTATTGTCTTTTTTCCCCCTCCTGTCATCTGTTTCTCTTCTCTGCCTAGCTGTGTTGTACTTCCTGCTCCAGGTCAGTTTCCTAGTGGATGAGGGTGTTTCCCCAGTACTTTTGCAACTGCTCTCCTGTGCCCTGTGTGGCAGTAAGGTGCTGGCCAGCTCCTCCTCTTCATCATTCTCAGGAGGAGGCTCTGGTAGCGCTGGACAGACAGGAGCTTCACAGTCCTCTCAGAGCAAGTCTTCCAGTAAAAAGAGCAAAAAGGAGGACAAGGAGAAAGACAAAGAGGGTGAGTCAACAATTTCACAGATTTTCTCATATTTCATACTAATTCTTTTCTTCTATTAAATGTTGGAATAGGTTTAAGCCCCATAATGAATCTGAACAGGATATTATCAAAAGGGTATCAAAAATGGATAGTAGATGCTAGTGCTCTGACTGTGTTGTATCTCGGCCGACTGACCACAGGTGATGGAGTTGGCAGCCAGGAGGATCAGCTGTGTATGGCTCTGGTTAGTCAGCTTAACAAGTTTGCAGACAAGGAGACCCTCATCCAGTTCTTGCGCTGCTTCCTACTAGAGTCAAACTCATCAGCTGTGCGTTGGCAAGCCCACTGCTTGGCACTTCATATCTACAGGTACTGTTGACCTCTAAAAAAAATTCAGACATACACATGCAGCTTACTTTAGACACAAACTAGGACCTAAAGCAAGCCTAGTTTATACAAGACGGACTCTTCTTAAATTTACTACTTTTACTGGTTTGTAGAGTAGTGTGATTTAACATGTTGTAGCACAGATGGTCAAAAAATGGAAAGATTGTGGGAATGAACGCATAAATAATTAAATGTTGAAATCACATCATTGGTCTGTGAATCTCTCTGTAGGAACTCAAGTAAATCTCAGCAGGAGCTGCTGTTGGAATTGACCTGGGCCATCTGGCCTGAGCTGCCTGCATATGGACGCAAAGCTGCCCAGTTTGTCGACCTGCTTGGATACTTCTCCCTCAAAACCCCTCAAACAGAGAAAAAGGTTTGTTCCAAGGCCTCACTGGCTATGGTTGTACTGACTTAAGTATAGTAATGGTTATGAGATTGATGTATTAATATTGCCATATTGAGTCTATGTGAGTCTTTCTAACATTCAACAGAACATAACTTTTGTAATGATAATGAAAAGTCTCTATCAAAGTGTTTTGCTTACCTTTTCTGTTCTTTCCAGTTGAAGGAGTATTCCCAGAAAGCTGTGGAAATCCTGAGGGCGCAGAATCATATCCTGACAAATCACCCGAACTCCAACATCTACAAGTATGTCTGCACAAACATGCTATCTTGTAGCAAGGAGAATGCGATTTCACGTAGTGGATATCATCTACATAAAAATGCAATGATTTGATGTTGTCTCCTGCAGCACTCTGTCTGGATTAGTGGAGTTTGATGGATTTTATCTAGAGAGTGACCCCTGCTTGGTGTGCAACAATCCAGAAGTTCCCTTTTCAGTATGTATAACACAGTTTCACTTAATGGACGCAATCTGTAGCCATAAAGAACAGATGAAGTTAAGTTTTAAGTTAAGTTTTTAATATATATTTGCATAGCTTTTGCATTGGTTTAGGTTCAGACAATAGTTAGTTTTGGGTTTGTAATTTGAACAGTGAATACAAAGTGTGACAGGCTTGGGATGCTCATCTCTATATCTATACTACTCTTTATTTATAATGCAAACTATGGGATGGCCTTTGCCTTTGTTTTTTAAACATTGTCTTGTTTGTCCTCCAGAATATAAAACTGTCATCAATCAAAGTGGACACTCGCTACACCACCACACAGCAGGTTGTCAAGCTCATTGGCAGCCACACCATCAGCAAAGTCACAGTGAAGATTGGTGACCTCAAACGCACAAAAATGGTCCGCACCATCAACCTCTACTACAACAACCGGACTGTACAGGCTATCGTGGAGCTGAAGAACAAGTATGTTTCAACAAAGAGCTGCTGATCTTTCTCTATCTCCTTCTTTTTCACTACTCGTTTGTTCATAATGATTCTTGAACAACTAAGTTGGAAGATACAAAGATTACATAGTGGCCACCTGCAACACCTTTACTCTCATTCACTTGACAGTATTAAGTAACTTAACTGTCTCATTTCAGGCCTGCTCGTTGGCACAAAGCCAAGAAAGTTCAGCTGACCCCAGGACAAACAGAAGTGAAGATCGACCTTCCCTTACCCATCGTCGCATCCAACCTGATGATCGAGTTCTCTGACTTTTATGAGAACTACCAGGCATCCACTGAGACCCTGCAGTGTCCGCGCTGCAGTGCCTCTGTGCCGGCCAACCCTGGGGTGTGTGGCAACTGCGGTGAGAATGTGTATCAGTGCCACAAGTGCAGGTGAGCAGCAGGTTAAAAAAGGTTGCGAAAAATATTTATATGACTGGAGACATTGAAGTTGTATTTTAAATTGATGGTTGTTTTATATTAGGTCAATCAACTACGATGAAAAAGACCCTTTCCTGTGCAATGCCTGTGGTTTCTGCAAATATGCCCGATTTGACTTCATGCTGTATGCTAAACCATGCTGTGCTGTGGATCCCATTGAGAATGAGGAAGACAGGAAAAAGGTAAGCAGTCACTGTTTGGGAAATGCCAGTGAAATGGAATGGAAGTCAAAATGGTGTTTGCCATTCAAAAAATCAGCTTGTGTGGCAAAATAACTGTTTTTTTTCCCAGGGTAGTTTTCCCTGAATGAAGTCTGCATCTCCTTTGTCAGTCCTGATCTCTTAATCTTTAAAGAGTAACTAAACCGCCAAACCACTTTTTTCAGTTGAATACCAATATAAATGGGTATTTAGTGGTGTTGTTGATGGATTCAGCTCGAAATCTTGTAATTTTAGTGCTAAGTATTTGAATTCTATATATTGTGTAATAAATATGCATAGCGTTGTGTCCTTACCTCCTGCGAGGCCACGCCTCCTGCTGTGGTTGTCTTGTGCAGTTCTCTGCTGTATTTTTTGAATCTGCTGGGAGGGAGGTAGTTAGCTGAATTTAGGGGTGCAGCTACACTTTAATGTACTTTTTTTCTGCAGGCTGTGACTAACATCAATACTCTACTGGACAAAGCTGATCGGGTCTACCACCAACTCATGGGCCACCGTCCCCAGCTGGAGAGCCTCCTATCTAAAGTCAATGAGGCAGCACCAGAGAAACCACAGGTCAGTCTCAAGAGAGGCCTGAACAGTACGTTAGAAATTGACACAAGAATAATGTTAAGAAAACCACATTTGCTTTTAACTGAAATGTGAGTTTCTATTGATACATCAAACATACAGGCAGAACTGACAACTGTATGAATTTAGGTCTTTATGGTAATAGTATTTTTGTAGATTTGTATTTTCATGTTTCCTTAGAAATGTTGATTTAAGCTTGTTTTTTTTGTCTTATTTCTACCGTTTTATCTCATGGTATTATTTTCTCTTCTCCCATCTTGCCCTTAGGATGACACTGGAGCAGGTGCAGGACTTGGTACATCCTCTGCTAATGTGAACAGATACATTCAGCAACTGGCACAAGAATACAGCGGAGACTGCAAGACATCATTTGATGAGCTCTCCAAGATTATACAGGTTAGAGAGGGGGGAAAAATATTTTCTGGTAATTAATTATTTGGTAGCATTTATTTTTTTCGCTGCTCACATATAACTCTGGCATTTCTTTTTGTTTACAGAAAGTGCTTGCATCTCGTAAAGAACTCTTGGAGTATGATCTGCAGCAGAGAGAGGCTGCCACCAAGTCATCCCGCAGCAGCAGCAGCCACCAGCCCACCTTCACAGCCAGTCAGTACCGCGCACTCTCTGTGCTGGGCTGTGGTCACACCTCCTCAACCAAGTGCTATGGCTGTGCCTCGGCTGTCACGGGACACTGTATCACACTGCTCCGCGCCCTGGCCACTAACCCAGCCCTCCGACAGATCCTGGTCCTCCAGGGTCTCATCCGTGAGCTCTTTGAGTATAACTTGCGGCGAGGTACAGCAGCCATGAGGGAGGAGGTGCGCCAGCTTGTCTGTCTCCTCACCAGGTGTGTTCCTTCGGCCATCTTGTAGCAAAGTAAAAGAGTTGATTAGAGTTGATAGATTTCCATAACTTGAATTTGGCACTCAATCCCACTGGTGCCATGCACTTGCCATAAAACTAATTCTAGTGATAATTCATTTTCCTACTTCAGAGATCATCCAGAGGCCACTCAGCAGATGAATGACCTCATTATTGCCAAGGTGTCAGCTGCCCTGAAAGGCCACTGGGCCAATCCTGACCTGGTATGGCCACTTGTATGTCCTACTGGAAGCTGAACAATATCTGTAGAAATATAAATTTTTTTGTTGGAGACAAACTTTGTTGAAGAATTCCAAATTTTGATATCAAAATGAATCATGATGTCTTTGTTCTCCAAACAGGTTAGTAATCTGCAGTATGAAATGCTGCTGCTGACAGACTCAATTTCAAAAGAGGGAGGATGCTGGGAGTTACGGTTACGTTGTGGTAAGCCTTATTTCCTAACCTCATCCATTTACAAGATGGTGTATTTTTTCAGCTCTGTTTTAGCGCATCAGCCTGTGGGGATTACTTTTCATAGGTAGCTGATGTCTTTGTCTGATTGAGTTTTTCAGGTTCCTTACTTTAGCCTGCAGTCACATCCTTTTGTGAATTCTTGCCATTCTGTGTTCTTCCGTGTACAATACTAGTCTAGTTAATAAACAATACTGTTCATCACAATACATCCTACATATCAACCATCAGCCCAGTTATCTGATTATGATTTGTTGAGACATGAGAGACATTCAGTCTGACTTTCCATCCTATTTTTTTATCCTCGTAGCTCTCAGTCTGTTCCTCATGTCTGTCAATATAAAGACCCCTGTCGTGGTGGAAAACATCACTCTCATGTGCCTGAGAATCCTGCAAAAGCTGATCAAGCCCCCTGCTCCCACCAGCAAGAAAAACAAGGTAAATATGCTATAACCTAATTCAACTACTGCTCTTGTGGTTTTGTAGGTGGCAGTTGTGTCATGTAGTGTTCAAAAATATGTTAGGGTGAAGGACCCAGCAGTAATTTGAACCAAACGGGTAAAAACAGCAAAGCTTTAATCTCAACAAAGAACCACTGAATGCCTTTTTATTTGACAGTTAGACAAATAATAATCAGGAAATCTAAGAATTACATATGCAGTGTCAGTCAGGTACTACTTGGTTGTATCATGTTCCGTTACACAAATGTGTGTTTGCTCTCACGTATAGGATGCTGCTATTGAGTCTCTGACCACAGTCAGGCCCTACAGTAATGAAATCCATGCCCAGGCCCAACTCTGGCTCAAGAAGGACCCCAAAGCATCATATGAGGCCTGGAAAAAATGTCTCCCTGCAAGAGGTAAGTACTGTGTCAGAACAAATAAACAATATATCAGTGTAGCAAGATGGCTCTTTTTTATAAATAATGAAAAGTCATGATGATGAACTTTTCACAGTTGAATTTATCTCAATAACCACAGGCCAGGAGGTTGTGTCAAAGCCTCAGGGGAAGTTGGAGTTGCGAAGGCAGTATCTGTTGGAGAAGTATGTGTGGAAGTGGAAGCAATTCATGAGGTCCAGAAAAGGTGAAGGCCTCTTCCCTCGCCTGCTCAAACTGAGCCACAACAACTGGCTGCGGCAGGTACAAAAAATAAAATATTTTCAAATAGAATTTTGTTGCAGGAGTATTGTTATTAAGTATTATTAGTTCTCTGCTTGTTGTCCTTAGTAGTCTCATTAGTATCTTTTGTTAGAAATCCAATTTGAAACCAGTGACCATCAAAGTTATATTTGTTCTAGGTCCTTTTCACGCCAGCCACTCAGGCAGCCAGACAGGCAGCTTGCACTATTGTGGAGGCCCTAACCACAATCCCCAGCCGCAAGCAACAAGTCCTGGATCTGCTCACTAGGTATGAGCCTCAAACAGAAAACCAGCAAGTCAAACAAACGACACATGATTCAGTATTAGGAATTCATAAACTATTATTAGATTACTGTGAGATTTCGTCAGTACTAAAAATAGATATACAGTATGTTATACTATATTACCTTAGTGAAGCTATTACCAATAACAAAAAAAACAGACAACTTACAACGCTTCTTAGCTTTACTGAGGATTAACAAATGTCTAAAGCACAAGTATGAAAAATAATCAAGACAGAAAATATCAAGAAAAGGAAAATGTGGTGGGAGATTCAACGTAGGTTTGAGCACTTAGAACCCAGCTGTAGTCCTGACTTGGCATAAAATGACTCTTACTGTGTGTGTCTGCCAGTTATCTGGATGAGCTGAGTGTAGCTGGAGAGTGTGCGGTGGAGTACCTGGGTCTGTACCAGAAGCTGATCAAACCAACTCACTGGAAGGTTTACCTGGCAGCCCGTGGAGTCCTGCCGTATATCGGTAACCTGATCACCAAGGTAATGGCCCTAAATTCTGAAGAAAATAATTTTATAATGAGGCAAACTTTCATAGTGTAGCTGTACTGAATGTGCCACTGGTGTATTGGAAGATCTGATTTTCATTCATTTCAATAGATCAGTTGAACTTAATGAAAATCTGATCTTTAATTTCAACATCACAACCGTGTGCTTTTTGTGCCATTTTATTACATTTCAAATGTTTGGAATCCATACTTATATCAAATATGGCACAAGTGGTATTCATATCTCAATAATCATACTTTGTCAATATAACAAATAAAGCTGGATCATTCAGTTCTCTGTTTTATTCTCTGTTCAGGAAATAGCCAATCTGCTGGCTCTGGAGGAGGCAACACTGAGCACAGACTTGCAGCAAGGCTACGCCCTCAAGAGCTTGACTGGTATGTTCGTTTCACTCCTGTCGTTTGTCAGACTATGAAACAAGACGTGACACTGTAGGTACTGTAGGGTATTAGGTGAGACTTTCAACATCATTACAGTTTAAATTATATAGATTATGTTTATACCACAAGTAAACCTTAGGCTGATCATTTTAAATGTTCCTCAGATGCCTGTTCTTGAATATTTCAATGATTTTGATATATTTTCTGCCACTGCAGGATTGCTCTCTTCTTTCGTGGAGGTGGAGTCCATTAAACGGCATTTCAAAAGTAGGTTGGTCGGCACGGTGCTCAACGGCTACCTGTGTCTGAGGAAACTGGTGGTACAGCGCACCAAGCTCATTGATGAGACTCAGGACATGCTGCTCGAGATGCTGGAGGACATGACAACAGGTCTGCACTGACTCAAATCCAACAACGTGAAATCTAACCATGTTGAAAATTGTGTTTCCACTACTGCGTTATGGTGTGTTTAGCTAACTCTAACCCTTTGTTTTCATACTTGACATAAAAAAAATCTTTGGTCAACTCATAAAAAAAATAAGATTTTAATTAGTCAAGTCCTTTATTGCTGTTTCCATATCTCAATAAAAAAGGTAAAGCATAAATTAGCTTCTGTTTTCTGCAAAAGAAAAAATCTTGTGAAATTAAATTATTCAGCAAAGGTCATTGTAGACGTGTTTAAAGCATCAACATTGTAAACTTTGTGCTGTTCTTAGGTACTGAGTCTGAAACCAAAGCCTTCATGGCAGTGTGCATAGAGACAGCAAAGCGGTACAATCTGGATGACTACAGGACACCCGTGTTCATTTTTGAGAGGCTGTGCAGCATCATTTATCCTGTGAGTTACCTTTACCTTGGTGCATTTCAGTTACAGAAGTCAAAGAATAATGCTTTAGAAATGGTCTTCATCTGAAGCTTTTGTTTCCTCCTTTGTGTTTAGGAGGAGAATGAGGTGACAGAGTTCTTTGTGACCCTGGAGAAGGATCCTCAGCAGGAGGACTTCCTGCAGGGCCGCATGCCAGGAAACCCCTACAGCAGCAACGAGCCTGGCATTGGCCCTCTAATGAGGGACATCAAGAACAAGATCTGCCAAGACTGTGACCTGGTGGCGCTGCTTGAAGACGACAGTGGCATGGAGGTAAAACGTGTATTTTAGCCACTACACTTTCATCCCCTACATACCTAAAACACAATTTCTTGTTTTGGTGCTAGCTTTTATCAAATTCTCCACTCTTTCTCACTGACTTCTAAAAGGTGACCAGTTTGCAGTAAATTTAATTGATGCCACTCTGTTTTCCTCAGCTTTTAGTAAACAACAAAATCATTAGCTTGGATCTGTCAGTGGCAGAGGTCTACAAGAAGGTCTGGTGCCCTACAAATGAGGTGAGAGTCCTTGTGATTTTGACAATAAATGATTAACTCATTTAAGTAAAGGTGCTGATTGTCATTAAATGCTTTCATGGGGCGGTTGGCTTTTTTTTTTTTTCAAGGGTGAGCCAATGAGAATCATCTATCGAATGAGAGGTCTGTTGGGAGATGCCACTGAGGAGTTTATTGAGTCACTGGACTCAACCACAGGTTAGATCTACTGTTAATTTACAGTATGTTACTAATTATGAGTCAAACATAGTTTGCTCACGTTACTTAATCTAATGGTTTATGTTCTAAATATCACATTTAACCTCAAGTTGTTTTGCTGTCACTAGTGCCTGTATTCAATACTCTCTTAGAATGGTAATGGAACAAATGAATGTGCAATATTGCATCACAACTGAGGAAAAAAAATGTTTTATCTGACCTTATTACAGATGAGGAGGAGGATGATGAGGAGGTGTACAAAATGGCAGGGGTCATGGCACAGTGTGGAGGACTGGAGTGTATGCTCAACCGGCTATCTGGAATCAAAGATTTTAAACAAGGAAGACACCTGCTCACTGTAAGCCAGCATTTTTTAATTTTATTTTAAATGTTATTGATTTAATATTATTTTTTTCATTTGCCGAAAAGCCCGTTACGATAATGTGGTAAACTTTATTCTCAAACCTTCAAAGCATACTGAAACATGTTTGGAATTGTAAACTATCTTCTACATACATGGATAATAAAAAGAGTACTAACAGATTTTATAAGAATTTTGCACTTGAAAGGTTATGAAAGTTTCATCCAATCAGTATTTCTCTCCCGTATTTAACATGGATTATCTTTACACTTTAACTTAAAAAATTGCAGACTGTTTATCCATCCTGAAAAAATTAATACTTTCCTCATTTAAAATTGATTTATGCTATAAACAAAACTTGCTTTAAAATAAATGTCTTATGTTTGTTTAAATAACAAGGTCTTGACACAGCTATCCCTTGTGCAATTTTCATAAATACCAAGTGGAGCTGTAGAGTTGGCAAACGTGCATCTGATCTGTCTCACTCACAGGTTTTGCTGAAGTTATTTAGTTATTGCGTGAAGGTGAAGATCAACAGGCAGCAGCTGGTTAAACCAGAGATGAATACACTCAACGTCATGTTGGGAACTCTAAACCTGGTGAGCATTTCAGTGACTGAGTAATATTGTGTTGTGCAGTCTGATAAGTGGTGAGAAGGGTGATTCTGGTGCAGTACAATTCAATAAATCAAATACAAACTGTCATTTGAACCAGGTTTTTATATTAGTTCATCAGTTAATTTGAGTCTTTTAGAATGCTCAGTCTTTATGTCCTTTTTCCTTCAGGCTTTAGTGGCAGAACAGGAGAGTAAGGACAGCGGTGGAGCCTCCATAGCAGAGCAAGTTCTGAGCATCATGGAGATCATTCTGGACGAAGCCAATGCTGAGATTTCAGAGGACAAGGTACACATCTAATATTCATCTTTCTGAGTAAAGAGGAAACCATAATGTTATCAAAGCCTGAAAAATGATTTTTTTTAACAATATATTTAAACAGGCACTGGTTTGTCTTTTGCAGGGTAACCTGCTGCTGACAGGAGACAAAGATCAACTGGTCATGTTGTTAGACCAGATTAACACCCCGTTTGTGCGCTCCAACCCCAGCGTGCTGCAGGGTCTGCTGCGCATCATCCCATACCTGTCCTTCGGTGAACTGGAGAAGATGAGGATCTTGGTGGAACGCTTCAAACCGTGTTGCAGCTTTGATAAGTGGGCATCACTCAGCTTTCACTTACAAAACAGCACTTATATTAAGTTTTTAAAATGAATAATGTGCAGGTCCTTAAATGGATACATTTTCAGCCAGTACAAACTACTAGAAACTACACTTCATCAGAGAGTGTTAAGGTATTAGAGTTTGTGTTTCAGTAGGACTGACCCCTGGATTTGTTTTCTAAGGTACGACGAAGAGCATAGTGCAGATGACAAAGTGTTTTTGGATTGCTTCTGTAAAATCGCCGCTGGAATCAAAAATAACAGCAATGGCCATCAGCTGAAAGATCTTATTCTCCAAAAAGGAATCACACAGAGTGCACTGGACTACATGAAGAGACATATCCCAAATGCCAAAAAGTAGGTCTTCTCACGGCTTCAGATGGCCGAAGATAGTCTTTCTATAACTTTGACATAAGTAAATACAGTATATGTGCTTGTGTGTTTTAAACATTTTCTTCTTGTTCTGAACTCTCTCACTAGTCTGGATGCAGATGTCTGGAAGAAGTTCCTCTCCAGACCAGCTCTACCCTTCATTCTCAGATTGCTTCGTGGTTTGGCTACCCAGCATCCTCCCACACAGGTACTAAATATTTCTAATGAAAAACTCCACTGGAGCTGCTAATACCCAACAGTGGAAAGCTGATCCCATGTATGGAGGAGTAATGAGCTAACATAACTGGATGTCTTCTAATCTTCTGTCCAGGTGCTGATAGGCACAGATTCAATAACCAACTTGCACAAGCTGGAGCAGGTATCCAGTGACGAAGGCATCGGCACGCTGGCAGAGAACCTTCTGGAGGCGCTGAGGGAGCACAGCGATGTTAACCTGAAGATTGAAGCAGCCCGCAGGGAGACCAGAGCTGAAAAGAAGCGTATGGCTATGGCCATGAGACAAAAGGCCCTGGGAACACTTGGCATGACGGTACTCTTCTTTTTCTTTATTATAATTAGTTCATTTGTGTCTGTGCTCTGCCCAGTGTTATTTTTTGTTTAATCTGGGGTTTATGTGTTTGCTTCTTTTCAGACTAATGAGAAGGGTCAGGTGGTGACCAAGACCTCACTGTTGAAGCAAATGGAGGAGCTGATAGAGGAGCCTGGCTTGACCTGCTGTATCTGTAGAGAGGGATACAAGTTCCAGGTACACACTTCATCCAGAATTATGAGTGGATAAAACTTTTGCATTTATAATCAGCATATTAATATTTAGTAAAGGGTTTATAACACACTATAATGTAGTTGTAAGAAGATATAAGTGTTGATTATATAATTTATAATTAGGAATAATACAGGCTACATTTCCTGCGTAGAGAAATTTTTGCAGTTAAGTAGTCAAAAAAACATACATGTATAGTAAATCTTGTATCAAGTTGGTGATTTTAAAATGATTTACCAGGTGGCATTCTGAAACCCTATTATTATTGTAAATATTATAGTATTGAATATGACTTGCCAATTTTCTTGTGTACTGAACCAACTTGTGGTGCTTTGAATTAACACATTGCCCCTTGTCTGTCTTATCCTAGCCAACCAAAGTCCTGGGTATTTACACTTTCACAAAGCGTGTGGCCTTGGAGGACTTCGAAAACAAGCCTCGCAAGCAGCAGGGCTACAGCACTGTGTCGCACTTTAACATAGTCCACTATGACTGCCATCTGGCAGCTGTCAGGTAGCAACACCATTATGTACCTGCTGAAGTTTAGAGTGGCCTTTAAGATTTTTTTTTTTGCTGTAGCCTCGGGTTTCATATATTCTAACCTGAGCTTTTTATTTTTCCTTTCCCCGGGGCAGGCTGGCTCGTGGGCGGGAGGAGTGGGAGAGTGCTGCTCTCCAGAACGCCAACACCAAGTGCAATGGGCTGCTTCCTGTGTGGGGGCCACATGTGCCAGAATCAGCCTTTGCTACATGCTTAGCAAGGTAATATCATGCACCAGCACACACACACTAACACAGAGCAAATGTTTCCTTCATGTGGCACACAGTGAATTATTCCCACCTGGATTTCTCTCTGCCCCACAGGCACAACACATATCTGCAGGAGTGCACAGGCCAGCGGGAGCCCACGTACCAACTCAACATCCATGACACCAAACTGCTGTTCCTCCGCTTTGCTACCGAACAATCATTCAGCGTGGACACTGGAGGAGGAGGACGAGAGAGCAACATCCACCTCATCCCCTACATCATCCACACTGTGCTCTACGTCCTCAACACGTATGTACCTTTTCTGATTTAACATCTATCTGACCACAGAAATGACTCGGCTGACATTTAATCTGTACCAAGTGATGAGGTGTAGGGATGACACAGACCATAAGTCAGTCTATTTAACCAACATTCATCTGGTTCTGCTCATGTATTTCTCCCCATCATCTCACTTTGCTTTGCAAACTTTCGCTGCAGTACAAGGGCTACATCCCGGGAGGAGAAGAACCTGCAGAGTTTCCAGGAGCAGCCATGTGAGAAATGGGTGGAGAGCTCGTACGAGGTTGAAGGACCACACTATTTTACCATCTTGGCCATGCACATCATGCCGCCTGAACGCTGGAGGACTTCACGAATATACTTCCTACGAAGACTCCTAGTCAACGCACACGCCCGCAAGGTCTCTGCTGTCTGCACCAACAAGTATGATACTAAACCTCTTCTTTTTTTGTTAGAAAAGACTGAAAGAGGGTTGATGCACCAGTTCTGTTTACAATATTAGTTAAATTTCTTCAGTTTGGAACAAGTTGGAAATGGGACAATATCTGGTGATAATTTTGGTCTATGAGTGATGTTTAAGGATGGCCTCTAACGGCAAGAAAAAACCCTGTTTCAACAGTGTTCTTTTAAATTTATCCCTTTAGATATATGCTAAAATGCAATGCAAGTTTCTACATTATTTATGTATATTCCTTTTTTAAATATACCAATGTTTGTGTAAAGCAGATCTAAGTAAACCATACTGGATGCTGTGTGCTACATTTATTTAATATCAAATTTAAAGTGCAATTTTAATTGAAACAAGCTCCTTCCTTCATCCTCTTCTTCTCTTTTATCATCAGACTCACAGATAAAGCGCCAAAGGAATATGCAGTCTATCGCTCGCCTCTCCTCTTCTGGGGCCTGGTGGATCTTGTCTACGACATGTTCAGGGTAAACGTGTCACAATGTCAACACTACTGTGCATGTTGATGCCACAAACAGACACCATGCAAACCAATGATATTCTGCTATGTATATATATTATATTGTATATATTTTTGTAAAGGTTTTTTCTTGAGAGGCTTTGATCGATATTGGTAACGTTGCAGAGACGTGTTTAATCCAGCTTGTTTAAAAATGATTCAAGGCTAAATAACTCCGTAACAGTATCACAACAAAAAGGAGACTGTTATTGGAGAATAAAGCTAAATGACTTCCCTGTCACTTTCTTCTATTTGGCCATACAGAAAGTACCCACCAGCAACACAGAGGGGGGCTGGTCCTTCTCGCTGGCAGAATATGTCCGTCACAACGACATGCCAATCTACGAGGCCTCAGAGCGCGTGCTCAGGGCCTTCCAGGATGAACTCATGCCTGCCGAGTCCTTGTCAGAGTTCTTTGATGTTGTAGGTCAGTATGCATTCACATCTCATTAACTTTACAGCAGCTCGATTATCAAAATTGATAGACGGAAAGATTTTTCAACACTTAATCTTCATAATTCATTTGGGAAATGGGAGAAATCTACATCGACCCAACTGATGTAGCTCAAATGTTTTAACTGTGTTATGTGTTAACTTGACGTCATGTTTCGCTTCCAGGTCTACTCTCTGAAATCGCAGACCCAGACCTCTTCCTCCAGGATTTGTTGAACTCTTTGCCCTAATGGCCAACCTCGACCCACACCCCTCCAACACACAACAGCCCTGCAAATAACGCTGGGACACCTACCAACTGAAAAAGAAAAAGATTTTCTCTTTTTACACACACTGAGGCACACACAGAGTATACACCATGCTTCTTACTCACCTCCCTCCCTCATATGACATCTCCAAATTAACTTTAAGCAGAAATTATGTGTAGTCTAAAAACATCATCCAACATCTCTAACGTTTAACACAAAAACACAATGCTGTTAAAGGGTGGTGGGAACACTAAAGCAGAATTTACGCTCTGCCCCTGTCATTTAGACTGCTTTAGTCTAGAGTTCAGGACACAGATTTCAGACTCTACTAGTCATTAAACCAGAGACGTTTGTTAATTATCTGGTTTATAACTGTTACCACCAACAAAAGTGAAGCTTCACCATTGTTCTGTCTTTTAAGGG
This sequence comes from Hollardia meadi, assembly GCA_037974645.1. NCBI lineage: Eukaryota > Metazoa > Chordata > Actinopteri > Tetraodontiformes > Triacanthodidae > Hollardia > Hollardia meadi. Next base: position 3,484,605 of record JBBPCS010000480.1, on the reverse strand, counting down.
CATCACAAATTGTCACAAAATGGCTGGTTGAGAGAATCCAATGATTCATTTTAATGATTGATAGAGTAACTCATGAATTCTGTTTTAGGGTGGAAATCTTTGGCTTTCAAACCATCCCACCCTCTTATATTGGGGTGCAATGTTAAGGTAACTAAAAATGTTTTGGGATTTGACCCACCACGTGTTAAGAGTGGCATTTGATTTTATCTTGTTTTCCTTTTTGTTTGTTTGGTTTGAGTTGTTTTTGGTCGGGGCTTTTTAAAATGGCCGCAGGTTTCACTGTTTCGAGCTAACCTGTCCTTTTCTTGTGGACTTCTGCTGTTTGGTCTCCATGTAGGTTCTAACTGGAATTTGAGTGATGGACAGAAGAAAAAAAAGTTTTTTGATTTGTGTGTATGTGTAAGGTTTCTTTTATCAGCTTCAAAAGTGAGATGGGGAAAATAACGATAAATAAAAAGTTTGTTTTATTTTTTTCCATAAAGCTATGCCTTTGTAACAAAGTGAACTTTGGACTTGTGAAAGATTCCTTCTGTTGCAATGAAATATCAGATAAATTAATAATAAAACAGACCTACATTATATCCTTAAACCCTTTTTTCTTTGATTAATTGTTCTTTCATACAGTTTGTTTTCTTCCCCACTGCAGTTTCTTTACTCCTCGAGCCTCTGCACATTTTCATTTAGGTTTAGGTAAGTTTTCCCCCAAATCACTGGAAACACTCTTGTGTCAATCCCCAGAACAGATCTTTGGAAAGCAAAATGCCACTGAGTTTTATCCTCACCAATTGAACATTTCAGTTTACAAACCGTTACCGTTAAAACGCCGTCCTTGTAATCAAGAGCTGAACGCATGGTGTGGATTTCACCCGGTTTATTGTAAATTCGCCTATTCCCGCTGCTACAATGTTCATCTGTTGCTGAATGTCTTGCTTTCTGAATTTAGCCTATGATTAATAAAGCAGTAACGATTCCAAATGTGATCCAGGGTGGTAAGCTCTTCTGTTCCAGCTGCTGTGTACACGCTTAATAAGGATGACTCGCATTCATGGTTCACTGTGACACTTGGAATAGAACAGAGCCATTGTTAATGCTATCAGTAACACATGTTTTGCTTCTTCTATGAAAAGTTTAAAGTTTTGTGGAAAAGGCCCATGTCATGGCACAGAATAGACACAATAACAATGCATAGTTTTTAAGTGTGAGATTGTTTTTTATGCATTCAAATTAGGTTTTTTTAGATACCCTCTGCAGTTGTTTATTCTTTTAGAATTTCTCTAAATAAACTTCAGAGTTAAACGGTATAGTGCAGTGTGTAAACTACAGAACTTGACAGCTGTTATTCAAAGCTGTTACATTTTGAAGGCCATCTAATGCCCCAAACTGTCATAATTTAACTAATACATTTTAGCCATTCATGGTGTCGGTCTGATGGTGTTTCACTGCTGGTCTCTGATCAGTCCACCCAGTATCTACTCTCCGCACTGCTAACATTTCCAGGCAAAGGATGAGAGATAAAAAGCCAGTTGTTGTTGGGTGTTCTGTCACTATTTGTTGTGCACTCAGGCAAACGAATCGACACTTCTGTACAAGCTCTTTCTCAAGAATGAGAATGAAACAAAAGCCTGAAGGACATTTGGATCAGTAACTGCCTGTATGCCTGAGGTGAGACCAGGATGCTGTTTTCTGTGTGGGTCATATCTGAGGTATAGCCGTCCGAAGGCCACTAGATGGTGGTACTCATCAAGACACTGGTATGTGAGGGATGAAAATTACACTTCCCTATATTGAGTGTGAACAAATCTAATAGAAACTAACAATGACAACCAGAATAAGAATGTTAACATTGTCTTTTGTGTTAAAACTGATGTTAGGAAACCACTCAAACTCTGAATGATATGAAAACATCGATATCAGTTTATTTTAAACGTGCACATGAAAGCACATATTGCACATTTCACTTATGGCTTTCAGACATAGAGACATTTCATACTTGACAACTAAAAATAACATCACTCAAAATGTCATAAAACAACACTTCCAAAACGAAGTATGCATTAGCATACACATTTCCCCTTTATACAAAGGAATATGACTTGGTTTTACAAAACCTCCACAACGTGGTCTTCAGGTGACCATCAACGAGTACTAAGGCTTACGACGTGAAATTTACATGTGAAGGCCCATTTGTGGACCAACGAGATCACAGTGTCTCTGATATAAATCTTTCATCTCTTCAATCTCTTTGATTTACAGTCCTTTTTCCTCCTGAAGAATGTTTTCCATCGGGAACTTGTCCTTGACATAGTGCAGTTACCGTATGTTTGGTACTATGAGCTTGTGGACAAAGTCCCACTGGTCCCATCTCATTTCAGCTTCCTACTGGCAGCACAGCGGCATCACGTCCTCGGTGGGTGAGGGGAACAGCCGCATGGCCTCTCTGGAGGATTTGTTGTAGCCGTTGTGGAAAATCAAGGCCTTCTTCACTGTGAAGAAGGAAACCGTCTTGTCCCACACATCAGAGGTGGACACCCCAGTGTTGAGTTGGCTCTCCAGTGCTGAGCGGAGCCTCACTGCTCTGTCTGCGCACTTCCTCTCCAAAATCATCATCTTACACAAACTGAGCAAAAAGAAAGAGAAACATCAGATAAATGCTGCATACATGGACATCAGTTTCAAGTTTAACTGTTAACAGAACTTTAAGAGCTATTTAAAGGGTTAGTTCACCCATCTTACAAAACATTTTCTTCTTTACCACTAGTGGTGTCAAGCCTTTCTTCAATCATAAAAACTGGGCAAAGAAAAACAAAACTGCCTGCAATAGCAATAAGTGAGAAAATGTTGTTTTGGTACTTTGGGTGAACTGACCCTTTAAAGGATCACTTTGCTCATCTGCCCCAAAGCCAGAACACTCAGTCAGTATTGATAATTTGACTATTTGTGAATCCTGGCCCTGATACCCTCACAAAACTAAAATACTAAAACATTCCCTTGACCCTGAATGAGACAAGATTTCAAGCTTTGAGCTTACGTTGTGTGCTGGTCCCTCATTGTGAACACGCAGTCCGGTCAGTCCAGGTCTGTGTTGGGTACAAGAAACATTCAGGATTATGGTTTTACTGAGACCTCCCTCCTTTATATACTTATGCCAACTTTCCCATCGATTTTAATGTGATGCGGGTTCTCACAGTGTTTGGCCAATCACAAAGCAGTGTTTTGACAATAGGATGTGAATGAATTAGTTGAATTCATGGGGTACAATGGCCCCAATCCAAACAAACAGGTAGGAGGGGCCCTTGTCTCTCTGCTGATGCTCCACGACGAGGGAGTTTTCCTCGTTATTGTTTCGACTGTGAGTGATATGTGGTGGGAACATGGAGGAGAAGTATGTCCACTTAACAGCATGGTGGTGTTAGGTCTACTGCTGGAAGGCATTAGACCTGAGCTCTCACTTTTTACTCTAAAAACTGGAGTAAATGTCCAAGTTGGGACCTTTAAAGATCAACAATATGTATAATCACCACAGACTTAATCACAACTGACAATATTATAGTTACATTAGCTATAGTTAAAATATAATTTCTCATGTTGTTATTATTTGTCATATTTGTGTCTTTAATGTGTTTTTTTTTTTGTTTGGTTTGGTTTTTTAGCTGAATACACAACTGTTTTAATTTCATGCAACTTGATTTTTTTTTTTTGGCCTGTTGCTTGATAAACTTTAAAATACAAATTTATCAAACTATCCACAAAGTTTCTCAACCTTAACATTTCACACACACACCCTTTTCTTCTTATTTAACTTTCTGTCTCTATTTCAGCCACTCCAGTTCTCACGGTGAGCATCTCCCATGCTTGATTGGCTGACAAAAGAGTACGATCCGTCCAGATGGTGTGCCTGGAAGCCCTGTTGACAGCACTGTGTTCCTGGGTGTGTGTGTGTGTGTGTGTGTGTGTGTGTGTTGGGAGGGGGGTTGGTCACTCAATCTTTGTTTGATGGGGCACACTTCCTTTGTGCAGCCGGCCTCAGTGTCATTAACACTGAAGTGTGGGAAGCCTGGGACCACAGCGGCTCCCACGTTCCACACAAGCAGGAAGGGAGCGTGTGACTGAGACGTGGCCAGCG
>JBBPCS010000480.1:3455280-3471201 GCA_037974645.1 Hollardia meadi | reverse complement strand
TGTGTGTGTGTGTGTGTGTGTGTGTGTGTGTGTGTGTGTGTGTGTGTGTGTGTGTGTGTGTGTGTGTGGTTGCACACCCACACAGACACAAGACAGGCCAATTGAGCATTTATTTGATTTGCAATGAGATGTTATGTCATGCTGCAATACTGACACTTTTTTTTTTCTGTGACCAGCTGCCACTTATGAAATCCCTGGAAATGTGATCTTATCTCTTGTTTTGTTGTCCCAAATCTGATATTCATAAAATGATTTAAAAACCATAAACATTACATTACATATTACAGGTCACTAATCAAATTTAAAAAACCTTTACTTTGTCTTGGTGGTAGCCGACTGTCAGCTTGATCCTTTTCTGTCTGTGTTGACCTGATATCAAATAAAGTTGTCAATTTGTGTTTTGTTTATTATTTGATGCAATGAGATGATGATCACAGTTTTAAAAATATTAAATAAGTATGATATTGACAACGCTGATGATAAGATGTAACTTTAGTTGATGGCTGAATTCCATCTTGCTGCCTCAGTTTCCGTCCTGGTGTTGTGCATGTTGGCTTATTGACAGTTTACATTCATCCAGGTTTCCAGGTTTCTGATCATCTGTGTCTCACCATCTCGGCCTCTGTGTTCCATACCAACAAACAATGATAGAAACCTAGATTTAGTGTTTTCATGTCACAGTATTCTGGTTTCTATTGGAGTACTCCACTAAGCAGATCCAGGTCTCTCAAATCATACCCAGGATACTTGTGTCCCTGTAACACACTCACTGTCATACTGTCATGCTTTACTGGGACTATACTGAGAACAGAGCCATTATTAATCTGTTTAGTTACACCTGTTTATCAGTTAAATTATCAGTTGTAGTACTAATAATAGCTCCAATGTGAATCAAAATATACTCAGCATGCATACAGACTTAAAAGTTTATTAAGTTATTCTCTTTAAAGGCAGAATGAGTAGGATTTGTTGGTTGTGGTTTGTAAACACAACACTCAAGGTCGGCCCCTCCACCCAGGCCCAATGAGAGTGGGTGACCGCAGGTTGACAGCCCAGTGTACCACCTGCAGCCCTGACACCCTGCGGGGCTGTGATTGGTTGGGGGCTACACACCCACTGCTCAAAGGTTGACACCCATAAATATCCACAACACAGCAAAATAAGAAAATACAGGCCAGGGTTTCTGCAGGTACAAACACTGCCACACACTTCTACTGGGTCATAATTGATTGAGAGGGATTAGTTTTGAATGAGGCTTTACGTTATTTTCCTTCCTATTCTGCCTTTAAGGACATTATGAGGCTGAAACCTTAATGGTCTAGACTGTTGAAATAACCTTGATCAAGAATTTCCCACAGAGATTTGACATTAAATATAACTTTATTTGAATGCATATAATTAACATTTTACACTAAGCTGATTGATTCATTTGAGAGTGAAACTCAGGTTGTGTTGGTCCCTTTATTTTACCCAGGAGGCCTGCATTATTACTACTTTTCACCAGCTGAAATAATAACAAGCTTCATTATTTGCTCATGGTATACATTTGAATACAATTCTGGAAATGGGCAGTGGTGTTCATTTGTGGCCTCAGGACAATAATGTAAATTTTGGGCAGGAAGTAGCCCCCAAGGAAGGCCAGGACACTGACAAGTATGGCACACACATATGCGGCCATGGTGAAGGGGCCTCTGCTGATGAGGTAGACAGTGAAGAAGCTTATCCAGGAGATCATGTACACCATGAGGCTGAAGGTGACACACTTGGCCTCGTTGTAGTTGGCTGGCAGGTCTTTGCCCATGTAGCTGAAACAGAAGCAGAGGACGCTCAGCAGAGCTACATAAGCAAGCTCAAGAGCTGAACCGGGTGAGAGGGTGTGACTGCACTCCAACACAATGCTGTCCGTGTAGAAGTCAAGATCCTGGGAAGGCTGGGGAGGGTTGAGGGCCACACGGAGCACAGATATGAGCAAGATGGTGACGGACACAAGGAAAATGGTACCCTCCGGCCCATGTTTTTTGGCCCACCTGTCATAGGCCGGCGGCAGTTTGGATGCAAATTTAAAAATGCAGACGACCTGGAGGGAGCGCACAGTGATGCAGGCCAGGCACACAGTGAAGCTGAAGATGAAAAGAGGCTGTTTGAGGATGCAGGCCAGAGGAGACGGCTGGCCAAAGTGGCACAAAGAGCTCATGGCAGCGGCAGTCAGGGCTGCCAGCATCAGGAGGCAGGTGCGGCCTCCGGCAGACTTGGCCACGGGCGTGTTTAGGTTGAGCAGGAGGATTATTGCAGAGCTGGAGGTCATGAGAAGACAGCTGGCCAGAAAGAAGAGCAGGGCGATGGAAAGGGGGTTGTCCCAGGCGAGCAGCAGGACGGTCCTGTTCAGACATTGCTCACTGCTCTTGGGAGCCCACTCCTCTGGCAGACACTTCTGGCAAGTAGTGGGATCTGAGGAGAAGAAATGGCATAGAAATAAAGAGAAAAACTGGGATGTAAAAGGCTGTTGTTGTTTTTTTGTCCAATTTGACAGAGGTAAATTTTAATGCTGGTGAGTCATCAAGATAAAATGTTATGGTCTGGAAAAGAAAGCACACAGCAGCATTTTTAGGGCATTTGTCACTTGTTAAGCACAGCGAGCCATTTCAAAAGGGGATTTCGCCTCCCTTTGGTGCCTGAGTCAGGACATAGTGTGAGTGTTCAGCACCACCTGCTGGTCAACCTCACACACAACAGCTGGAAATGATTGCTGTGATGGAGATTTGATCACTTAAACTGAAAGATGTCAATATAGAAAAATCATAAAGGAGGAGAAAACTACAGAATTACAAACACTTTAAAATCACTTGATGAACCATCTCTTGTTCTCTGTTTGTCAATGCTCCACCTTTGTCCTGGCTGGTGGACATCTGTCTGCTATCTTTTTTGATGCTCTCTCTCGTATGTAAATTATTTACAATATTTTTCTATTTCGGTTTTATTTGTTTTATATATCCACAACATTTAACTAGGTTCCATAATGAATTGCTAAATTTTGCATGGCCTGTTCAATCTCCCATCTTTGTCATGAGCGGACAGGTTAGGTATAACATTCTCTAATTAATTCTCCCTCTGTCGTTTTTTTTTCTTAATATTTTTCTGGTGCTTTGATTTTTTTAAATTTCTTTGTGTTACCACTTATATTGAGGAATGTAGCAGGGGGACAGGTCAGGCAGTCGAAGCAGCATCTGTGTTGCCCTGTCAGCAGCTTCCTGTGGCCTTTCTGACAAGGTGGAGAGCAGATGGACTGTGGCACCTGGACACACACAACAGCTACAGTAACATTTTTTTAATGAGGTAATCTCATTGAGATCATAATCTCCAGACTTAATAACAGAGATAAGACACACAACAAAACACAGATTTATCCAATAGGATGAGATAGTCAAGTTTTGTAATTCATTCCATTTATATAATGAGAGATACTGAAAGTTCAGTATTTACCAGCAGGGTGTCAAAAATTAGACAGTTCTTTCTTCTAAAATTAGAGCAGTTACAGATTGACAATTCATGACTGCACTGAATTTGATTTTAAAAATATTCTATTAGACTATATTAGAGATTTTTAGTTTCAGTTCTGATCATTATTAATTACTGTCATGTTATTCTCCTTTCAAAATACATTAAGTAGGCAGCCGAACAAACAATTTATTGTAGTTGGGGGAAGTTTGTTCAGGTCTCAATAATAATTTCATAAACCCTTTTGTAGAGTTCTCTCTAGTAGTTGCACTATGTTTGCACTGAACTAGATGATGAAAAACTGAAGAGTTTTTAAGTTTTTTACAAAACCTTTACTCGAAAACACTCCAAAAGTTCTTACCGGTCTTGAATCTCCTGTGTTGTGCCACTCAATTTGATCAGGATCAACCGTGAGCGTAATGGGATCTGGGCTGAAGGAGCCCACCTCTCTGACATACCACTTTGTCCCCTTCCAAATCCAGCAAATGATGTCGTATCCTGTGGGTGGGTCACCATTCATATCAAAGTGCACAGAGGTGTTGCCCAGAGAGAACCGCACCTGCTTCAGCCACGAGAGAATCTGCAGTGGAGAGGAAGAAGGAAACATCAGAGCTGTAACAAAAACATGTGGAGGCTTTCACACTGTTCTAATTGATTTCCTTCCAATAAAGCCCATTGAATTGAAATTGAAATTGAAAAGAGATCTTTTTCTTTGCAAAAACACAAGTTTACATCTGCTCACCTCCCATGGATACACCCTCCTCCTTTGGCACGCTCCAGAATCACATCCAAGTGCTTGGTGCAGAGCATGAGCTACCGCATACACCGCCTTATACACATTAAAGGAGGAGGTAATGTCATATTTCTCCAGAGGAAAGTTCATCCTTGCAAGGCTGTACAGGTCTGTGCTCTGCGTACAGTCACTGCTCCGGCTCATGGTGACATCAGAGACGTTCTTGTTGTCACCGTGTTGCACTGAAGCCTCAAATACCCTTCTTTCAAACTCCTCAAAGCCAGATATGGCTACGTATTTGATGGACACGCCGATCACGGTGCCGATGGTGTGGACCCCAGGTATCTCTGATATAACGGAAGACCCTGACCAGTCCTCAGTCCCAATCCACACCTTTTCTGTCACCTTCCGCTCAATGACAAACGGGAAGAAGTTGGCAAGCTTGGACTTGCTGGAGAAGACCACAATGGTGTTGACTTTGGCCCTCAGTATGCTTTCAACAATGTCCCTCATGATCTGGATTGTGTCATCTCTGTATGTGGGGATGACTCCTTGGTAGGCGATGCAGATGCCGTGGTCTGGTGCTTGCTGGAACAGCCTCTGCATTCCCTCCAGGCCGTAGGCATTGTCACTGCCTAGAAGAGCGATCCAGGTCCAGTTGAAACGAACCAGAAGCTGGATCATAGCTGCCACCTGATTCTTGTCACTGGGAATTGTGCGGAGAAAGGCTGGATAGAGGAACTTGTTGCTCAGCATTTCGTTTGATGCTTCATAAGAGATCTAAAATGAAGCGAGAACATGAGCGGAATGATTCACACCTTTACATGTGTCAACGGCCATTATTAAAATAACTTACTTGTGGTATAAGTTGGGCCCCTAGTAGCGTAGCGGGGGTTAAAGTTTTGCTGCTGCTGTCTGGCCCAATCACAGCCAGTGGTCTTTGACTGTAGTTGTAGTTTGGGTCGTTCCCAGATGTAGAGGGGCTCCAATGATCCAGCACATCCAATGAGGCCAGGATACTGGCCGATTTTGAGCAGCTGTCGTACAGCTCATAGCCAAGCTTCACTCCTGGTAAAAGAGGCTGTGGTCCAGTGCTGTTGTTGATTTCTTCCACAGCAAACCTCATAGCTTGCAACAGGTGAAATCCGTGTTTGTTGGGTGTACCGCTAGAAAAGGGAACATGAAAAAATCAATTAAGGCATATCAAACAAAACCCTAGATTATAAAAAAACAACACAATATTGGGGTTGATATTATAGTCAGACCATCAGTGAGATAGACTTGATCAGTGATGTTGGCAGTTTATTGTCCATTAAAACTCACTCATTGCATGGACCCAAAGCAGGCACACTACCACTTGGTTCACTTGTGTAGTGGAGAGGAAAGAATCCAGCGATGGAGAAGTCGCCATGTAGTTGCATCCCCTGTCTGTGGGAGATATGATCCAGTTCCCCATCAGCTATCTGCAGCATCAGGCAGCTTAAAGACAGAATCACAGCAGCAAACATGTCCATACTTCACCTCCACTTCACACACAGCTGCTGCTGAGTTTTTATAAGTGTGGACTGATGGACCACTTTTGCATCTTTCCGGGGAGTGTTGCTTGAGTGAGGCTTATTTGCATGTAGCATGGCATGCTTCCCTGCCATTAAAATAAATTTGACAAATGTAATAAACAATGAAAGGGAGACCGGTATTTTCCCCCTTAATCTTTGACAAGCGACAAACAACTGGACACCAGAGCAAACAGTCACTTTGTGGCACAGCACAGGACTATGAGTCATAAAGTTGTTGTTTTAGTCTAAAAAAAAATGATTTTGAGCATTTGAGCCCATTTTAATAGATTTTCACTCTTGGTCAATGTTTTTGTTTATCTGAATGGTTACTTGAGAATTCAATTATGTGCACCTTAACTGGATAATAGGTTTTTTCCCTTGAGATGTTGATAAAAGTCTTGATAAAGAAAGGCTCTACACATGTAGGTCCAGTGCAAGATTTTGGTCAAAGGCTAAGCTTTTTTAACCATCATCTGGGAAATGTTTGACTTGTAAAAAATATTCTAATTTCTATGAGACTTTTACCTGGTTAAATACATTTTTTAAATGACTTTTTTTTCATCTAAAATGATGAGATACCATTTCAAAAACATGGACAAACAAGATGTTTTTTGAGCAAACAACACTAGACTATTCATAACTTTAATATTAACTTTCATGACAGCAGACATGTTTTTTTATGTAGTTAATATCACATTTTGAGTTAAGGATTAGTTTTAAAGAAGCAGCAGTTGGATACATACAGTAGGCATTTCCAATTAAACAGGGGCCATATGTCTTTCCTTGTAAGGACAGACAATTGTGTCTGTTTTCTAACATTTAACTTGGGACCTATGTTTGTTGTTCTTGGCCTCATTGAAACCAAGCAAGAAAAGGAAAAAGTCAGACAACATAGTAAGTTTATAGCTTTCTAAGGCATTTGATTGAGTGTGAACCATTTATTTTCCAAATTCACAGGCTGATATTTCACAAATAGAGGAAGCAGTGGTAAAATCAAATGTGACAGATATTTTTTCATAGCAGATATTTTGAATTGTCCCAGCAGGAAAAGCACAGGTGACATTAATAAGATTAATGGCTGCATTCCCTTTAGGTGCCTCAGGTTCAGGGTCATGCATGCCTGCTCACTAACAAGGCTTTCTGGGAGATTAAAAAAGACCAGAGCTTTCATTAATTCATGTTATTAGTTATACCTGTGTTTTTGCTGCGTAGTTAAAATATCCATCATGAAAAAGGCTTCTGCAGGTGTGGCTGACTTTGCATTCCGGTTGATATTTGAGCCTCATTTTGCTAAACACACCTGGTGTACTGACATACAATTTGCCTAATGCTTACCTGCATCCAGGACCCAAACCAATTATTTTGACAGGATTATTGTGCATTGCGAGAACTGCCGCATTATGGAAACAAATGTACATGTAAATTTCCATGTCTCTACAAACACAATTAAAGATTGGAGTGAAAATTGTTGCTTTGTACAAACTTTCCCATCTTCAACAGAAAAAGTTGCCTATTTAGATTTTATGATCAGTGTTGGTGTGGTGTTTTAGTAGTAGTAAATAGTAGTAAAAAAGTAGTAATAGTTTTCATAACACAATGGTGTCAGACAAAAACAAATTCCTAGAATTTTCACAAATTAAATGACATTTTCACAGTTTACATTTTGCCTTTTCATATCAGGGAAATTTGTAACCACTGACATTAATAATGGCTGCTTTATTTCACAGCCGACATTTTGACAGCAGGAAAAACGCAGGTAGACTTAATAACCATAACAACAGCTCAGTGCCTTTTGTATCTCAGTAACATGTGACAGTGAACCAGCTGAAGCAGGATCTCCTCTCATCTAAATTACTCCTTACACACAAGCTCATATATAAATATTTTTCACTTTCAGGATAAATACCTTAACAAATTTGTTTCTGTAACTCTAACAGGAAATTTCTTAGTCCTTTAAGAGTGTGAATCAATAAGTCATATTTGGATTAAAGTTACTTTATATTTCTACAACATATTATTTAAACATATTATAAAGATTAATTAATTTAAGAAAAATAATGTTCAGTTATCACCAAAGCTCTTATGGGCAGTCTCAATATGCTGCTAACAGTTTATATTCAATATAAATCAGTCCGAGAGCAACATATCCTTCAACATTCAGAAATATTTTAGTCATTAGTGTTTTTACAAGTTGTCACTAATTATTTCAACAATATAATTCTAACTAATTATTATTTTGTTTATTTAATATAACATTACAGGGTAACACTTCATTTTACAGGTCATCAAATTTTATGGTAAGTAGCGGATAATTACCAAGTTACATATTTAAAATTTCTTTGAAAATAATCCCAATTTACAGCAACATTTTCCTCTGAATTTGCCTCAAAATTACTCCAACATTATTTAATAACTGTATTCCACTATTTTCAAATAAGCAGTTAATTAATATTTGCTTTAGTAATTTAATTAACTGGTTTCTGGTTAAATTCTATACTGATCATGCCAGTTTGACTTCCATCTAGTTTTTGTCTCATTTCTGCTGAGCAGGCCACTAAATTGAAGTAAATTGTTACAGTTTAATTTCCTGAATTTTGCAGAAAAATGCTCCCTCTCAACGTTTTACTGGTTTATATGATGTTTTTGTGTGTAAATTACTGGTTTAGTTGCATTTACCACTGTAAAGTTATGCTAATTTGGACTATCTTACTGTTGAGTAGTTTAATCTACATTGATGCATCAAATTCAGTAGATCATCATATGTTTGTAGTACTGCTGTCCTATGAGAATCATGTATCTCTTTTTTTTCTTTTCTTAAAAAAAGAATAAATAAATAAATAAATAAATAAATAAATAAATAACAAGAACAACAAGTAAATAAGATGGAAAAAAACAGAAAAAGGGAGAAGACATTACTCAATCAAACAGATGGTTTACAAACAAGCTAACAAAACAACAAAAAACATAATTAAACTGATACTGCAAGAGGAAAGAGAAATACCATAATAATATGATAACAAAAGGAAATATTATCATGTTATAGTGTCCAGTTGTTCAGTGTGTGTGTGTGTGTGTGTGTGTGTAGGCCTACAGTACATGTTGGTGTATGAGTACCTTCAAGTTTCTATAGAAGAAAGAGGAAGAAAATAAGAAGTGCTGGAAGAAGATTTTAAGGAATGGGACTGCTGAATGAGGGAAAGAGAAAAGAAAGAAGACAAAATTAATAAAAGAAAAAAAAAGTTAATAAGTAGGTAGGAAAAAAGTAAATAAAAATAAAAGCTAAATCAGGGTTGCTGTGCTAATGGGGCTCCAGGCTGCACCCTGAACCTGGGGAGGGTGCCGGTCCATGTAGAAAATACAGTCCTTCACAGAACCAGCTCACCACCCTCCAGATCTATTTGGACCAACTGGGAGGTGATTTGTGATGTGATTTCCCCCCCCCCTTTCCTTTAAAAAGCCAGTGATTACTATTTAGGTGCCCAAAGCTGCCACAACGCAACCCCAATATTAAGTAGAAGAAATTATTCCAAAATACTTAACTTAAATAATCCACACTATGAAGAAAAAATATTATTAAAAGTAGAAGTAAAGAAAAGAGGAAAAGAAGAGAGGGAAAGAGAGCGTATCTGAATTAGTGTTGTGTACTGGAAATAAGTGAATTCTTGGCATATTCATATCAATAATGATAACAACAATAATAGTAATAGTAATGCGAAAATTATATCAATAGATTTAATTTAAAAGTGACGAGAGGAGAAACCCAACTGTGAAGATTTTATTTTCAGGTCTGAAGTCCTCATATTTAAACCCTGAATAGGTTCAAAACACTGCAACTAGAATTTAAACTAAAACTAGAAGGTTTGATCATATCACATTAATCTTAGCTTTCCTTCATTGGTTCCCTATTCTTCTTGGATCAGACCTTAAGGTGCTACTGATGACTTAAAAAATTGTAGATGGACATGCCCCTTCAGACCTGTCTGATCTTCAACATTATAATCCATGCCATGCTCTCTGCTCTCAGACAGAGCTCCAGTCTGTCCACAGAGGTATAAGCAAAAGAAGTCAACAGGCTTTAAATTCATAATCTTTAAATTAATGAGTTTTTCAGGCTACAGTAAGGTCACATTTTCCTATTTTTAAATAAAAAATGGAACAGCTGAGTAATTATCTTAAGATGTGGTCATTTCATTGTTACGTTTCTTTAAGTCCAGTTCTTCATTTGCTTATGCTAAATATTTACAGTGAAGAAGTTGTAGACTTCAAAGAATCAGCCCTGAAGTACACATGTTTTTTTGGGTTAGACTTGAGATAATATCAGATTTTCAATAAAACACAAATTTAGATGTCTGTTCCCACAATTTTGACTGAATTCTCATTTCATCAACATACTTGATGTTGAATAATAAAGCAGGATAAGAACTGATTCTGGCTCAGTGTTACAGAATGTGCACTGTGCACTTATTGTGGGTTATTTTTCATCCCTGGATAAAGAGGGTTATGCCTGGATCTGCTTACGTCACTACTGTGCGACGCACATGTCGAGGTGAAAGTGCAAGCTGCCATTTTTTCGAAGGAATCTTCCTGATTAGTTAGACAAGTAAAGACAAACTGTGAGTTTCGCCTTCAGTCTTTAGTCGTTTTATTTCATCTGTTGGCGTATTGAAGAATATATTTTACACGGATAATACAGAAGTTTTGTCTTTTTAAAGTCGTTTTAAAGCGGAGGCTTAGCTCAGCTCACGGCTGCAGTGGTCTGCAGATGGCTGCTTAGCTCTGCTAGCTAACGTTAGCCGTGGCTGTAAACAAACACTACAGACAGTGAAGAAACTGCGGCTTATAAACAAGCCCCCATCTTGTAGTTTTGTTAAGAAGGTTTTGTTTATAATTCGGTTGGATAGGGAGCTAACATAACGTTGGAAACATAGTGTTAGGTGGAGCGGGCGGCAGGAGGCAGTTGATGCTGCATGTCTGTAAGTTAGCGACACAACTTGAGTTTTGATGACAGTGCGACTAAGCTAGGTCGGAGCTCAGTCGCTTTAGAGCGGGTCGGGGTCAGTCGGCTTCACAGGGAAAACACACACGGACACCGGCATGTCGTCCTTCTCTGAGTCGGCCCTGGAGAAGAAGCTGACGGAGCTGAGCAGCTCCCAGCAGAGCGTCCAGACTTTGTCTCTGTGGATCATCCACCACCGCAAACACTCGGCCCTCATCGTCAAAGTGTGGCACAGAGAGCTGAAAAAAGGTGATTCCTGTCAATACTGACTGTTGCTGAAAAGTATATTCATATATATTGTTAGTCTTGTGCAATGAAAGCGATACCGGTAACGTGAAAGTTCATAGATGAGGTTAGGGTATGTGGAAAATGATATCTGTAATTTGAATCTGAATTTGGTATAGAGAGGTCTCTGTTTTCAAATGCTGTTTTCAAACCTGAATAAGCTTTTCTTGTGCCTTCATGCGCCAAGCTTTCCAATACTTAACTTATTCAAGGGAGAGAAAACATCCACAATTATTTAGAATATCCAGATGTTACACATTGACAAAAATAATTTATGTCTATCACTAGTAAAGAGTCCAGAAAAATGTAATAAAGTGTTAAAATGGCCAGTGTGTCTCACCATTGGTCAAAAGCCTCCCAATTTACAGAATATGGAATTGAGAAAAGCAATCAAATTCTAACAATTCAGAAGCTGTGACCAGAATATGTTTGGCGTGGTGTGGTAATAATAATGTCCCTTCATGGTAATGGTATTTTTATATAGTACTTGAAAAAGGAGAATGCCAAAAATATTTATGACTGAAACTACTAAAGGAAAAAGTTAACATAAAATATAATCAAAATGTTGACGTGTTTTATTGATGATGTATTGTGTTTGAATGGCTGAACATACCTGAGATATAGGCGGCGATGATAATAAAACATGTCTCTATACTATGACTATGGCTTGCTAAAATGACAAAATACACTGAAGAATGTCAGAAATGAATTATTGAAGTAGTGTCCACAGGTTTGTTGAAGAAAAGTAGGTTCAATTTAATTGTATTGCAAACTAATTTAGCAAGCATGCTAGAGTAATTTTTTCTCTCCTTTTTAAATCTTTGTGTTCTGCAGCTAAAAGCAGCAGAAAGCTGACGTTCCTGTATCTGGCCAACGATGTCATTCAGAACAGCAAGAAGAAAGGACCCGAGTTCACCAAAGACTTTGAGTCTGTCCTTGTCGATGCCTGCTCACACGTTGCAAGGTAGATGTGATGTGACCACCGTGTGCCACAAATTATGGTCTGTGTAATAGGTGTGTGTGTGTGTGTTTGTGTTTGAAGCTTTTCAAGAAATTAATCGGT
The DNA here is from genome assembly GCA_037974645.1 of Hollardia meadi. NCBI lineage: Eukaryota > Metazoa > Chordata > Actinopteri > Tetraodontiformes > Triacanthodidae > Hollardia > Hollardia meadi. The sequence continues at coordinate 3,459,073 of JBBPCS010000480.1, read as the reverse complement.
ATCCAAATGGAGTCCTACATAGAAAAATTCTTCTCCAGCTGAAGTGTGTTGGATTAAGTTTGTTCAAGATGGTATTTAAAGGTGCAATTCAGTTTGTTGGACCACCAAATGAAACTAAAAATGGAGCTGAATTTGTCCAGCTTCAAAATAGGCAAAAAAAAATCCTTAAAAAAAGGAAATATTAATTATAAATATTAAATATTTGGTCCCATCGTTCCACCAACTGGTCTGGGGGGAAAAAACTGTTTTTTAATGATGTACAAGGTGTTTGGGTAATTTGCTAAACACAGTTTTCGCTATGTTTTGAGCTCTACCAATGATCTGTTCAGTGAATCCTCTCTTTTTCTTCTACTGTTCCCCTGCCTCCCTGCAGTGAAGCAGATGAGAGCTGTAAAAAGCACATGGAGAGACTGCTGAACATCTGGAAGGAGAGGAGTCTCTACAGAGCAGACTTCATTCAGCAGCTCAAACTAGCCATAGAAGATTCGAACAGCCCCAGGCCTTCAGGTCAGATGACTGCTAATAATTTGTTATATTTTTTTTGTTTCATCTGTCCATGAATATACAGTATACCGTATGTGTTATTGGATGGTAATAAATAAAACCTGGGCCAGGATCACTGATTATTAAAAGCAGCTAATGGGAAAAAAAGTAGGGCATGATGTATGAGGTCAATGCATCATTAACAGGCTGTTTTTTAATACAGTACAATAATAGGCTGTTTTTTTTAATACATATTTCATTACCACCGTAAATTATCAATAGTACTAATCTTAGGTGTCCACTCACACCGAGTATTCCTTTCTTAAACCCTTTAATACTGATCCACGTCACACATTATAACAGAAAAATCCTATTAACTGTAATGGTGTTAGTTTACATATTGAAGGGCTCTTTGGCAGCTTTTGTGTCGATTACTGCATTTTAAAAGTGGCTAAATGGGGATTTAACTGCCTCTGAACTGCACCTCTGACTAAGTGGAAAAATGTTGGGATTTATTTTTTTAGAATGACCTAAAATAAACTCAAGTGGAATTTCTATTTAATATGAAAAAATAAGTAAGATAGTTGTATAGAAGTAGTATTGTGAACAGGTTAGTTTATGCTGTTGGTTCATCTGTAGTACATTAACCAAAATAATTTGGTGATATTATGTGGGTGTATTTTTGTTCTGTTTACTCTGCAGAAGAGAAGAAGCCTGTAAAGCGAAGCTATCAAAAGATCCAGGAAGATGAAGATGATGAAGACGACGACTACAGAAGCCACAACTCCCCTCGCAGCATAGGTTCTACTGCAACTCAACTGGTAGGATGTCAAAGTTTCACTTCACTCATGGCACAAAATGCAGAAAAAAAATCCTCCCTTACAATGATTGCTGCCATTCGACACTGCTTGTGATTTTTGACGGAAGCCGCGTTAATCTACACAGAGCACATTGAGCCAGACAGGAAGCCAGACACAGGAACAGCAGAGAAAACCTGGTCATTTTTCAAAATAAAACAACCTGTGCAGACCCTGGCTCGTATATCACATCAAAACAGACAAAAAAGAAACGATTTAACTAGGTTGCATAATAACCCGTGACATAAGCACAAAAATCAAGAGAAAAAAAATCAAGAAAATCAACCAAATCTAAGCACAGAAACAAAACTGGGCAGGCAAAAGGCTCCACTTCTGAAACTCCTGGTGCGGTTTAAAGCTGTCGCAGCCAGAACACAACGCAGCTGTGTCTGGTTGAATTAAGGGGTTACTCTCCCACTGTTTATCTTCTGTCACACGGTCCTCTTCTGATAATTTTTCTTCTCCTTATGGATTCCTGTCCCTCTATTGCCTTTAAACACACTCTTCAATACACTTTCAGACAGAGGAGCTGGTGAAGGCCCTGCAGGACTTGGAGAACGCTGCATCAGGTGACGCAGCAGTTCGTCAGAAGATTGCCTCGTTGCCGCAGGAAGTTCAGGACGTTTCTCTGCTGGAGAAAATCACTGGTGAGACCTGGAAGTTCAGCTTGATCAGAAATTACTTTTCTTGGACTATTTATACAGAGATTTTTTCAGCATCGATTCGCATTGGTCTTATTTTTCCTCATCAGTAAAACGTGCTTGTTACTTTAATTTATTTGTTATATTTTAAAATTCCTTTCATAGTTTTCTTGTTCTTGTGCAATTTTTGCATCATAGAAGGTCAAATAAGAAGAGCAGTGAAGAAAAAATAATAAAACATGGTATACAGTGCTCAAAGTAAACTGTTAATAGTTATAACTGGTGTTACAACCAATCAGCGTGTTACATGATGTAAAAATCAGGGTTTGTCCTGGCTCAGAACGGGCCTTCAGGGGGTGACTACATGACAGAATGCATGATAGATCCACATATATTTAGGGCTGGGGGATATAGGCTAGGTGAAAATTTATTACAAAAAAAGGTATCATTTTCTGCTTATTCAACAGTTATTGAAAGTTATTCAAATTGTTATTGAACACATCCAGAGAGGATTTGATTTGCCATCTTTGTTGTCAAATATCATTCATTATTTTGGCACTGGTGATTTTCCTTTGGGGGGTGACTAAACCTCTGTGGGGGGCGTCAAAAATTTCTCTATGCAGGGCAAAACCTTAAAAATGTGCATTGCCCCCATATTCTATTAATTATAGTAATTTTATTGGTAGAAGACTTTCATAAGCACAGATTATAAAACAATACATGTTGACCAATGTGACACAAAATATACAGTGCTAAATAAAAGGGAAATAAAGTGTCGAGGCAAAATACATACAATAGTGAAAAATTGAGTGAATGCACAGAAAAGTTTTAAGAGATTAAAAATTAAACATTCTGTATATAAAGAAACTAAAAATAAATGTCATAAACAACCTGCTTTTGTGCCAATCTAGACAAGGATGCAGCAGACAAGCTGTCGAAGACGGTGGATGAAGCGTGTTTGCTGCTGGCAGAGTACAACGGCCGACTTGCTGCAGAGCTTGAGGATCGGAGGCAGCTGGCTCGCATGCTGACTGAATACATCGGCAGTCAAAGGGAGGCTCTCATGGAGAGAGAAAAGAAACTAGAGGCAAGGCACCACATGCACAAACATAACAGCTTTTTACAACTTTATTACAACCCCTCTATGACATTTAATAAGTCTCAAACCCACGCACATAAAAGCCAGGTGAGGCCAAGTGATAGGAGCGCACAGAACAATATTCCAGCGCATTTCTGCTCCGCGTGCACAAATGCAGTCCTGCAAACCATGGGGCTGAGGTGGGGACTGTGATGTATGATAGTTTTCTTTTAATGTTTTACTTTAATGATTAGAGAGACTGCTTTCAGTAATTTAAATGTTCCCATGTGAGCAGTAATGTCACTCCAGGAAACTTTGTGGTACATTGAAGCAGCAAAATTAAATGCTGTAGTTATGAATCTTGACAGGACAGAGGAAACTCTCCAGAAGAAAAGGAATTAAACTTTAGCTTCTGAAATAAATATTGTTTAGACAGCTGCGATGAAACGTAGGATTTATCAGGAGGACGACTGCTTTACTCCAAACAATTTTATTGTTTGAATGTGGACTGGCATCATAGTGTTTGACCTTTTGGATGTGTAGAAGAACACAGAAAATTATTTTACATTAGACCCTGACCCATCCATTTGACGTGTCAGCATATTTAAGCTGCTGTACCTCGTGCGTAAATGTCGAACCTTAGAATATTTGTGGGTAGTTCTCACTGAAGCTTCAAAGCCCCAAAAGTGGTTTTCAGGACAGCTCTATTACAATGTAGAAAGATGAAGAAATGT
>JBBPCS010000480.1:3416649-3455270 GCA_037974645.1 Hollardia meadi | reverse complement strand
AAATTAACCCCCCCCCCCCCCCCCCCCCCAAAAAAAAACACATTTTAATGCACCTTAATTATCTATTAAAGCCACATACTGTGACCAACATATGTTTCAAACATGTCAGAAAGCTGTAGTTACAAGACATTGTAAAATAATTTCATGATAACTAATGTGGTGTAAATAAGAAATCTTTTTATTAGCTCATACCTGTGCTGTGTCATGTTGGCCTCTGCAGGAATATAAGCAGAAACTGGCGAGGGTGACCCAGGTGAGGAAAGAGCTAAAATCCCACATCCAGAGTCTCCCTGACCTTTCACTCCTGCCTAACGTTACGGGGGGTCTGGCCCCACTCCCCTCGGCCGGAGACCTCTTCTCTACTGACTGAGAGGTCTTTGCCCAGACAAACTTCCTCCCTGGCCCTCGTCACCCAAATCCAACTCCATGTTTGATTCACCAAATACTTCTAGCTGTGTCTTTGGCTGAGGACACGTGGTCAGACCTGCAGGACAAGAGGGAGGAAGGGACACCAGAAGGAGGAATTGGTGAAATCTTAACACTCTGCAGAGGAGAACGGAGACTCTGTCAGCCTGGATTTTTCCAGCACTTGTTCGTCAACAAGGATTCCACTCCACCAGCTTGGAAAGAGTTTGTTTCCTGTGTGGTTTTGTTTTTTATTTTTTTAAATGCTGGAAAATATCAGTGATTGAGGAGGAGGGGTGGGGTAAAGACAGACATAAATGTTGGTTATTAGGACATGTCAATCAAAGTGTCTGTATCGGAGTCAGTGAGCAAACATGGGGGGTTGTGACTACACTGTGAAGAGAATGTACCATTCATTAGTTTTATTTTTTGGCTTTCAGTTTGGGGGGCTTTTTATTGACACATAGGCTGATAGGTGGTCTTGATGTGCGCATGTACAGTTAGAGAAGATTTCAGCTTGGGTTTGTACGTTTTGGTTGCCTCATGAATGCTCATGTACAGCAGCTGTCACTCGGTAACACTTCAGAGAGACGGTGATAAAATCTTTGGACAGATGCTTGAAATATATAAAAAAAAGACAAGGTTTGAGTTTTACAAAACAAATCCTGAAAGTTTGAGGAAACTGTTCAAACATTTTGTTTTTCCAATTAAAAAAAAAATGTGTGAAACCTTAAAACCCATTTTCTTAGCAAAAAGGGTGAAGAAAACTAAACTGTTTCCCATTTTATGTTGTAATATCACAATGTGTGGTAGAACTTTGGGGGTAAGATAAAGGTGGGTAAGAAGCGGGGGGGATGGAAGCATGGATAGTGAGGGAGGATTTCTTTTCCTGCATTTTGTTCCATGAGTGAAGAACGATCAGTGCAGGTTGTAATGTTGAATGGGCTGTTACTGTCATTTTAAGCTACATTCTCAAATTTTAAAAACATTTTTGTTCAGTGATTGACAACATTAAATTCCCACAATGATATTGCAATGATGAGAAATTATACATTTACATATTGCTCAGTCCTGCCTGTGGGTAGATGTCCAGTAATATTTCAAAATAAACGTAGCATCAACAGATCCAGCTCTGCACTCCCTTACTCTGGTTTCTTTCTTAAAATGTTGACAAACCACATTAAAACGTCCCTTAACAGACAGTTAGATTTTCTGAACAGTTCTGTCAAGACCACAATATCTATCATTTGTGTAGCTCATATTTGATTTTAAGTTGTGAGTATACAGAAAGAAAAGGTAATTTCAAGAGGTTTTATGATGATTATTTGGATCGCGGCTCCTTCTGCTGGATTGTTTTCTAAAGTTAAAGAAGATTACAGTTGCTACAACCATCCTCGGGTGAGTAATGCTGCTGCAAATCCTTTTCAGTAAACTCTCTTGTCTCCTGGCAAAATTTCTCAAATGGACGGGGAAGAAAACATTGTGAACCACAGTATCTTCAGCAGTGGTTGTTAAACCAAAGGTGTGGATGTGATCGTTAGTTGTTGCTGTGGTCACAAGTAGACAAAATGACCTCTAATGTCAGTTGAATTTTCTGTGGCTTTGGATGATAAATGTTAAAGTTTAGAGAGCAAAACGTGGAGGGATTTTACCCATTATTTGGTTCAGTCTTAATTAAAAATATAATCCAAGGGTTCAAGCTAAAGATAAATACAAAAAGTGTTCAATACAACCACTCAGGAAGGATTTCAGCAATATTTTGCTGCAGGTGTGCTTCACTGTAGATAATAGTTTTTCTTACTGGTTTGCTGTGTGGTATGTGTCTCTGCAGAATCATACTGTACTGCCAGGACTCTGCCAGTAGGGTAGTGCTTTTCTGTAATGAAATTGATTCAGTGGATGCCAATAAACTGGAACCATTTGAATGAAAACTATGCATATTTTGTTTTGTTTTTATCTGTGAATATGACTTTTCTTTAGTCAAACACACTGACCTTAAAACAAATATACCGTATGAAATACATCCTATGTAATAATTTTAGGATTGAGTGTCACATCACTGATTACATTGTATGGCAGGTGATTAAGATTACAACAGTCTGTTAACCATGGGGTTGTTTGATGAACAGTCGGTGTAACAGGACAGTAAGATGAATGACAGTATGTCTGTAATTTAATAAAATTGCACCTGATATTCCCCTCAAATTGTAATCTTAAAGTAAGTGAATAAAAACATTTGCCACTGGATAACAGTCACACATAACTTCTATATAAATACCATAAGTCTCTTGTCGATATACTGTATATGAAATACATACAATAACTTTTTTATAGCAGCAGACCTGCTCATTGCAACTGCCATCACACAAGCCTGCAGTGATTTCCTGGAGGAGCAGCTGGCCCCACAGAACTGCATTGGCATCTGGCGATTCACAAACAACTATTCCAACCCTGAGCTGAAACACAAGGCCCACCACTTCATGTTGAATCACTTTGAGGAGGTTGCTGCCACCTCAGAAGAGTTCCTGCTGCTGTCTGTGCAGGAGCTTGTAAAAATCATCGAGGATGACCAACAGTGTGAAGAAGGAGAAAAAGGTGTTTGAGGCCGTCCTTCATTGGATTGCTTACGCACCAATGCAATGCAGAGAATTCATCTCTCTGCCTTTGTCCAATTTAAGTGAGGGACAATTACTCAGCTTCCACTACGTTCACTTTTCTTTTGCATCTTTTACATTTTGCCAAAGGTGTTATCATGAATACAACAGCATGAACGGGGCTGAGTAAAATCTGCAACACCTCCAAAAACAGGTGACTTTAAGGCCAGATGTAAAGAAACAAGACAAAATCTGAACTTAGACCAGGACACACTGACTCCTATGTTAGATCAGGCAAAAAAGTATAAGGTGGGGACAAATACAAAAAAACAGTGAAGTGGTGTGGATGCAATGAAGAACGTATTTGCAACACTGTTTTTAAATTACCTTTAAAGTATGTTTGGCATTTTTGTACTGTAATTGTTTGTTACTTTAGGGTTAGATAAGACGAAGTATTTGCTAATACAGTATATTTGTGATCAGCTAAAACTGGATGATAATAATGTGTTTTAGACAATTAAATTCTAAAGTCTGTCCTCGTGTCTTGGTGTAGGTCAGGCTGGCTTTGATGAGTTCAGAATACAGACAATGTAGCTGACAATGAACTGCTGAAGGCAAGTGATGAAATGTAGCTGAACATGAGGGGACTCAACAGGCCTATCAAGGCACTGCTTTCCTCCATGGGTCACTGTACTGTCTCGGTGGCTTTGACAGTTTTGGCCAGTTCTCCAGTGTGGACAGGTCAATGCATTCCAAACACTGCTATGTCAGTGTAACTGTGATGGACGGCTACATATGCGCCATAGGAGGTTTTGATGGAGAAGATCGACTCCAAACTGCAGAGCGCTATAAGCCCAGTACCAACCAGTGGACAACATAGATATAGTAAGACAAATGGACAAAATGGTGACATGGGGGGTATCTTTCGGCTGAGAGTTTATTATCACTCTGCAGGTAGTCAAGCACAAAAAATAATATACAACACCAAGCCTCAAATTTTATTTTCCAAATTTTTATTTTTAGTTAGCAAATTGAATTTGTATTTTATCACAAATAACAAAATTCCTAAAAAGATGTGAGGATGCGTTGCTCCCTTGAGCAAACCATTGTTTTACTCACAGATTTATTGACACATTTAAATATAACCAAATCAAAATGAAGACATCTAAGACACAAAAATAAATTAGTTTATGTAAGCATCTTATGTTACTGTACCAAATAACAGTGTTGTAGCCTAAAGGCACTGTATATAATATAGCTGATGTAGATCACTGGGTTTCATAATAAAATTAATCAAGAAAAAAACATTATTGTGAATAGTATAATAGAAAACTATTTTCTAGTATAATATATGGATACAAATAGTAAGTGGATTAAAAAAAAAAAGCCTCTAGCCCCTATGCTAAACCCTGTAATCTGTAGTCCAATAACAAAATAAAAAAACAGTTGTAAGACTTTTGTACTGCCTCATTCCTTCACAACAACATTGATGAAGCTCTTGATGTTCCTCAGTTTGTCGCTATCAAAGTTCACCAGCAGCACGCTGGAGCCAACAATGGTGGGACTGAACTCAATGCTGGCCTTGGCTTCCTGTTGGGGGTCCACAGCTCCAATCCTGCAAGAATCATGCACACAATATACAATGAGCACCATCAGTCAGAAAATCAGAGACGGGCTCTCTGTTTTCTGCTTATGTATACAGATTTCAGTAGATATGGTATTGGCATCACTTGTACAGTTATGGTTTAGATGATGGTAGAGTATAACATTGCAAATCACAGAAAAAAGGTGAGCTTTGCCTTGAAACTAAATCACAATTAATTACAGTACAAACACCATCTTGTACATTAAACTGTAAATAAACTGTAATGGTAATTTTATGATACAAGTAAAACCATAAAGAATAGGAAAAATAGGCCTACTAAAATACTAAAACAGCAAAAAGAAATAATCCACTCTAAAACAGTAGCAATGTTAACAAACTTCTTTGTTATGGGTTTGCCGTCAGTGAGGCCGACCCCCTCTATGGTGAAGCTGCAGTCCTGCAGCAGCTCTGGTAAAGGGTTCAACAAGGTCAGCTCTGCTGTCAGCGACTGGTTAACTGTGGCTTCTCCCACCAGCTGCAGAGAGGTGTTCAGATAAACAGGTTTCATCATTTGACAAGTGGTTCTTATATTGTAAATGATTAAAACCTTAGCTTTAGGGACATCCTAGACTCATATTCGCACACTCCCACAACTGAGATATCATTGGAAAGGCCAGGATATCTCTACACTGTACTACAGGTTTCACTGTATTATACATGGGTATTGAAATGCAAATAAGAGATATACGTCCTCTGCAGAGGACAAACATGCATTACCAGGTGTCACCAGCATGAATTCATCCATAAATCATGGGAATTAGAATCTCTATATGACTCTAAATGAACTGTCTGGAGTTGGCAGACCCACAGATCTGGTTCCCACTGATCAGTCAATTGAAACAATACGTTGAGAACTGAGGCCCAGAACATTTCTTTCAACTGTCCATACCTTGATCTCTATATCTGGCTCATCTAGCACAATGGTCTTCTCTGCCTTATGGTAATCTATGGTCTGCTTGTCGATGGTGATGGCTGACAGTTGGATCAACCTGTCAGAGGTGATCACTGATCCATAATGTTCATACTCCAGTCTGAGGGACAGGCGCCTTTCTGAAAAACCACATATACTTATTAATTAGGTTATTAAAATCATTTCCATAGGTTTTTTGACTGATAAAAGCTTTAAAGACTATTTGCACTTGCCAACAATGGGAGGGATCGTTTTTGTGAGATTTTTAAATTCACAGTGGTGTAAAGTGTTCGCACTAAGATCCTCCGAGCTAACCTTCTCCAGAGGGCACCTCCAATTTGTCTGAAGCAAACCCACAGCTCTCTCCTTGTTTTCCGTTGTAGCCGACAGCTCTGGCGAAGAACAGGAAGGTGCAGGTCTTGGCCTCCATGCAGTTGTTAGTGAGGACAGCGAACACCTCAAAGTCCGAGCCCACGATCATGTTATCAGCCAGTTTGATCTTTTGCCAAAAAACGCCCAAAACAACAGAATAAAATAGTTTAAAACGAATTTCAGAGCTAATGCAGCACAGACATAGCAACTAAGGATCAAATTGACTTCTACTCAACCACCCATCCATTAATTTATAAACCTAAAGGTGAATGACACTGGAATGTAAAGATATCACAAACACGTGTGGCTCATATTAGGTTGCATGACAGTTTGTGGTATTTGACAACCACTCTTTGCCTGTCATACTAAGCTTGGTTATTTTCAAATTGTGCCCGTTGTTCCTCTTTCTTGGTACAGCCTGCTTGTTTTGCATACGTTGCCATCACTTTTGATGCATTTCCCTTTGACATATTAAATATGTTTTCTGTTCATGCTGCTTTGAAAACTCTCATATCATTGTTCCCATTGTCAGATTGCTTTTATAGCTTGTACTGAACCACCTCGGCAGTAACTTTTTGTTTAAGTCCTTCAATGTGTTTCTACAGAATTAGCTGTACCCTCTGTAAATGTATGAACAGTGAAAAACACCTTGAGATGGAGCCCTGGCTCTTCTCCGCGCTGCTGTAGCTTGTTGTGGTGTTGAGCCTTCTCATACACCTGCCTCTCCTCCTTTGAGCCTGAAAACCATCAGAATCACAGAGAAGTACGAGAGTTATTTATTATATATCATTATTTGATAGACATGGGTCCATGCAACAAAACTACATCTTTAATATGAGGTTATTGAGGTAATCTTTCTATATTTATTTGTGTGTGTGTAAACGCGCACGCATGTGATTCTGCAGTACCTTCTGCATACTTGTACTGGTGTGTGATGTCGTGTCTCTCATCTGAGCCCACGGCTTTGGTGCTGATGAAGCGTCCAACAGACTTAGTTGATCCGCTGAACTTGACAAACTGTCCATTTGAAAGGCGCACCAGGTCCACAACATCTGCATTAACCTGACTCCATACACAACGTGAGATGACACGAAATAATACTGATTATAAAGACACTCAGTCAACAGAAAACAGGCATGACAAGCAAAGTAAACTACAAGTATTTACCATTTTCTGTGTTTTTCTTAATAATGTTACACGAAAAGGTTTAAGCGAAACACACCTCAGCAAAAATAAAAGGAGCATCGTACTTCTTGGTCAGCTCTCCTTCCTTGATGGCCCTCACTGGGGCTGGTCCACAACAGAAAACCCCTGACAGCATCACACATCCAGAGACAAGGATTAATTTCAGCAGGTTTCAGACACACAGGGCCTCGATTCAGGTCATTCAGCACAGTCGCCACAATAAAATGTTTCTACTGCACTGTTTCTGCCACATGTTAGTTTTGTACATTTCATATGTATCACATTAACATGCAATAAGATGTTTTATAGTGAAGTATATGACCTAATTTCCTTGAACACTGGATCATTTTAGTAGCTGTCTTTGTGGCACCAAAAGTGGATATTTTGAACAAGTGGATATTTTTGACGAGACATCAGCAAACCTGTTATTTGAAGACAAAACGTGATCTTTTCCTCACCCTAACCAAATGTATTTTGTGCCTAAACCCAACCAGACCTTAAGCACACTGCTGTTACAACAGAAAATTGAAAACCGAAATGTAAAGAACCGTTAAGTTTCAAAATATGAAATATAAAGTTTCAACATAATCCCTGGTTTGCAGAAACACACAGTGCCATTATTTATTCTGGAGATTGGGTTGGGCAATGAAATGCTTAGTAATCTACTAAAATAAAATAAATGCTCATGCAAAAATATTTTTGGTGATGAGTAACTCATCACTTCCACACAGAAAGTATTTTAAGAAACCCAACTGTTGTTTTGCAGTGTTTTAATGCAAATACATGGAATAACCAAAATTATGTAAACACCTGTAATACTTAATACTTAAATGAGTTTTAGCAACAAAAGAGGTTTCCCTAACCCCATTTAATACATGTGACAAGTAACAGGTTCCCAAAAGTGCCGAATGATCTGTGTCAGGTGCATTCATAAAACGAAATAGTTTTTTCACTTTCTTTTATTGCGTAATAGAGAACAGTCTCGAGATCAATCATGTGAACATACCAAACACAGGCTGTCACAAATTTGGTCAAAGCCACGATACATCAAACCTGTGACTACAGTCAGAAGCTGAAACTAGCCAGCAGGGTTAGTTACACGAGAACTGACCAGAAAGTCCTTTTCTGAGATGTCTGCATTTTTTGTCTTTTATTTGTAACTGGTCTGCCAAGGCAGTATGAAAATAGTCAGTTCACCATCTTACATGTAGGACTTGCTCTTGGAGAACAAAATTTTTGAATGGTTTTGGGGAAAGAAGACAAAGAACAGGACAGTAAACGTTTACCTTCACTTGTCTCCTGTGGGGTTGGGTCACTGGTTTGCCACCCATCAAACTCTGGACCCAAATCTGGACGAGTCATCCAGCTATCCACCCAAACATGGAAGTTCCTGGTAATTTAGGAAAAAAAAGGCCAATAATATTACTACTGTGTCTCAATCACTAAACGTTTCATTCTCTCATACTGGAATAATGGAAGATAACGAGAGAAAAAATGTAAAAAATATTTATTGAAAGAGACAGTTTTGTTCAAGCATAAGGTGTATTCATGACAACCTGGTAATAATCACTACCACACACTCACCATATCGAATCACCTTCAGAAATTCTTTCACCGTCTTCATCATACAGGTTTTCTATCACCAGGTTGGCGTCAGCATCGTGAGCCGATCCAAAGTTAGTAACCACTCGACATGGGATGCCAAGAGCACGGGACACTGCAGGAGGGAGGAGGGCCACATGTCATGTCATCACACCAGCTAACTAAAGCACATGCTTGAGATAGCATCTGTCATCAAAGACTAACAATAAAGACATCACATGAAATGTCGAGTGGGGCAGATATGTACTGAGCCATGAGATTAGAGTATAAACTTAGGGTTTTGATTAAAAAAAAGGTTGGATTGTGTGGCGGTGAAGGGATGAAACAGATGCAGAAGAAATCAATACTGTTTGTATTGAGAGGTACCTTATCATTTTAAGATTTTTTTCTATACTGTCTTAAGATGAGTCTCTGTGTTTCTGATTTAGAATTTTCAATAACTATTTATCCAGACATGAGTGATGGCATTTAGTTGGTTTTCTGTTAAAATGGCATTAAGTCAGATGATATTTATGTAAAACATAAATACAGTATAGAAATTATAAAGGAAAAGGGGGATCAACACTTGGATGAATAAATAATTTCACAACAAACTGAAGTCTGAATCCACAGACAGCCAAACCCAGACTCTCATGCACTTCATACTGTGCTCCAACCTGTGCAGGCAACAGCAGCAAAGACCCAACACTGGCCGTAGCGGACAGGGCCACTTTCTGCCCACTGACGTAAAATATCCCCACTGCCGATCCACAGTCCTGGATGGACCCCACCTGAAAACTCTCCCCACTCTCCCACCAGCACACCCCTGTCATCATTACTGTTGACCTGTGGGCATAGACAGAGGAGAGACAAGAGAGAGAGGGAGCAGGAGGACCATAAGTGAATGAGAATCAAAGGTATTTGTCTTGTAGTAGTCTAGAAATTTTCAATCAATATGTACAAGGTTTGCTTAAAGTTGTTTCTTTTGTAAACTCCAAGTGTGTGCAAGTGTTTTCATGGGAAAAGTCTCCTAAATGATTGATGATTTTGACAGCAACAGTGGCTTATTTGGGATATATAAATCATACATAGTCAGACCTCAGACATCATGCCAGATTAACTTCGTCCTTGAAAGTAGTTGCACTGTAAACCTGAAATCTCTGAGAAGTGTAGCGCAACAAATACCAAAGTTTTGATTATAAAATATGCAAAATATATTTCTATAATTGATTCAGAGAGAAGGGACACTGAAAAATTGTTCTCTTTCAAATGTGAGCAATGAAAAAGTCCATCTTGGACAGAAAAGGCAGCTTAAAGCAGGGGGTATCAACTTTCTGATTATTATTATTATTATTATTATTATTATTATTAATATTATTAATATTATTAATATTATTATTAATATTCATATTAATATTCGTATTAATATTCATATTAATATGAATATTAATATTTCTGAGGACCGGAAAAAACATAACCTGACATACAAAAAAGGAAAAACAGACTGGGCTGTAAAATATGTTATGCCAGCTGTAAATATGTTAGCTGTAAAACTGTGCTTGTTTCTGGGAAATAGTGAGACACAGATACTGTGACAATGTGGGTGTCACTGCATCTGAGGGACCGTTGGTTCGCTAACAGTGTCTTGGCCTGATGATGTGTGGTGACAGTCAAAAGTAACTAGTCATTAAAATTATGCATTTTAAATTCATGTTTTTTATTTACCTTATTTATTGATTTAAAATTTTAAAAAAATCTAACCATTTGGCACAACCTCCAAGGCCCCGAGTGGTTTTGAATAGCTGGCTTAAAGGATGTTAATTAGTGCTGAGAGATTACAGAACTTGATTCTCTACACATTAGAAGAGTGAGTTTATAATCAGTGCATACATTTAGGGAAACAATGTCAATAATTATCAGGCCGAGATGTATGTAATGTGGGCTTTGCATGAGTGCATATATCATGTAGCCTCTCCTGTCATGACTATCAATATAGAACAAGCCTGGTACTGATTTATTGTACAATGACAGCTACTGACATGTAGAAATAGCTCTGGATTTCTCAGTAAGCTACATTTAAGTTATACTATGCTTTGCCACCTGCTTGAAATCATGGCTGCACATGAAGTTTAAAACTCCTGTCTTAACTGCATCTTTCTATCACAGAACTTCGTTGCCTGGAGAGAAGAGAAAGCCTCAAAAGAACGAGAGGGGTCTCCCTGCAGAGCAACAGAATATAAATGAGCAGACAGAGCGTGTTTTGGTGCACCATGGTAATCTCTGCCTGCACAGCCATTCACGGGCTGGTTAAATGGCATCCGAAGGGCCTCAACTCTTTCTAAAGCACTGGCAGACCTACCATGGCACTCAGTACCCTGGTCACATAGATGGGATTTCTCCTGGCAGAGCAGTCTTTGTCAGCATCGGACACAAATTTTGGGTTGGCATCCAGGATCATCAGACAGATATCCAGTATATCTGGGTCAAACTGCAGATGGACACATGAATAAGAGGAGAGGGAAGGAGATTAGAGTAGCATGTAATAGTAAAGACCCGTGATTGATAAACTTCACTGATATTTAAATAGTGCTATGAGTTTTGCTCTTTTCAGTCTCAATGAAGAAGCATTTTGAGGTTGTTTTTTTTTACTGAGTGTTTGTGTACCTGTCCAAAGTTCCAGGGTGTCCCTTTGATTCGTTTATACGTTCCTCTGTAGACCTGCCCATGTTGTTCTAAAACATACTCCTGCCTCTTCGTCTCACTGCGCATGTAGACAGCATCTCCTGTGAGCCAGGACAGACAGAGCACCCTCACATTTACTGTATGACATCTCAAATACATAGAGTTTATAGCGTTTACTTACATACAAGCAACATTAATAAACCAGCATATAGAATTTGGAGGAAAAACAAACTCACTGGGGCACCAAGCATTAAAAAGAAGGATGAACTCTCCTAAAGTGATCTTCTGCCCCTCCTGGTCCAGAGTCAGAGAATACAGCCCGACGGGGGCATTGGACGAGGAACTGATAGATACAGACACTGTGTTTCCAGAGGGATCATTAGTGGCAGATGCGCTCCACTCAGTGTCCACTGTGGACTCACGTAGAGCAAAGGTAACCTTAGTGTCTGATTCTTTTCTGGGTAACGGCCCTTTAGAGACAGAGATGGACATGAATATTACATCTAAAACCAGGTGAGATAAACACAAATCTTTGTGCACTCATGCATACACAACCCCGTCCAAATATTTGTTTCTCACACACATATGTATAAACATGTGCACCTAAGCACTATCAACCAAGAAGCTCACCAGTTTCAACAATGAGCATGAAGCTTGTTTCACCCAGTTTGAACTCTCTGCTGCCAGGTTTCATCTGTAAAATGATGTTGAAGGGCTGTCCCCTCCTGACAATCAAACGCTTCTCTCCATACAGATCTGTGTGGTGGTTGCTGCCGTTGCTCTTTATGTCCAGATCACAGCGCTCAATGTCTAAGGCTGTGTGCAGAGATGGGGACACAGATCACTTCAATTAAAAAAAAAATCTATTAAAAATTCAACAAACATCAGTAGACTAAAACTGATAAAAATTTGATTTGATAACTTGATGACCTCATGGAAATTTGATCACAATCTCCAAGTTTCTTCAGAGATAATAAATCATTCCTCAAAGCAGACACAGCACTCTTCTATGTTCTAGACCCAACGAATCTAATGTCATTTCACACTTGACTCCCAATCTGATACTTATTCAAAACATGTCTGTGAAGTAACACAGAGAGAAACTGCATCTTCTGGTTTAGATAATACACTCCACTGATTGAACCTGTCCTACAATATGAGACAAAGAAAGTAGGTCTTCTTCCTTACCTTCACTCATGTCTGCAGGGAACTTGTTGCTGCTTGGCTTCTGTGTGCAAAGTGACACTTCAGCTGCAGCCTGTGCTTATTGGTGAATGGCCCTGCAGTGGCAAGGCTCTTAAAGGATATTTGTAGGATGTGAAACCTGATCGTGGCCCCCCTATCTGTCTACATCACATAAGTAATTCTGTTTTTAGTCAGGAAGGGCAAATAGACACTCCTTAATTTGACTGTGGCATTTAAAGCTATTGTGAAATAATTCTGATGGAAACAAAAACTTTCAAGTCAAAACAGCATAAAATGTGACCAAAATGGATCCAGGAAATGAGTAATTTTCTTTTTTTTTTACTTTGTCAAAATCTATTTATGTGTGTGTGTGTGTGTGTGTATCTATCACAGAATATATAACATAACACAACAACTAATATGAAACATATGACACCGACTTAAAAAACAAAAAGAAAAATGTTTTTTCATAATTTATTTAATTATCATTGAGGTGCAACATTCTGTATATTAATGTATGATTCAATGTTAAAAAACTGTTTTTCATTCAAAATGAAACAAAAACATAAACTACACTTCATAATGCAAAACAGGAAATCGCACATCATACAGTTAAAATGTTTATGTGACTTAGCAGTTTTTTTTTCCTTTTGCAAGGCGCTAAAACACTTTACACACATTTTCTTTCATGTCCGCATGATTAGACTTTCACTTTGGCTTTTTTAAGTTCTTGGAGGAAGTAAACAGATCATGAAACTGCAGCTTGACTGTGCAGAACTGAAAAACGGATGCAATGGTGTTAGCTGCACGAAAGGCAATGAAAACTTTTGCAATAAGTGTCCTGTGTTAGTATTGTGTCTGGGGAATAAGGAAGTGAAGCATCATCACAGTGTGGTGCCATATCCTCATGTCACTGCAATCTGTCTGGTCCCTCCTTAAAGGTAGCACAGAGTTCAGAGGGAAGAACATACAAAATGAAATGCAACTTAAAAAATAAAAATAAAAGAAGAAAGAAACAAAAAACAAGAATCATAAGTAAATACATATAATTGAATGAATGAATGCATTAACAAAAGAAAGGCGAGTAAGCAATAAAAAAGTGATAAAAAGCAGAAAAAAACCTGGATCTGGCATGTCATAAAAACATAGTGGCTTTTAAATAAAACATGAGGACCTCAGTTCTTCCTTCAGTTTGTCATGATTTGTATACTGTACGTTTCGCGTAGAAAATAAAACCACAGAACCTACAAACGAATAAGTTTTCATCAACAACTTGTTAAGAAAACAAAATTTAAAAGCATTTAAATAATATGAGAATACTTTTCTGTAATGGTCATTTTCATGAGAGCGAAGCTGGAACACTGATCAGTGTGGAAATGTGGACCCTAAACAACAGAAAGTGGTTTTTGCCTGTAAGTTTGTAGTCATATCCTGTGTCTGTTTGCATGCAGTAGTTTGGGGATTATGTAGCCAACGCAGCCTTTCATATCTTCTCTCTCTGAGAAATTCAAATCCAAGATGTGAAAAAACATAAGTGGTCTGTCCCTTCTGATAAATTATTAAATACAGGACTACTGTAAGAATCTCAGCGCAAGACAGATACAAACAAATGTTTATGAAGACAGCAATAGTATAAAATACTACCAAAAGAAATAAACAGGAAACCCTTAAATATTAATATTAATCACTACAAAATCAAATAATTTTACTCTTCCATATCTGCACACGCATTCACATGTTTCTACATTTATGGTCATCAACGTTGGGTCTTCAGCTAGTTCATGGACAGTGGATAGTTCAGGAGCTGTGAACCGCATCTTGACCTTCATTAAGTTTCTCTTGTGATCTTGTAACTAAAACAACGTAGTCCAGCTGTCAACAGTAAAATGATACTCAACTGCAAGCAATGCCAAATGAAAAGGGCATGAAGAACAGAGCGATACACTTTACTTTTGTCACTGGACTGAAGCGGTTTGCTGGTCCTGTGTGTTTGTTCCACACAAACCGTTAATTTCAATGACAATAACAATAAATGCAACATTTTCTCCTTTGATCCCTGTGTATCAATAATTGTACAGATTGTACAGCAAAGACTGCACAGAAGACCCCCAAAAAGTTTTTAACATTGATTGATTACATACACATACATATTCTGTGTGATTGTAGATGGCACAAATATCTGCTACTCATTACTAAATGTATAAGCAAAGAGCATGATTTAGTAGAGTCTGTTGACATGTAACGTGCACAGGAGAGTTAACCACATAAAAACACATGGTTAGAAAGGATTCATTGTTTTTTATCGGTGACTTTATGTGTAGCAGTAGATTGCCTGCATTAAAACCCATTCCCATTTTGAGCTGCTCCATTAAGTTTTGAAAGCATTGTTGCTGCAGCTGATGATGCTGAGTTCTTTATTGAAATAAAAACATGGTTGGGGATGAAGAGGACTCTGGCATGGTACAGGACCAAGACACAATAATAATATAGCATGTCATTGAAATGTGTCCAAACTACATCACCCATGCAGCAATGACAGATGATACCAACACACCAAACCTCGATTTCTACAAAAAGACAACGCTGAGTGTCTTGTGACTGTGTGGCCACACAAAATAACTTTTGTCACTGGATGCCGTCTGTCTGCCGGGCGATCAGAAGACAGCTCCAGTGGACCGTACTGAAATAACTCTGGTTGTCTGGTGAAACAAAGATATACATTATGATGGTAGTGATGATGAAGACACCTCTAAAATATTGTTACACAATGCGTTTACATCTCGTCTGTTTAAAAACATGCTTTACAGAGAGATCTTTGGTATTTTAATATGAAGAAACATCTGACACAGTGCTGTCTGTGAAAGACCAGCAGCAAAAAGACTAATCCTCTTTAAGTAGAGATCTTCCCAACCTTTCTTACGGTATATGAGATGGTTGCTTCTTTACAAATATAGAGAGGATTCATTTGTGAAATAAGTACTAATTAAATGTGTGGTTGGTTTTTGGATTTCTTCAGCAATAATTATGCATAATGTCCCAGAAACCTGCTACAACTTGATTTTGTCGACATGTATCATTTAAGTGTTACTGTATGTCCTGTTTAGTTTAAAACACAAAATGAAAATTTGAAAATAACCGTTATATCTCTATTTTATCTGTATGTTTACTTAAGAACATTACATTCTCACCTTCAGCGGGGAATCCAGGGTTACACTTCTGTTGATTTCCCTATTATAATGTTGTCACACTGCAATGCAAGACATTAAATATTATACTGTCATAAAACAACCACATAGCATAAGAACTTGGTTAAAAATACTGATTCTGTATACTGATAGAATATTTATAGAATGTAGGCTTCATCTTGACACTAACGCACATTTAGACCTCTTTATACCGGGTCACCTAAACCGTCACCTGTACCTGAGCAGTAGCCAGATGTTGAGGTTTGGGGGCGACACTTGATTTCTTTCTGGTAACCGCTGGAGAGCCGGTTCTCCTCAGGCTGGGGGTCCGACAAAGTGGTGGGCGGGGCTTTGAACTCTGGGATACAAATGATGAGGAGTCGTCCACCACCTCTCCACCAATGGCAGACAGGCAGCTGTAGTCTGAGCTGCTGAGGAAGTTGATGCATTCTGCAGATGATTCAGTGCTGTCCACTAAAGCAGAAACACAACAGATACTTTAGCCCCTTGTACACTGCCTGTTCAAGGTGTGAATGTGATGCAGTATTCCAACTTGCCGTTCCCCCCGGAATGGGGGGGGGGGGGGGTGTTGCTATGAATTTAAGCCAGCAGCGGAGTTAGTAACAGAGCCAAATCGATATCTGTGTAAAAAGGGTGAGCCGGAATGCCAGGAGACACACTAGATGCCGACGTTGTTGTGTAAACCCCATGCCTCTTAAGCTTGCGGAACTATCCAATTTAAAATCCCTCACTGGGGTAGCATTGTGCCAGCATTGTGTGGCTATTTGTAAAAAGGCAAAGCTGGCGTAATGACAGGTCTTCTTTACCCGTATTGTAGGATCGCGGTGTAAAAGAGGCTATGGAGGAACAATGAAAGCTGAGGTTTGTGCATTACTAGCTTTTTAAGCCTTTATTTGACAGGACAGCTAGAGAGGTGACAAGAAAGGGGGGACAGAGAGGGGACGAAATGCAGAGGGTGGAATCAAAGACTCAGACTTTCTGTGCACAGGGCACCTGCGCAACCAAGTGAGCTACAGGGAGCCCCACATTGTTGAATCTACAGTGGCTTTTAAATTACTTTCTCGTATTTAAATGTCACTACTTTGAGCTGAAAATCATATAAACATGTTTATTAGATTTCTGTATGAGAAATAAGACATTTATTTAGAGTCTGAGGTGCTATTGAGCTAAAAAGTCAATAGCAAACGTTTGAGTCTTCTGACAAAAAAACTAAAACATTCTACTCACTCAGACGATGATGAACTTTCCATTGTTCACAATTGCGATGAATATGATGCTGATGAAGATGATGGTTGTTGAGTTCGTTGTCAGTGACAGCCTCAGGGGAGGAGCAGACGGCAGGACTCGTCTCCACCCCCTGCGACTGGTTCCCGAGATAACCAGCAGGGGGCAGCGAGCCCCGCCCAGAGGAGGAAGATGATTGGCTGAGGGTGGTGGAGGCGGTGCTGCCAGAGCCAATGGAGTGTGGTCGTGGATATTCTAAGCCCCTGTGTGAACAACACGCCACAGGGACTGACGACAGACATAGATAGATATCATCAATGAGAACATAAAGGGCTTGATCCGTGAGCAATGAGGGCACAAGCATGACTGCTGCAGTTATTTATACTTTATTATTAAACTTGACAACAAAATGTGAAAAATGAAAACAAGACTAAGATTCTTGTCATGCAGCCACTCTGTGAAGCTAAACTTTGGCACAGCAGTAAGCTGAATGCTAACGTCAGCAAGCTAACATGCTCACAATGTTAACATGCTAATGTTTAGGAGGTATAATGTTTACCAAGTTCATCATTTTAGTTTAGCGTGTTAGCATGCTAACATTTGCTAATTAGCACAGCCGAGGCTGATGGGGAATTTCAGTATTTTTTCAGGAATTTGGTCATAAAGCAAATTATTTGACAAATTAACATCTTAACCTGACGATAGCGCTAAAGGAAAAGTGGGGAGATCAATAAAGTTATTACAATTTATCCTGAGGGGGTTCATGAATGTCTGTATCAAATTTCATGGCAATCGATCCAACAGTTGTTGAGACATTTCATTTAAAAAGACAAATGTGAACCATCATGGTGGCTCTAGAGGAAAAGTCATGGGATCACCAAAGTCGGAAGGTTTAATCACTTAAGGGCGATGAATATTTAAAAATTTAAAATAAATTTGTGTAAATTTTGTGTCATTCTATTAAATAGTTGTTGAGATAATTGAGTCTGAATGAAAGTGGTGGATCAACCAACTGCTTAAAACATTTCTGATGAATGAATGTCTCATCATTTACATGAAAAAAAATCCATTCCATCCATTTTCAGTACTATCTAAAGTACAGATTTACAAATTAAAGATAAGGGATTATAAATTAAGTTTCTATTGAAGTCTCTTTTATTGCAAGACAAGCCCATTTGTCTACAATTAATTTTTATATATTAAATGTTAAGTATTAATAAATTAAATAAAATGTCATCATTAAATAACAGGAATGATGGCATGCTCATGTGAGGCCCTGCTGTATCATGTTTCAGTAAATCCTGACACATACCAAAACCTGTTGATTTATTGTATATTATGAATAAAATGTTACTGAAATTGGTTTGAAGTGAAAAGTGTAAGCTGTCTAAAAGATGTGTTTTGTGTGCAGACCCTTACTTCTCCCAGGCAGGACACAGCTGACGGCTCGGTCACAGATGGCAGCATCACTGGGCTGAATGTCCATGAAAGGTTTGCGGCCCACTCCCATGAACACCCTCTCCTGCATACGCAGCTCTGGAACATCACGTTTATTCACAGCATCTTTTTAAACCTGTAAATCTCTTTGGACTGTTGGGTAAGTGTATTGTAAATAAAATATGGTGTTGTGTTGTTGTTACAACCTCTGCTGTGAGCTGCCTGATCCCACAGAATCTTCTCCAGGTCGGTGGTCCAGGCTTTCTTCACCTCCACGCCGGAGGCCTTTAGGGTGTAGGTGTCCTCGCTTTTTCTCCTGCGGAACCAGATTTCAAAACACAAACTGCTCACACTTGAGTTGTGTGTCATCCCGATGTCGCTCGTCTGGAAGAGAAAACGCAAAGAGAGACAAGATAATCATATGTGGTTAAAAATAAATGCAACATTGTATTGTGAGTATTAAGGCTCCAACAGCCTTTTGATAAACAAAGATGTGTGCAGACCTTGAATGACTGCTTGTAGACATAAACATCATTGCCAATATCTGTCCTCTTGGTCTTGCTAAAGAGGATGAGATCTTCAAAGAGAAAGATGCGCCGCACACATTTCTTCTTCCTAAAGAAAACTGTGAACTCGTCCTGGCGAATCAGCTGGCCCTGCTCTTTTAAATTCACCTGACAGAGAAAAGAGAAAAGTGGAGCAGTTAACTTAATTTAGCTCCTGTGTATCAGGTGTAACTTATCTATCTTTTGGATATCTTACATCACACTCCTTGATGGCGTCCATGGTGAGCAAATCGTTGCCGTGACGCATCTGGAACCGAACCAGGTCTGCAGCAGCTTGGATCTCAGCCCTCTCCCGCTCCCTCTCACTGCTTGTCAGATCAGGCACATGTGCAGTCGGACCACACACACTTTGTGCACACACACTAGATGCAAGCAATGTATCCTGGATCATGTCTTTTGGCCTGTATGAGCCAGCCAGAGCCAGAATGTCCTGCAGCAGGAGGCTGTACTTGCTGATTCTCTGGATGGGCCTCAGCAAGTAGGATGAAAGGTCCATCATGTCCCCCAGCTCCTGCTGCTTCCTCTGTGAGGGGAAACAAAGTGGGACTGTAGAGCTGAAAAGCATGACCACTCCCAGGGTCAGGAGTACGATGACTACATCAGAGCTGAAAATGTATCCAACAAAACATGTGTCCACCAAATCAATTAATTCCATATGATTCAAAGGGAAGTGTCTACCAATGAGTTTGTGGTGGACTACAATGCTGCTGCTTTAGAACCTTTTAAATGAGAAACTTTCCCACTCATGTTTCAGCTGAGAGAAAGACAGAACACAAAAACAGACCTTGAAGATGTCATGTCGACGGTGTAGGATCAGGGCGTCTGACTGAGGTTTGTTCTTGCTGTACAGAGCGTACAGGCCAAAACTCTCACTCTGTGGAAAGAGACCAAGTCAAACCATATTAGAAAATGTATGTTATTCATAAGCCAACTTTTATCTCTTATTTGCCACATATATCGACAATAAAAAATCATATTATTCATCTATCATGATCTTATGAGTGAAATCCTGCTACTGTACATATAGACTTCTGCTCTCATCACATCTGGAGAAGTAGGCTGGGACATTATAAACACTGTACAGTTGACACAATTAAACACATTACAGTTATATAGTGACTACTCACATGTCTGAGGAAGCAGCGGGCCACCATGGCAGGTTCCCTCTGGCAGGCCTCCAGCTCTGGCAGGAAGTAGTGGCTGTGGAAGTCGTACAGCTTCTCCAGGTTGCCGAAGATGACACCTCGCTTGCCCCTGAGGTCCTGGGGGATGTCCGGTGTGTCCAGCAGGGGGAGGTAGTGGGTGAGGATGTAGGCCAGTGAGCGGACGTACTCCCTCTCTGTGAACACCAGCTCCTCCAGGACACGCTGCAGCCTCCTGGGAACACAAACACAACAAATATCAGCTGAAATACAGGCTGTTATCTAGTACACTACAGTACATAAATGCATTTCAATACTATATAATTATTATTATTATTATAACATTTCAATAATATATTATTGAAATGTAATATTAATTACAGGTTCCACAAAGGTGACCACACTCTACATGCACTGAAAAGAAACAAGTCAAGTACGGATGGATTATGAGAACAGGACCTGGGGCACAGACCCCTAAATAGCAGCTCGTCTGCTGTCACACATATTTAAATTGCTTTTTAAATAATAGGCTGGGCAGCTTTATCACTATTGTAGAAAAAAAAAAGTAAAAAAAAAAAGTAAAAGAAAATAATTGGATTGCAATCAGGAGCCAAAAAGATTTGATTGGGATATCACCGCTTATGATGGAGCCCATTCATTTTCCAATGTGAGACCAGCAGTCACGGAGGGTTTGTGTCTGGTCGGCCTGTTCAGAAATCAATCCATGTTGACGAGTAGAAAAAAGAGAACTGAAGAGAATCAGAAGACACAGTACCTGTAGTACTTCATTGTAAGCTTAGAGACAGAAAAAAGTGCATGAAATCTCATTAAGACTCACAAGATTAGAAAAATGAAAGGCATGCCATTGAATTTTCTCAAACAGTCAAATCACAGAATGTTATCGAGCAAAGCAAATGTCTTATGTCTAATATATATTTTTCAGTACAGCAAGAAAATGCCGCCCACATGTAGTAAACTTACAGGGCATTGCTGGCACTCTCCTGTGGACTTGTCAAACAAAACCCCCCCTCACATCTCCCGATGGGCAGGCTGGAGTGTTTGCAGCATAAAGTCCCATTACCCCCCGCAGCCCCCTGGTCACTCATACAGGACCCTTCCGAGCAGAAGCTCCCGTGGCGGGAGATCTGGAACTTCTGAGCCTCCTGCAGGATTCGACAAGATGGCTGACCGTGGTGGGAGCAGGATGACGGGGGTCGAACCCGCTGCTCTGGAGGAGAGGATGACCCCGCTGTCGCTACCCCTGTGGTGCACGAGTCCTGGCTCACCGACCTCGCCCCAAGACCTCGTCCCCATGGAAACCACTGGCAGCCACTCCTCGCTCTGCTCGCCTGCCTCCTCCTCGTCTCCCTTTCTGCTCTCCTTGCTGACCTGTTACATGATACAATGGGTTTGGATGTTGTTGAAAACATTTGGGAAAATGTAAAGTACACAACTCAACAAAATATATTTAAAAAAAAGGTCAAGTCATTTTTAGACATTTTATTTTGGAGATGTTACATATTATATCTTTAAAAAAATGCATTTGCATGTGTCTGGGAAAAAATGTGAAAGTGGGGCTCAAACTCAAAGACAGAAATTGCAGTGAGAGTCAGTTATTAACAAAAATCCCAAAGCTGACTGAATATTTCAAAGTTGCAAGCCATGCGGTCGAGAGGTCCTGCTTTACCCTCTAGCAACAATACTGGTAACACAGCTGGCGGCAAGTGTCATGGAGTTAGGTACTCACGAGTGATGCAAGCAAAAGAATAACAACCGCATGTAAGTGTGTTCCTACCTTTGAAACGCTCTCCTGGCTTTACGTGTGGCGGGGTCCATAATAAAGCGAAAGTAAATATAGTCCAGGGCTCTAACCATGTCACTTCCCAGTGACAGTATTTTCACAAATGTTGTCGAGGTAATTAGCTAGCTAGCTAAGTACTGAAAATACTTTTTCACAATAATGTTTCAGGGCTGTTTGGAAATCAGAGCAAACCGACTACTCTAACTACTAAATCCTAGTCGAGTGAGATGAATAGACCAACAGATTACCTGTGAGGTGACTGTGGTGCGACCTTTGACCCCTTGCTGGTTCCAGCATCACTGTGATCCTCAGGTTTGACAGTGATGTTACTGCAGGCTACAGTTGTTGAGTTAGAGCTGTTGTTGCCGAGGATCGGCTTTCTCTTCCCTAAATCCACCTCTCCCGACATGATGCCCTCCCACTGCGGGTGTCGAGGCCCGGGCGTTGATTGTACAAGGAGACTCTGGCCACCGGGCGACGTTGTCTGAACATTAGTGCTAACCACATCAACATAATGTTGCTCACACCAGCTGCCAGAATCTGGTTGGTGCTGAGAAACCTCATCCACGTCCTGCATCCTCTCCTGAAGCTGCTGCCTGGCCTCCTGGCATCTTAGCCAGGCTACATTCCAGACCCGCATCCCCCTGGAGCCCCGCAGGGCACTGGCCTGGGCCTTCACCTCCTGAAATCTCTCTGGGCTGAACTGGAGGAACCGGTCTTGGAAAGTCAGGAGGATGGAGCTGTCATTGCCTGACAGTAGAACACCGGTGGTGGTTGGACCTGAGCCATGTACTGTGTGGGTATCAGACGGGCAAAGGGATGAAGTGCTCGGTCCAGACTCTTGGTTTTGGTGTTGTAATGTCTCAGTGTTGGTTTGATTGACAGGTGTTGTAGTTTGGCCATGGTCTTGCACTGTGTGGATTCTGGATTGACTCTGATCCAGGTACTCAGTGCATTCGCTGGCCAGAGCTGTAGCCTGTTTGGAGATTAAGGAGGTTTTCTTTTATTATGTATTATGATTTGTCATTTCCTTATTTGCAAAGTAAAAACAATTCTTAACAAATATTAAGACATGGTGCGATTTTTTCATTACCGCAGGAGTGGTGCCTTCTTTCCTAAATGTCTTTAGAATTCAACAAAAACAGCCTGCTTACAAAAAAATGCTCTTTTAAATTTCTATATTAATTTACAATCTATCAATCAATCTCTGTCCAAAGAAATTACATTTAAAAATCACTTTGAAATTGCCTCACGAGAAATTTACATTAAATGCTAAATTGTCCTAATTGTTCTGTAACAACATAACTTTGGTCTACTCTGTAATTATTACTTTTTTGTTGCATTAGTTTTGCAATTAAAGTAATCCGTTATTTAGTTATCCGTTGTTTAGTTTCAAAGAAAAAATCTGTAAAAACCTATGTTTTATTGTTTTCAGAGGCCAGCGCAGGCTGTGTCTATATGCCTATGCCCAGTTCACTGTCAGAGCGTAAGCAGCAGGGAAAAACAGCATTAATATTATTCAAACTTTATTTCAGACTCAAAAAGGTCCATAGTAAAAAGAAAAGAATTTAAAAAACGAAATTAAGATAGACCACAGCATTCAATTTAAAAATAGTTCATATGTACACGACCTCTCCAGTGTTTTCTAAGCCTGAATGAGTACAGAGAGCAGCTCTTCATGAGGAGCCAGCATATTTTCACATCTAACTCGGAGAATTAAGGATTTATTTCAACCAAGTTTCCCAGTTGGTGACTGTTGGAAAAGTGGAAAGAGGGTTTTGATGAGTTTTATTTCTCTCGTTTTAAAGAAGTGTGTGTGTGTGTTTTTTTTACGATGGGTTAACAAAGCAATTAAGCTCATCTTAGTTTGTTAAAAGGGAGAAACTTGAATTCAGAAGGTGTACGGTTGTATTTTTCTGTTCAATAAGGAAAATAGGTGTAAGATTATATTTCCTTTCTTGACATTGTGTGAGTACAAAAGTACTGCTCAGTAGGTAATTCTGTAACGTAACAAGTTACATTTAAATGGCTGTAATCTAGTGATGTAACGAGGTACTTTTAAAAGTAATGCTACACAACACTGGTAATTATAGTCTCTGTACTTAAAGTTAATGAAGAATTAATGATTTCACAACGTTCTCAAGAACTGATCAGTCATTACTTAATTTGGGCTCTGCATCATTTTACATTTAGTTGTTATAGTAGTAGTTATATTCCCTTATACTTCAGCGATATAAAGTATTCTTTGCATAATGATATTTGCACAACACTAACATGAAATTGCACATCAATATACAGCAATTGGATAAATAACCAAAGGGATGCTTTTGTGGGTTTGGGTTCCAAAATAAACTGATCTTGAATATTTGAATTTTGAATACTGATCTTACACCGACCTGCTCACAGAAATCACACACGTTGACCATGATCTGCAGCTCCCTGCCGCACGCCTCTGCCCTGCAAAGAAAGTCCTCCAGGCCTGACTTGAAGGTGCACACTAGAGTCCTGAATGCCTCCGTCTCCGGGTAGGAGAGCCCACTCTGCTGGAGTCGCTCTGCCTCCGACACTAACGTCATGGCATGGTGCCTTCGGTCCTGGACAGAGGAGGGAGAGAGAGATTCAGACAACTAGACAGACACAAACACACAGACAGAAGGACAATGGCAAGAAAAACACAGACTCACATTAGCTTCAATAAGGAAACCAGTGAAGCTGTTGAGGATCTGCTCCATTCTCTCCCCAGAGTCCTCGACTGATTCAGCCTCCAGTAGGTGGCGCTCTCCCTCTACATTAAGCCACTTTTGCATCTGCAGGGGTAGAAGATGCAAAACAATTGTTCGGTAGTATGATCATGTACTTGAAGAATATGATTTATTTATTTTTGAGTTAAGATTAATTTCATTTTAAAGTCCTTTATCTTATTTTTCTGATATGGGCACAGATGGGCTTTCACTTTGTTTGACTGTATGTATTTGCTGTTGTTGTACTTTCTTAATGAAGCATAGTGTGGAGAGTTGGTGGTTGGGAAGAGTGGGAGCTTCTTTATTCTGCTAGCTTCTGTTTGTGCTTATCTCTTTTTGATTATGTGTATATGTATGTTCTAAAACAGTGAGTAACCAATATGAGAGCAAAATGTAAATGTTTAAAAAATGTTTTCTCTCAATAAAAAAAAACAACTATGTGGCCAACACTGTTAGCCTCCCCAGAGCTAACTAATGAGACACATACTGTCACTATTTATTCACAGTACTGATCTGAATCACTTTGTGTTCCTTGATTTATATCAAAAACAGGTGATTTTTTTTTCATTTAATGACAAAATCCTGAACTTCAATGAATGCATTTGTTCTACACCATCATCATCAATATCATCATTATCATTAGATTGCTAGGCCTTCATGAACTCATGATGGCCACTATGGTCCTACAGTCCCATTACTGTCATCACCAAGCCTAATACTGTATATTTTGGAAGCAAGTTGCTGATCTGAACAGATCTGATGGTGATCTATTATAATGCACCTGCAGGAAGTGTCCCTCCATCTCTCTGAGTTGCAGCAGATACTCCAGGTGTTCCAGTGACATGTTGGACCTCTGCACGAGGGCGTGAGCCTGCTCCTCCACATGGTTGTACAAGCTGGTCACAGAGTCCACTGCATCACTGCATGTAGGACAAAATGAAGATCAGGTAAAATTAATAACAGAACATTTACAGGTTTTACAAAAAGATCTTGAGGGTTACAACAAAATTTTGATCTCATGATAGCGTGTCCTCCACACTAGGACATTTGTTTCTGTCCTGGTTATCTGAAATCATCTGCTGATGCTACATCAAATAATGAGCCTAAACTTGTCCTGCAGCTGCACAATTTGACAATTTTTGCAAGTATTGTTAGCGAGGGGGTTGGCAGTGCTAAAAGAGCCAACATGTGGGATGTTAAGTACAGAGCAGGTGAGAGCAGGAGATTTTGTGTTTACCAGAGGTCGTCGCAGTGGGGGTATTTGAGGTCACTCTCCTTCCTCAACCTCACCAGGATGGCCCCGCCCTCCCTCTGCAGGCTGACCAATCGGCTGTCCCCCAGTACATCCTTCATCAGAGTCCTCTGGTCCATCATGCACTGCTGCACCATCTGTCAGACATAACATCATTTTAAGATGAGCAAATTATACAACAACTCCTCATATTCCCCTCATATTAAAAGTGTTGTTGATATGACGTGCTGCTATTTTGTGAAGATAATCTTGAAAGCTTTTCTATTCTTTTACATTATCATAAAGCAACAAATGATATTGTCCTCATAACAGACTTTATCTACTGTTTTCAAGGCCCAAATGACAACATGAGAAAGCAAAGGACAGCATTAAGGTACCTGTACAGTGTCCGTCCTCTGAGGCTCCTCTAACTTACAGATTGCTCTCAGAAGCAGACTGGATACCTCATGAAGGTCAGACACAAAGGGGAAGAGTTTCTAGAGAATGAAAGATGTGGACATGAGTAAATGATGAGCAGTGAAGAAACACGTAGTGCACTACCTGATTAGAGAGAGAGAGAGAGAGAGAGAGAGAGACAGACAGGTACTGCAGATGTGACTGTCTCACCTGGTGCAGCTCCATCCAGTCACAGTGGCTGTGAGACAGTGTGCCATCTAGACGGGAGCTCAGCTGACTCACCTCCACCAGCTTGAACAAGGCTTTCATGGATGTCACCACTTCAGTCTGCATGGAGCCAACAGTGTGTAGTTACACAATGTTATTAACTTGGTCTTTTCCTTTCATTTAATATAGCTACTCTAGTGTTGAAGTAAACTGGAATCTTAAAGGTGCACTAGACCTACGTAACCTTTTAAAAGTTTTTAAAACCTTTTTGCGATCTTACCCAACGATAGCCTACTTTGTTTTCTCATAGATTATCATTTCTTCTTTCTTTCTTTCTTCTTACCAAAACTACCCTTCCAAAGACAATTAATTCCAAAGTTTATATTCAGTGTATATGCAATATGGGCAGAATTCTGATGATAGTGGTACTAAAGCAACCTTTAAAGTTAAAATGTTTGATAAATTCTTAAAAGTCCATCATAAATGTGAAGGAAAGTTTTACTAAAAGGAGACTGGAGTAGGCTAGGAGAGTAAGTAAAACAACAAGTTAAACAATTAAACAAAAGTATTTGATCTGTTTGGTTTGAATTAGAATTGGTGCGATCCCCTTAATCCCTGTTGTGGCTCCTAAACATGATGGTCAGGTGAGGTTGACATATTTTACTGGATACGTGAAAACTTTGACCTACACTGGATGATGTTTGTGGGAATCCATCCAATATTTGTTTCTAATATTTCCCTCAAAACATCATTAGGATTCATCATCTGGGTACTGCGAATGTCAGGTTTTCTTGGTAATCCATGTGTTCTCAAGACATTGTAGTATCGACCAAAGTGTTGAGCCAACAAACCAACCAAACAACACACCCATCCATAGAGCCACGCTGCCAGCACGGCTAAAAACACACTTTGATCAAAGAGGTCAATGAAGCATATAGCTGGTGTTTTTCTACATGCAGTGTGTTACATAAAAGATTGTAAAGAGTGAAAAGGCTGACCTGGATGCCGGGACACTTCTCTGGCCGAAGGCTGCTCTCCTTGTCCACCAGCAGCACAACACTGTTTACTGCCTGCGCAATCTGCTCCTGCAACAGTTTAACACTTCATAAATCTTACTTATCTACGTTCAGGCATCTTTGATTTTGAGTTAAACCATTTTATTGATCACTACATATAGATTCAAAAACATTTTAAAAGTCAAAAATACATGTGCATAAATAGAAATGAGACTTATATCAATGCTAGAAAGCTTGAAAATATGAACTGTATTATGAAGTCATTTGATTAATAAAAAAAACACTGTGTATATTATACAATAATTTGTCATTTTGATTACAAATAAGTGAAGGAAAAAATATTTTTTCACAGTACACAGCTATTCAACAAACTGTGCGTGCGGATATGCTGCTTATGCTCAGGAGCTGATACATTATTCAACATTGACATTTCCCTCAGAATTTATCGTCTGTAAACAGCAGCGCTCCACATCACAGAATAAACAGCCACAGTTAACTCTGATCTGCTGTCGCCAGCTGTACGGCAGACATTTCTGTGCATCTTACCTGAAATGTCATCAAGGCCTTGTAGAGCTGCGGTTGAGGATTTGTCTTCTTTGCATCGAAAATTAGCGTCATCCCAGCTTCTCTGATTTCTCTCCTAGATACAGATAGAATTAGTGCACAACAGACAAGAACAATACTGAATCATTCTTTCAGTATGACTTTAAATTTACAAATTCTTTGTTTCAGGACGGGTTAATTAATTTTTTACTTGATTCATTCATTGATTTACTGGCATGTGGATTTTTACCTGATGATAGAGTGGAAGTAGAGCAGCATCATGAAGAGCTCCTGGCTCGTTACAGCTGAACTCAACCCCTGGTGGTCTCCATAGAGCTCAACTATTGCCCTGCCTGTCCTATCTCTGCCGCCTGAAGCAAAGAGCAGTCAGACTATTAAGTGCAGTTTTTATTGAAATAGTTATCTATAAATAGAAATCATACAGCAAAGATGCAGAGAGGGTCAGACTGACTCACCTGTGAGAGATGCTACTCCTAAATAGAGGGGGTGGGCTCTGGGGTCTGGGGATCCCAGGGGAAGGTGGTCAGGTCTGGGCTGGGCAGAGGCAGGCTGCGTCTCTGCTGCTGGAGATGGATTTGTCTGTGACGGGTTTCGCGTCTGATGGTCATTTCTGCTGGTTATGGACGTACTGCCATGCTGAGCACCATCTGAAGAAAGAAGATAGATTTTACAGTATTGGAACGAACCTAATAAAAACCTCAACACTGAAGATCAAATTCGAGCAGCACATGCAACAAGATCAACATCGCTCTGTACCTGGAACGACCCTCCTGTTGATCTTTGGTGAGACCAGTCGAAAGGCTGTGCTGTTCTTACACTTGACCACATGCAGCTGGGGAATCTCTGCACAGGAGTCGGCGTTTTCTCTTCTCCGAACATTTTGGCCTTCAACAAGGACCAGCTCACACTTCTCTGAGGTGTCCACCACAGCTGTGGAGAGGGATGAACATCTTCCATCTGACACAGAGTCCCGTCTGTTCTGTCGTGCTGAATGAGCCTTGGAAAAGTTATGACTCGCTCCTGTGAGATTGGACCTGCTTTGTCGCCTCTCACAAGGCTTGGGGGTCACATTCATCGCTGAAATCTCACCTGAGCTAAACGGTAATCTGTGGTGTTTGACAGAGAGCACGTGTGACTGTTGAGGATCACTTAAGCTAGAACTTAAAGCTCTGTTTGTGTTTATTCTCATTCCTGCTGCTAGGTTTGTCCCATTCATATTGTGAAAATTGCCATAAGTGTTAGCATCCTTTGGTTCCCTAAATGGCAGACTGTTCTTTTCAGTTGTCTGCTCTGTTAACCCGCTAAATTTCAAAACATTGGTTCCCTTGTAATCCATACAGGGGGCAGTGTTTGTATCTCCTGGTTTCCAATATGGAACAGTGTTCTTTTCTCCAGACTCCTTACAGATGGCTCCACTGACAGAGGAGAGAGACGGGTGTTGCATCTCCGGATCAAACCACATTCCCTGAACACTACACCCTGTTTCAGTCTCTGGTAGTCTTTCATCACACTGTGATAAATCACCATCCTCCTCCACCACAGCTAACATGTTCCCCCTCTCCGTCTCCCGTCCAAAGGTGACAGGGTTTTGTATAGCAGCCTGGTAGGAGTCCCTGTATCGACACCTCAGCTCCTGAGCTCTGGAAACCTTCCCGCCTTGTCTTCTCCTCATGCACGGGGTACAGGGTTTCTCTGAGAACCGGACAGTGCGGACACACTGAGAAGGTGCGAGGGCATCAGGGTGAGTTTGTTGGGATTGGGAATGGTGGAGAGTGGATGGAAGTCCCGATTCTGCGGACATGTTGGGCCTTAATGAAGCAGCATCCTCTGATCTAGAGTGACTTTGCATTTGTGGTTTTGCAGGTAACACATGTGACTGTGTGTGAGATGGTGTCTGAGTGTTTGGCTGCCTTTGTGTTTGCCTGTGTGACTCCATGTGTGCATGTGGATGCATCTGTGCTTCCCTGTGTGGATATCTTTGCATTTGAGGTTTGATTTGTGCGTGTGGTTGCATTTCTAATTTCTGTTGTTCTTCACGCACTGACTGGGCTCTACCAAAAAGCATAGTTGCCTGCAGAATATCAATATATTCCCCCTCCGCAACAATGTGGTCAGCTGATCCACTCCTGTTTATATCTTTAATGTTTGTATTTTTATGTTTATCCTTCTCTATATTACCAGAAACAATTACACTCTTTTCTTCACCTTTGCACATATGTGCCTCTCCAACTGCAAGGGTGCATGTACCTGAAACAGTGCTTGTTTTTATAGCTGTGTCTGACCCAGTAAAGCAGCTGTCCCACTTATTAGGGGACACCAAGCCAATGGGCTTAGGCTCTGTTTCAGTCTCTTTCACTTTGACCAGCCTAGATGAAGAAGCAGCCCTCGTATCCACCAGGCAGAGTGACACAGCGATGCCGTGCTTTGCTGGACATATTCTGGTCTCCACAGAGAAGGCAGAGGGATGTGAAGAAGATGTTAAAATTGAATTTTTAATGGTTACAGGATACTGTTTTGGTGCAGATTCCTTTGAAGGAGAAAGAGGAAATGAACAATTTGATGAAGAGTTCTCAGGAAAATGAGGAAGAGGCGGAGGATGAGGAAGCGGAGGTGGTAAAGGAGGACATGAAGGAGGAGCAGAGGCCATGCTACTCCCAGCACACGTCGGCACGTCCACAAATTCAGGCACGAACACCCGTTCCCATGGTAACCTCACCACGCCCTGCTCGGTGGCGAGCAGGCATTGGCTGAGAGGCGTTCCATGGCGGCCCTGGTTGATCTCCTCTAACCATTCACGGCTGAATATACAAGGATAGGACGTTTCAGGGATTGGGGTCTCCTCGACTACCTCCACTGGAAGCCCTTCCTCTTTCAGGAGGCTGCAGACCAAGATGCGAGCTGATTGGTCACAGAATGGTGCCACCTGGAGGTAAAAGTCACCCGGCTGAAGTAGTAGGGGGTTGATGGGAGCAATGTGGATAACAACTTGGTCATGCAAGCACAGAGGCCAGCCCTCACACAGGAAAAGTACATCAGAGTACTGAGCCTAAAGGAGGACAATGACAGGCTTTCAGAATTTAGAAGAATATCTATATTTTTATTCTGATATTAATGTCAACAAGAAGATCTTTGGGTAGGTTTGTTTCATAATTAACAGGGAAGGGATTTTTTTTTTGTCATAACACACACAAACAAGATAGTGACTTACACATGCAGCCTGCTGCACAGTGTCTAAAATGTGCTTGGCGGGAACAAGAAAGTCGAGCAGGCACCGCAGGGCATCTCCCTGATAATGACTGTCAATGATTTGGAAGAGCTGGCTGAGAAGAGTGGGGGCGGTGGCTTCGAAGGGCGGGTACAGCACCGACAGCAGGTTCTGGATCGAGCTCTCAAGAGAATCAAGGTTCTGAAAACACAAGAAAGCAGAGGATTAAAAAAAAGCTACTGGTTCATTATTGATCAGTTACAAGGTAGCCAGGCCATGCTCTGTGGATGCTGTATGGACATGCACTACTTGGACAATTTGTCCCTGATATAGTCAATAACATCTCAAATTTAAGCTTCACTTCAGTGACTCCATGAATACCTGCCATGTGCTATAAAAAATAAATAAATCATTTCCTTTTACAGTGAAAAGGTTTTTCTTTTTGAATAGAACTTTAATGCTGAATCCCTGCTAGCAGCAAGTTACAGATAATCTGCAGATGATTTTTTTTCAATTAATTGATTTGCATATCATTGATTTCTATTAGTAAAAGAATGAGAATTGCTCATTACAATCTCCAGAAGCCCCAGGAGAAGTCTTCTGGTTGCTTGTTTTGTCTGACCAACAGTCTAAAACCTTGATGTATTTAATTCACAGTGATATAATATAGAAAAAAGCAGATAATTCCCACATCTGAGAAGGCATTTTTCCTTGATAAATGAAAGGTAATTGATTAAAAAAAAAAATTGTTTATTGTCATTTATGTGAACTATAAATGTTTAAAAAAAACAACATTTAGTGCCTTTAATGCACAGCAATGCTACACAACAGAAAACCTGGGGTCAGCCCCTTTCATCTCACAGTAAATTGCACAGGCCTCGTCCTCAACCTCATGACCTGCTGAGAGAAAAGCTACGCAAACACAAACACTCATCATTAAACATATCGTCAGCGAGCCTGACAGCAAACAATCAAGTAAACACGTTGTGTGATGGCTGGTCTCAAGGCTAGCTAGCCTCCCGGTTTATGGTTTCACATTCCCTATGACCTGAACTCATGGCCCGCTACCCACTTTTAGGCCCTGCTTTATTTAGCTCAGCAAAGGCCACAGCAGCCGACCTCAGGGGTCACTGTATATACATGCGTGGCTGAGGCACTGCGGGGAGACATATCGCATCAGGAAGGACGATGTGTGAATGTTGCTGCTCTTTTTCCCCCCCTTAGCCATGTGTTCAGTGTCATTTACTGCATGAGGTTACATTGTTGTGTTGGAGCGAGAATCAGAAAAAAAACATGCTGAAATGCTGCTTAGCATAAACAATCTTCCTGTCTTGAGTAAAATGGACCACATAGATTAAAGGTTCGACATTACAGGAACATCACTTATTCACTTTGAAGAGTTCAATGAGGAGATCAATACTGGTCTGTTTGATGTCAATCTGTTAGTTCAAATCAATCCCAGCTGTGGTGATGGATGTAGCGCGACGCAAACAGAGAGGAGTGCGCGAGGGTGTGACGAGTTATGTCCCCTCAGGCTAAGACTGGCTCACTCCAGCTCTGCTATCTGTTGTGCATCTCATTCTTTGCACCTTTGAAAAGGAAAAATAAAACTGTCTTGGTCTTCAAAAGGCCTTAAGAATGGCAGGATGTCCACTGTATAACATGTATATGTATAACTCACTGACTCCTCTTTCCCATTCTGTGTATCTATGTTTGTTGTTTATGATCTACTTCTGCCTGGTCTTATAGTTTTCTCTCAAGCAACAATCCTCTCCGTCCTATCCGCTTACATTATGATCTAAAAACGCTAGACTCTCGGCCCCCACAGCTCCAGAAACAACACTGTGACTCAGAGCTTTCTGGTCAGTCCTGCCCCGCCCCGCTGGGACAAAACACAGTGATGGTCATTGTGATAACATGAAGGAGGAGGACGAGGGGGAGGAGGAGGTGGGGGGAGGAGGACAGTCATTGAAGCAAATAGAAGGAGGATGAGGAAGGTAGCAGGCTCAGAAGCAAACGATGTAATGTAAGCAAATTCAGTTCACAGCTCATAAAATTTTAATGAAATGCTTTTCCGTCCCGAAGACAATGAGCACCTGCTTCATCAACTCTAACGTGATGTCAGTGAGTGTCTTTTCTCAGCTGTCAGCGAGGGAGGCCTTGGAAATTGCAGGAATTTAAACAAATGTGACCTTAAGAAGAAAACTGAATAGTGATGTTGGGTTGAGTCTGCTGGCAATGGTGATAAATGAATAAACATACAAAGGCTAGAAAGGCCTTTGGAGTGCTTACAAAATGAGAGAGAAGCTTAATATGGTAATATTGGTAATATGAGTCATAACACATCACCAGGTACTGTAAAGGCTGAGTGTGTGTGTGTTTGTCTGTTTATTTGTGTGTCTGTCTCCAGTATGTGGTGTATGAGTGGGATGTATGGACCGGTCTGCCCGGGCCAGCATACTGCAGAATTACACGGCTCTATATAAACACTCAGCTCTCTCCCTCTCACTCAGCCACAGTAAGACATGGCGACGCTCACATTACTGTGGATAAGATGTCCCAGTGCGAGAGCTGAGGACAGTTTAAATATCTCTGTCCAGAGTCATTATGAAACAGAAATAGTCTTTGCACATTCCTGATGTCAAGCCGGTTCCTGCCTGGACAAGAACAAAATATTTAACAATGAAAAAAGAGAAAAGCAGGCATGGTGACTTAATACATTTATGTGGTACGTTTATCTCCAACTGTGACATTATGTTTTTGGTATGTTTTTTGGGGCGTTTTGCCTTTTTCATTTGATAGTATCTGGTAGAGGGTGACAGGCATGTGTGGAGAGGGGAGGTGATGACATGCAGCAAAGGTCCCCAGCTCATGAATTCATTTCAATCCTGGTAAAAGATGTGGACAAACTACGTCCTGGAAAAATTTAAATATTAACACTGTATTTGTAAGAGAGAAACCAATTCTGGACCTCATTGTTTTTGACAGTTTAAAAATTAGAAAATGAAATCATCTGGAGGAAAAAAAAAAAGTATTTGGTTCCAAATATGGCAGTTTTACTTATCACTACTGTGCACTAACTTCAATAGAAAATTTATTGTCTCTTTACTTATTTATTTAACCTCTGTTCCTCCACTCAGTTTATGAGTCAATGACGTATCCTCACAAATATTCAGTTTGTGTAATATTATGTATACAAGATGCCTGAGAAATATGTAAAGCACAATAAGCACAAATGATGTGATTTGACCAAACTTCAAAGCCTCTACAGACACTGATACTGTCTCTAAATAAGCATGAAAAGAATCCATTTCCTGTGTTTACACTAGCGGCTTTTTATCAGCTTAAAAACAACAACAACTGGATTCCCCTCTGGATTACAAAACTACTTAAAATGCTTTTCCTGCTGCCCACACAAAGAGTTGAGGGACAGACATGGATTATGTACAGGATGAAGTTTTATCATCGCTTTTCATTATTACAACTGTGAGTGTTATGGAATAATGTATTTCTAACAATGTCGACCTTTTAGGTAGAAACGACAAAATCTTCAATTCAAATTCAAATTCAAAAAAGGCTAGACAGACGTCTGTGTGCCGGTAAACCTCGACTTGGACACAAAAATCATGTCTCATACAAAGGTATGAGCTTTCTGAGCCTTTTAAAATGTATTCAAATGATGAAGCTACCCCGGTTAAGACAATGTTTCTGCAGATGTGACCTGTGTCACCAGTCATGGGGAAATCCCCTTTTAATGTTTAGCATCACTTTAGATGGAAATAATAGTGACAAAGTGATATTGCATATAATGGAAAGAGCCTTAAGTCTTACGACTCACCATTATCCATGCATTATTTATCACCACTTATCCTATGCAGGGTCGCGGGGGCTGGACCCTATCCCAGCTGACATTAGGCGAGAGGCAGGGTACACCCTGGACAGGTCGCCAGTTCATCACAGGGCTGACATAAAGAGACAAACAACCACACACACTCACATTCACACCTACGGGCAATTTAGAGCCACCAATTAACCTAACCTGCATGTCTTTGGACTGTGGGAGGAAGTTGGAGGGAACCCACGCAGACACGGGGAGAACATGCAGACTCCTCCACAGTGTATAGAGGAATATTTATAAAACCATGTCTGTTATCTTCACATTGAGGTTTCAGTACTAGTGGATCATTTTTAGGTCAAGGAGGAGCAAGGAGCAAGGAGGTTACATTTCATTGTGATGGAGGCCCAATGAAATGTATCAGCTAAATTCCTACTGACTGCAGGGGCGCTGTTTAATATCCTTTAATATACTTAATACTTAAATATCCTGTTGTTGTTCTTGATATCTTGTTAAAATCCTTAAAAATACACCGACTCCATCTCTCTCATTTAAAATTCCAAAATCTATGAATATTCAATTATTTTTCATTTCACAAGTTTAACTGCTCTTTAACACAAGATGTCTCCTACTTCACTGTAAAGTCCATTTTCAGTGTTTGTGCACTGGAGGCTTTAAGTGTCCACATCACACATGCTGAATATTGGACCAGGAGCAGCTTCCAAACTATTTGTGATGTCACAAATCATGCCCGCCTTTTAAAATCATGTTTTTCCAATGACCACAGAGAAAATGTACACTTTCAACAATTCATTTGAAAACAGCCTTATAGTGTCAGACTCTGCACATACAGTACATCATTCAACTAGAGGAACAAGAAGAAAAACGCAGTTTTCACTGGAGGGGGTCTTAAATTCATAAAAGTGACCTTTCAAATGTCAGATACAAAACATTTTTAGCCAGATTGCTTCTCCCCAAACCGCAGCTTAGCATGTTTGCACTGAGGCCGAGCCTGAACTGTCCTACTAATACAACTTCCCACCAAACATGTTGTGTTGTTGTACACCTTGCAAAAAAAAAAAAAAATTACAGGATCTAAGAAGCGCTCTGAAATAATGGGATTGCCATAGTGTTACAAAACATTTGCAAAACTCTGTTCAAAACCAAATCTCTGCTCCACTCAGATCTGATGATCTGTATTTCCCTTGA
Organism: Hollardia meadi; assembly: GCA_037974645.1. Lineage (NCBI taxonomy): Eukaryota > Metazoa > Chordata > Actinopteri > Tetraodontiformes > Triacanthodidae > Hollardia > Hollardia meadi. Next base: position 3,418,910 of record JBBPCS010000480.1, on the reverse strand, counting down.
TTAATACTTTATACTTTAAAAGCCATTGAACGCCATGTATTACTCTACAGAGTGTAGCCATTTTTATTAGGAAGTATTTTAAACTCATTGTGTAAAAGTATTTTTATGATAAACTGACACGCACAACAAAAGTATTTGAAAAAAAAATTGTGGACTATTGTGTCGATTAGAAGTGTTTCCTGGTGACATAGAATTCCGTTGTTTCTAATCCTTCTTGTTTTGTAATTTGTGGGATTGTAACACTCCATGTAAAAACAACAACATAATCATAGAGACACTTTTTGCATCTGCATCAACATCTTTTCAGCAGGAAGGACTCCGCCACACAGATCTACGTCACAGCGCTGTGATGAGCTGCTGTTTTCAGCCTGCTGCTCTGTTGATCCATTCACTGAAAATAACAACTTTCGGAATGACAACCAGCCATGACCAGGAAACACCAACAGTCACAGGCAATCTTAACTATTTTGTAAATTGGAGGAAAATTCAATTGTGCAGTAAACAGATTAGCGCTGACACGTAAGTTGTGCAGTGACAAACACAGACACAGAACAATTCTCACACCAGGCTTGGTACGAAATGTGATGAATGATGAAGAGTGTCCTTGTTAACACAGATGGATGAGATTCTTCAATGGTGAGGAAGCAACATCACATTTTCTGTAGTTTTTCCTTCAGTTGTGAATTACATCTGCAAATCTGTAAATCAAACCTCAAGCATTATTTTAAGCAACTACAAACTAACTTAAACTATATTTACGATGTTGTTTGTTAATGTTTTGTCTTGTGTGTGTAAGGACTTTGAAAAGGAGGTTCATCTCAAGGAGTTACATCACAAATAAGCATAAATCGGATTCAATTAGTGGAGCATGTCCTCGCTTTCAAATTTTTAATTGCAATTTTCATATATTAGAACCACTTCTTCGAATGTTTACTGCTAGTTGATTGGCTGACTAGATATTTCTACCAGTCCAAACAGAAAAAACACCCAGATCTTTTCAGGCTGCCCAAAACATCCGGTATCTCTTGTGAGTATTTTTTTGTATAAATAATTTACTATTCCGTGCTATTTGCAGCTTGGAAAAAGAGATTGCTCAAAAAAGGTACCAAATTCCATCTTTTGTTTTTTTTTTGGAGTAAATGGACCTAATAGATACAACGTACCTTTTAGCCTAAAAGCTGCACCTTTAGACTAAAAGGTACAAAGAGAGTCACAGAGGTTTTTCTGAGTGCAACATCTTGTGGCTCTCTACCTTAACACACCTGTTGACACCTGAACACGAGCACAACCCAAATCACACTGAGGTCGGACATAACTACAGGCTGCTAGAGCTACTGTACATGACCACTGAGGCAGCGAGACAGCCAGACGGTATATTTAGTAGCTTCACAGGGATCAGCAAATCGGAGCTTGCGGAAGGCAAACACTAATCATGACGGCCTTGATCAGCAGGACAGTTTAAAGGTGGCTGGAAAGTAGCAGTCAGGAGGCAGTGAGGCCTGTATTTAAGTTGTTAAAAGCGCATCAGGGAATTATGAATGAGCCAAGACTTTAAGCATGCCTTTAAACTCATCAAGACCGAGTTGACGTGTCTGCGCTGTGTGTGTGTGTGTGTGAGGCGTGTCATTATATCAAAGTGTGGCTTGGCTTTCACTGACACACTCTTCTCATCTGTAATTAGCCCACAGCTGTGCTTAATGTAACTCACACCGGCAGATTTCATGACAAACAACCAGAAATGATCACTTAGATACAGGAACAACAGGTGAAATTAAAATACAGATGAACGACGCTCAGTCATGCTAATTAGACCCAACAAACTAACTAACTCATAGTTACTGTCAGTGAAAAGTAGTTGGTATCATTGGGCATGTTGCTGTGCACTCTGAAAGCAGATGCCGCCTAGTTCCTAAGCAGCACAAACCAGTGGGCTCCAGGTAAAGACAAGGTGATGATTTGTAGTTTTGCAAACAGAGCTGGTGAGCTGACTGTTGTGTATTTCCATTGAATCACCAAGACGGGACAAGACGTCTTTCTGCTAATAGAAAAAGGATGCTCTGTGTAAGCTGGTCAACACAGGAACAAATACCCAAACATTGAGGTCACTCCAATGAGACAGGAATAGTCAGGTTAATGGACTCTGGCTTCAACAACATGGCAAATATGCAGGAAACAGGGCGGGAAAATCACAGTACACACACACACACACACACACACACACACACACACACACACACACACACACACACACACACACACAC
>JBBPCS010000480.1:3377510-3402288 GCA_037974645.1 Hollardia meadi | reverse complement strand
GTGTGTGTGTGTGTGTGTGTGCGTGCGTGCGTGCGTGCGTGCGTGCGTGCGTGCGTGCGTGCGTGTGTGCGTGCGTGCGTGTGTGTGTGTTACCCTGGTCTTGCAGCTTGGCCAGCTCTTCGCTCAGGGAGTCGTGGCTCTCCTCCAGCAGCCTCTTCTTTTGCTCCACGCTCTGCATGTACTCCGTCAGGGAGCGGATCTTAGCCTCATGCTGCATCAGCACACACAGGAATTTTTTTTTAAAAAGTCATAAAAAGCCAGCCATGACAAACTACAGCGATTGATTCATGCGGCCTTTCAACAGCTCCATCCCCTCCCCTCCCCTCCCCTCCCGTCCTGTCCATCTCCCTCCAACCCTCACCTGAGAGATGAGGAGCTGGCAGGAGGAGAGCTCCCTCCCGGTCTCCTCCATCTTGCGGTGGCACTCCAGCTGCATGTTCTCGAGCTGGCGGCAGCGCTTCACCATGCTCTTCACCTCCGACTTGATCTTGCTGATGTAGAGGCGAGCCACCGTGAACTCCTCCTCGATCGCACCGCTAATCTCCACCGGCTGACGACAGAACAGGACATTCAGGGAACTCAATAAGAACACTTACTCTATTATGTACCTTCAGCACACTGTACATGCATTTTGAGCTCTAATCTAAGCCCGCTTTTTATGATTCAACTCACCAACTTGATCTCCCCATTGCCCACAATGGTGCTGAACTCGCTAAGGTCCCTCATCAGACCGTTGAGGACGTCAGCGATGCGTTTCCTCTGCTGACCGCTCACTTCCTGCATACGAGATAGCTCTGCCTCCAGCTCCATCAGACTGGCCTGTTACAGAGAGAGAGAGACACAGTAAGGATTAGCAAAACTTTTCAAACCAAAAGAACTAGACCATATAGCTCCACCAGTAAATGTTTAATGTACATCTAGATCCAGAAACCAGGAGATGAACTGATATTAGTTCAGGATGTTATTGTCTGTAGGTAAAATGCCATCAAATTTTCCAGGATTAATATATACTTAAATAACACGCATTGAAGCCTCATCCCTTATTTGATCGTATTTTAGTTTTATTTATCTCTAATTTGTGACCGAAGAGGACATTTTTTCCGGGGTGTAGGTGGGGGGTGGTGGGGTGGTATTCTATTTGTCTTTTCTATAAAAAAAAATCAGGATTGCTCTGATAAGATGATGATTTAAACTTAATTGCACAAGATCTTATGGCAGTTTATATTAGACCACATGGAGACGAAATCGATAAACAACTACAAAAAATTGCACCTCAAAAATCCATTTTTTTCAGTTTATGTACCACAATAAACATAATGAGACTGAAAACCTCCTTGTTAGAGGCAATAAGCTAAGCCTCATGTAAAAAGCTCTAATACTTTTTCTCCAGTACTTGATTGTTATATAATTCCTGCAGTATTTTCCACTCAAGGCAGATGCTCTTCTACAGCAGGTGCTCGTCTCCATCATGCAGCAAGCAAGCGTGTCCTCCTGTTCCTCCTCATGTCTCTCATTTTAGTTCTCCTTTTGTCAGTCTCACATTCACACCATTCCTCTGAAAACATACCATTTTCTGGGACAGTTGGTCGGCCAGCAGCTGGTTCTGCAAGCCCTTCTCCTCCACCTCCTGGCTCTTCTGGTCATAGTTGATGGCCAGCTCCTCTAGAGCCTGCAGCACCTCCTTCACCTCAGCCTTGGCACAGTCGCTCTCCACCTGCAGCCTGCCGAGTTCAGCCTGTACCTTGTCCCCATCACCCTTGGATGAGGCCAGGAGCTGGAGGCAGCGGGGGAGAGAGAAGAGAAGGAGATAGGTGAGGACCTCCAGTTCAGACATTTTGTCAGTGTGTATTTGTGTGTGTGAGTTTGTGTGTACTGACCTCATCCTGGTCCAGCATCTGCTGCTTCAGCTTCTCCACCAACTGGCACTGCAAGTTGATCTCATCATCCTGCATGAACATGATATTAGTATCACAAGTGTCAACCTCACTCCATCACTGGAACATATGCATGAATATGAATGCGACACAGAAAATTTTATATACTTTCATTTCCTTTGTCCACGATTGTTTCCCATTTATAAATGGTATAGTGTTAAACACTAGTGAGAAGTACACTAAAAAATATCCACATATATACTTGACTATAAAAATAACATTTGCATTTACCCCATGCTTTAGAGGGGGAATTAAATTAAAGCAAAAGTAGAAAGCTAAGATTTTTAAAAAAAGTGTCTGTTGTAATTAGTATGTTGGTGTTTTTGTGTTTGGACCTTATCATCCAGCTGCTTGTACAGCTTGCGGATCTCCTCCTCATACTTCTGCCGCTCCTCCTCGGAAATGCGAACCACAATGGAGGAGGTGTCGTTGTCCAAAACGGGGCGCTCCTCCACAGACTCGATACGGGTCACCACGTCCGACGTGGTGCGCTCAGTCTCAGGCACATCCTCTCCTGAGGGGAGTGATGAGGGGACAAAGAGAAACACATGAGGAAAAAAAGCAGTTTTGTTCACAGTCTTCAGCACGGAAGAGTTGAAGTTGAAAGAAGGCAAGACAGAAAACGCTTATGCCTCACCATTTCTCCAGCGGTTGAGCTCGACCTCCAGCTTCTGGATGGTGTCCTTCAGGGTCTTGTTCTTCTCTTTCTCCTTCTCGTACTTCCTCTTCCACTGCTCCGCAGTCAGCTCCAGGTTAATGGAGGCGGTGTTCCTGATGGTCTTGGCACTGTGACAGAGGAGGACGCGGGTGGAAAAAGTGAGTCCGTTTTTTTAAAGTGATGAATGATGTTTAATTAACAGATCCACTGGATAATTTGCCGATAATTCAGCTTTATGTTGATGCTCCAAGGACAGTTTCAAGGTACTTCGAAGGTCACCTAACATGTGTGAAAGGATAAAGAAATAAGAATCGAACATAATACCTGATTCTTTATTATCAGGTAAACTTTTGTTCCTGAGACCTTCCTTGAGCTTTATATCCTCAGAATAAGTATATAATAAATAAAATACAGTCAAGTGGACAGTGTCAGTTAGCATCAGCCTTTTCACACCCAAGATAGTTCATTGCCTTACTTCTGAAGGGTAAACGTAATCGGTTTAGATCCCTGCTAAAAAGCATGGTGGACTTCCCCTCTCACACATATACACATATTGTATATAGGACCAATTTCTTTCCAAAGATGCATTGACTGTATGTCCACAGATGTCTGTACCGTTGTCCAAACATCAGAGTGGACTTGGTCTCGGCATCGTTGTAGCTGGACGGAGAGCAGCAGATGAACATGGTGGTGCGACAGTTCCCACCGAGGGAGTCCTGCAGGATGCGGGTCATCTTGCTGTCACGGTACGGCACGTGAGTTTTCTGCAAGAGAGAGGACGGGGGGTGTTTGATGATGAGAGAAGAAGCAGAGAAAAAGACGGGAGAATAGATGATTTACAAGGGAAACAGAAAAGAGATAGAGAGAGAAAAAAAGATCAAGAGACAATATGGAACTAAGAGAATGAAAGAAATGCCTGAAGTCCTGATTTTGTAGTTCTGCAGCGACTCATAAGCAGATTACATTCAGCAAAAAAGCACACGTTCTGATCTTGATTTTAACAAACTCTAAAACTGTTGTCCAAAGTAGCAGATTGACTGCGCCGCATCCAACTAATCCTATAACTGGTCGGGAGAGTTTTGGCATTGGACGGCCAAACCTGTTGAGTTGGCAGAAAGGAAAGAAGGGTGCATGTACTGGACAGGATGCATTTCATTAGTCGAGAGGAGGGACTGGCAACTAGTGTACATAAGTGTTAGATAATAGTTAATGTGGAAAATGTAAATAAGTTTAACTCTATTTTGCTGATCTACATACTTACACACAGTCTCAATTGTTTACACAAATAGAGGGGAGTAGGGTGAAAATGGCTCACCGTGCCCTCAGCCAAGGCAGAGATGACATTTCCCAGAGCAGAAAGAGACTTGTTGATGTTTTTAGCCTCATCCAGGACGGCTCCTGCAGCTCCAGTCTTGCTGACCTGAAAAAAAAGAAAGAAGAGAGACAGAGCAAGTGAAGTGAAACATGATGAATAAAAACACAGCACCAATCTTTGTGAAGTCACTTGCAGCTGAATTGCATGTTGGGAGTTGTTGATTTATAAACAATCGTCTCATACCTTCTCGCTGCCAGCCAGATCCACCAGGTACAGTTTTCCACACAGTTTCTGCTCAGTCTCCACATGCTCCTGCTTGATGTTGATCAGGAAGATGCTGTGGCTGCGAGAACTGTGCTCGTTCATGTCTGCACAGAAGACGGAAGCAACGCATCAGTTGGGGCAGGAAAAAAAAAAGGCAAAGAGGTTTCCTGCAGTGTTAAAACTTTAGATTCAAATGAGATCTAATCAAGTTTTGTCTTTAAGGAACAACAAAAATGTTTTTTCTTCCAAAAAGTTGCCTGTGTACCAGTTAAAACATCGTTTTCACTACAGAATAAAAATATAGGAAAGCGAGACTGAAACTAATGTGTAACCATGGTGATTCTAAATAAAAAGCAAAAATCCTTTAAAATGACGTGCTGACATTCATGTAGGCCTCATTATACAAAACATATACACTATTATCTACATGATCCTCTCTTATTTAGTACATAGTTTAGTTTGAAGTCATTTTTATGTGCATTTGAGATCCTCCACATATTTTTTTGTCAACCAGAACAGGTCACTAATGCAGCAGGAAGATATCACAATTTTGCAGAGCGCAGATAAGAAACGACGCTGATCTAAATGTCTCTCTTCATCGGACCTCCTCATAGACGGCAGGTTCAGGTTTCTCTGCAGATGATATCTGGGCACCAGCTCAGTGTGTGCAGAGTGTCGGCCCATTAGACTGCTATCAGCTCGCTCTGCAGCACTGTGAGTCAGCAGGCACCAACCAGGAAACAAAGACGACTGTGCTGCTCAGGAGTGCAGCCTTAAGCAAATCTCATTTCATCTCCATTGCTTCTAACAATCAGTCCATTTTCAAAGCTAGATAGTTGTGAGATTTGATTGTTTTCACAATATTACCATTAAAATGTTTTGTGTTATTTCTGCTCAACTGAGCAGACTTTCTTTTGTTATGAATTATTTCTACATTTCCCTTTAAAAAGAGAGAGATAGCAGATTCCAAAATGAAACTTTAACACCAATTTATTTTACTTGTCAAGAAGAAGAAATTTGTCTTGGCATCCAGTCAACATGCATCACCTCCATCATCAGAAGTACATAAAATGACAAATAAGCCCAGACAATCCTCTAGTTCATGCAATCTATTTATGGCTGTAATACAACTTCATTACAATGACACTGTTGGCTTTTAACACACAGACAAAAATGAATATTTATAGCGATCTTGTTATAGGTTTGTCGACCCAACATAAGACACAAAAAGCTTTGGAGAGGACCGGATACAGATGGCACCAAGGTGCATACTGCCTTTAACAGATCTATTGAAGAATTTGATTTCTACAATAAAGATTCTGCATTTTTATGCTTCTCAACTGTTCATCAATGCATACACATGCCTGTTATATTCCCGTTATATAAGTTTTATTTAAACTCAGTTTGTGCAGTATAGCAAAACAATAACTGAGATTAAGTTGTTGTCTTTGTTGGTCTTTAATCTGAAAGAGCAGTTAATTAATGAGTGATAAAGGTGTTTTACGTTTTTCCTCTCGTTTCATTTCTTTCTTCATCACAGTTGCAGTATTTAATTTAATTGATGAGCATCACTCTGACCTGTGATTCATCTCTCAGGCTGAGATCATCAGTGTCAGGAAGCTGCAGTGATTCAGTCTAAGGTGATTAAGAACCTGCACTGAGAAGCAGGAATGTTAATGTATGAGCCGTTAAATGTCTGGAGCTGCAGCTCAAAATGTACTTTACAAAATGTCCCACTGATGTCTCATGATGAATAATAACAATAAATAGTATAGTACTCTACAGCTGAATTAACTCCACAATATGCTGTGTTGATTCCTGTGGTGTTTGTGGTTAATAATAATAAAAAATGAACAAATGTGATACTAATTTATCTTCTACAAGGGTGAATTAACTTTGTTAACCCCCGTTTTGTTCAGGAACTTTCTAGATTAACATTTATACAGAAATCAACTATGCTTTGTTTAAATTAACTGAGTATTCTATTTAAATTCAGCAAGATAACCACTTCAATACTAAGATAACAGCTTTTTTTGTCACTAATTCATTTGAATTTCTAAAGTCGTGTAATATTGTTCATTTATCTCTAATTCTGACATCACCTTCACACCTGGAATATGCTGTACTGGCTTGTTGCTCAAATAGTTCTCAGAGGAGTTTCTTTGTGTTTGTTTGTACCTTTTGAAATGCCTCCAATGCAATACAGAATCTGTCTTTAGAGTATTAATTGTAATTATTCAGTTCAGAAATCGTGCTCGCTTAAAAGAAACATGAAAAAATGTCAGTGAGGTGTGATCTTTGTTCTTCTTGCTTCAAAAGGTTTTTATTTTTTCAGTATAACTCCCACAAATTAGAGCAATCCTACTGACAGACGAATGCTTACACTTCTCAAACATTTTTATGTGATGTAGCACAATCTCATAATACGGTCACGTGTTATTTTTAGCTGTTTTTCTGTACTGTAATGAAATGTCACCACCGTGATCAGTAAACCTGCAGCACTGAGGTCATCAGTCAGATATTATTACTGGACCACAGAGGGGTGAGTCAGCAGCATGGAGGCCAAAACAAGGTGCAGAAATTATAGATCAGAGAGCTTTTATTTCTCTGAATTTTTGAAGGTTTTGTAACATTAGTTCAAGATAAAACACTGAATACTGCGGTAAACTGCAAACCAGTTTATCAAACAAGCAAAGAGTGAGGACTGTTTCGGTTTGTTACTAGGGATGATTTTATTGAGATAAGGGCTCTGGGCAGAGACGTTGCTCTGCTTTGTCCACTGCTGCCAATCACAATGCTCCATCTGACAGCATCTTATTTCTTTTGATGAGAATGAATGAAGCTTGAAAATTATAGCGGGGCTGTAACACAAAGGTTACATAACAAGACCTAATAACAGACTACATGAACTCAGCTGTCACATCACGCATCAGTAACGAGTTGTGAGTGCTACAGCTGCCGCTAAAGAGAAACTAGATCTTGTGCTCTAATATGGACGTAGAGGAACAACAGAACGTCCTTTATTCTCAAGATGGACGCCGAAAAATATTTCACTGTAAGATTTAGTTTGTTTGGATGTTTTTTTATTACATAACAAAATAATATCTGTCCTGAATTGCAATATCCATGTACCCAGTGTATAGCCTGTGTTTCAATAACAATATTGTAAGATAAAGACTCACTGGTAACAGCAACATGGCGGTTCGACTTGCCCTCATCGATCACATCCATAACCTCGTCGGGGCTGGAGACAAAACGCTCAGTGCATCCCTAAGGGGAGGAGAGGAGAGGAAGTATAAGAGATACAGAATATATGACAGACGAATATCATGCATCTGATGCAGCACACAGACAAATATACCAAAAAAAAACAACATATCAAGAACAAACCTTGACATATGGCACCCTATTCTTATCCTCATGGACGGACAGGTTGGTCTTTGTCACTGAAAAAAACCCCGAAAATATACACAGGTGAGCGTTTTAAAACAAAGTGCAACAAATCCATGGAGTACTCACACTATAATTTCACTGTTTGGCAAATCAAAATACTGTTGCAGGAGATTCATGCGGAGCTCATTAAACACTAACCATCCAGAAGGTCACGGATTTTATCCATGTAAATTTCAAAATATGAAACCTGTTAGAGAAGAGGACAAAAAAAAGTTTTTTGTTGTTGTGTCCAAACACAAACCAAGACAATCTTACATAAATAACACAAGACAGCACAAGTACCTTGATGTGGAATTCAAGGTTTTCATCCATGGCAAAGATGTGGTTGAAAATGTCCTCGGCAATGCGAGGAATGATGCCCATCTGGTGAGGGTCGTGCAGCTTGCCCTGAAACAGGAAAGCACAGATAAAGGTGAGATGGTGATAGATATTCAGGGTCAAAGGGAGGAAGTGATTTAATGCAATCATGCCTTCAAATTCTCAGAAAATATCTGTTTAGTCAAAGCTCTAGTCAAACAAATCCTTGTAAAACCACGAAGAATTAACAAAATATAGATAAAATCTAAATTTAAAAAACCCAAAAGATGCTATGTTAAAAGACTGGTGTATCACTTTCGTAAGACCTGCATCAGTTTCTAGTGACATCAAACTTAAAGACACTCATTGTTTTTTTTATTTATTGCTCTGAATACTTTACCTCCATGGTGTGAGTCTTCCCGGAGGAGGTTTGTCCATATGCGAAGATAGTGCCATTGTATCCGCACAGAACATCTACGGGAAAAAACAGAACGACAAATGAGACCAAAGCACATCCATTTCAAATATCTGACATATACTGACGTGGCTAATCCTCCGTACCTTTCACAATCTGCTTGGCACAGGTGTTGTACACCTGCTCTTGGGTGGTGTTGGTCGGAAACACTCGATCAAACGAATAGGACTTCCCCTGTGAAGAGCACAAACAACAGTATGTATTAGAAAGCGTGCAATATCATCCCAAACTGGACATGCAGGTGTGCTGAAAATGCTTCAGTGTTTGTGGTTTTGAACTATGCTGTTTATAACAAAAGAAGATGACATCAGCAGAGTGAGAAAGCTCTGCGGTGCTGCGTTCTCCCAGCTAGTCAGAGACACATTTTGTTCAGGACCTTCCAATTTCAGATAACGGATCAAGGTCGTTAAAAAAAAAAAGCTCTGTTTCTAGGCGATTACTAGCTTTACATCTAACATGGGAACAAAGTCATATGAAAGACAGTATGGGCCATTAATAGCTGTGTGTACGGTAAGGTGCTATTAGCCTACCAGCTTTTTTGCAGGACCCCCCAGCTGTAGCTTGTCAGTCCAAACAGGTTTCTATTACTCTTCTGTATGTACCTCAGTGGTTTCTTTCATCAGGCATTCTTTAAAAAATTAAAACATGTTCCCAGGGTTTTCTGTACATATTCTAACATAAAGGAGTATCTACTGCTACACTGCACTTTAAAATCTGAACTATTATTTTGTCAGTATTTTTACAACCACAGCTCACATGAGGCTTTCACAGTGCACCAAAACTCATGGCGTATGATTTTGCTGAATGCCAATAAAATAATCATCCTTTTGTTAAAAGAAAAGTTTGACATTTCTGGAAATATGCTCGTTCACTTTCTGGCTGAGATTTATTGCGAAGTGCTGTACAATGAAGGAACGGCCAGGAGACTGTTAGCTTAGCTTAGCACAAAGATGGGAAACAGGGGGGAAACAGCTTGTTCTTGATAAACGAGAACAAAATCCGCCAAGCAGCACCTCTAAAGCTCACTGTTACCATGTTTTAATCTCACTTTGTTCGCTCCGTAACGTCTCTTGGCTGTAACTTCATAGTGGTATTTACATATAGACAGATATGAGAGTGGCATCAGTCTTAACTCTTGGCAAAAAAAAAGTGAATAAGCATATTTCCCAAAATACTGAACTTTTCCTATAGTATCAGTATTTATATCTAAATAATAAATGCTCAAATTTGACTGTGTAGTAAAGCTGTAGTATATAGAATACAAACCTGCAAACTTGGTTTATTTCAGAATGGATCAGGAGTCTAATTTCTCTAAAAGAATTTCATTTAATATATTATATGAAAATAATCCCTTGTGCACACTATAGGACAACAAAACCAGAAAGATGAAGCTCCAACACATGGTTTACAGAATTTGAAATGAGCTCAGCAGAAAGCGCACACTACAATATAGGCCTACTCTTCCTTTCCTCCTCTTCCTCCTCCTCCCATCTTTGTTCTTTTGATTTTTACATTCATATCTGACCTCATTTTGGAGGGAAAATCTTACAGCATTTGACTTTGGACCACTTCAAACGTTACAGGCTAAATCCACAGGAATGTTTGCTTTGTTTATTTTAAAATTTTTAAATAAATCAGTTCCTCCTTGAAACACAAACAATCTTTGTGTGACACACAGACGAGTGACTCAGCCCTGACGAGCCTCGCTCTAGAAACCAGGCTGTTAAACCCCTGAATGTCAATGTCCTGTGTGATACAGATGCAACACAATAACGTGAGCTGCCAGAACAGGAGCCGTATTAAATGTCATTAACAAATTGACTCATCTGCAGACCGCCCCCCATGACAGAGTGATTTGAGAGACATTCAATCCCAGGCGGAGGGAGGGAGGGAGGGAAGGAGGGAGGGAGGAGGCACGGAAAGAGTCATAAAAATGGAGATGGATTAGCAAAGGCGAGACAAGAGCAAGAGTGAAGCGGTAAGCACAATACAATACACACAAGACAACAAAAAATAGGAAATTTAAAGACAGAAAGAGAGGCAGGCAGACAGATGGAGCCAGAGACAAGAGAAAGCAGGTCAGTCAGTGATGCATGAGCTCAATGGATATTATTGATCCTCTCTGTCAGCAATTAGAGACACCAGGTTCTGATTCTACTGTCCATTGTCATGCTGAGAGGAGAGAGGGAGGTCGAGATGTTTCCATTATCGCTGGACAAAGTTTCAACTTGATTCCTCCCTGTTTCTCCTTTAGCACTCCATGTAGCCCTCATTTACTCCATGTTTCTTTTAGGCTTCACATGAGAAACTTAGAATAAAACATCTACAACTGAAATTTATATTAATAAAAAAAATACATTATGTCACAATTCTGGGGAGCCACAGTTACATTGAAGGTGTTATCAAACCTACTTTTTATTAATTGAAATGTTAGAGCTATATAATGATTAAAAACTAAAACGGGACAGAAATATGCTGGTTTAGTTAGATTATTTCAGTTTGTTTCCAATACAAGTCAACTTGTTTCCAGATTTTTCCAGAAAATGGCACTTAAAATAATTTGATTTGTATAGAAACTAACACAAATCTAATTCAAGTGTCCTGGCTGAAATGAAACCACAGATTGCAGACTTTGTCTACATGCTCCCCTGCTATTTAGCATTTAAAGGGCCTGAATTATGTATTATTTGCATAGAATTGGTGTATCCAGCCTTACAAACATAAACTAATCTTCAGAGTAAACATACAGAATTATGAGATATTAGTCTACCCATGCTTCCCAAACCATCATACTTATCTCCAAACTTCAACATCTACTACAAAGATAATTACTGAATGTCACTTCTGCACCAGTAGGCCTGTATCTGTCTGCATGTGCTGCTGGCACCTGCATGCTGAGTGATGAGCCCAGCCCTTCATGGCAGGTCAATTAGGATAATAAGTTAGATCACAATGGAAGAATGGACCCATCAATATCAGTGTGGAAAATACAATTAGATTAGTGGGTTTTATATGGTGTGTGTTAGGAATCACACATCATAGTGCCATATAAGGATATTTAATGATAATAAGGTTTCATTCATTGGCTACAGAGTGTAGGCTAGTCCTCAGTCAACTGATGCAAGAGGCCAGTTTGCGCACTTTAACAACATTAGGCCTATATGTAAGCCTGTTTGTGTTAAGGAAAAGGTAGAATTGAGGGGAAAGGTGTGTTATTTCCTGTTCTGTACCGATTATCATGTTTTCCCACTAATCCCTCTGTTTGGGCCGAGCTGATGATTTATTGATGAGGGGCCTGGATGCACAATAAAGCGCCTCCCTTTACTTACCCCGACAACGACGGTGTCGTCTCCTTGGAATTTGGGGAGAAACTGGTCCCCACGTACAATCTCCGACTGGTTCAGAGGGCGAAAGCGACACAGCACTTTTATGTTGCACTCCGCTGGGACATCGGCCATTGCGCAGATTCAAGGAGGAGGGGAAGGATGCTGCTTTCTGTTGAGAGGAGAGATGCTGCTGAAGGCTGGAGGCGACCGGTCGCTGATCGGGGTATAATCTGAAGCGTCAAAATAAACGACGAGGGGTGCGCAGTGACTTGGTCCTTCTTTGCGGAGAGGACTCTGAGAAAGGTGGAGAGGATGGACGATGAGACTGGCTGCAATTTATTTATGCGCAGCTGGATGGGGTTTTTTTTCGTCGCAGTGAGGCGGACTAAATTAGATGTAAAACCGCGAAACGATCGCCTACATCATTAAAACAACCGACTCTGCTGTTGCTCGAGTTCCCTTGTTGGTTGCTTTGGCGCTGTCTGTCTCTCTGGTGTGCTTTTTCTTTTCCTTTTCGGGTGCGGCGGTGGATGTGCGTCTGGCCGGTTGAAGGTGAGATGCTGCTGGAAGGGCAGTGAGGTAAAGCTGCTGCTCGGTCAGCTACGCTCGTCACAGCGCCCTCTATCGGCGAGTAAGGGAAGGGCGTGGTCTGCATCCGTCTCTTTTAAGTGGTACCCACAGCTCCAGCACAATCAGCTGAGCATCCTCACAGGCAGCCAGGCGAAAACCGGAGCTCCATGCTGCAGCGTCACATCCGTACAGAGCGATAACTTAATGCACTGACTAATCGTCACAGCCATATTCTGGCCCCTCTCCGATGCCTGACTGTATTTCTTGGAAGGCATAACAAAGCATTATGGGAAGTCAGTGGAGATTATTGATTAAAAGATGAGTTTAGGGCTAACCTTAATGGAGCATTATGTTGTCTTATAAGACTGGGATGATGCAGCACAATGTCAAAACTGAAAAAACAACAACAAAAAAACCCATTACCATACACATTTAAAAAATTACTTCTCATACTCGTTTAGATTGAACATTACAAATAGTTCAGAAATGGAGTTCATAT
The DNA here is from genome assembly GCA_037974645.1 of Hollardia meadi. Taxonomy (NCBI): domain Eukaryota; kingdom Metazoa; phylum Chordata; class Actinopteri; order Tetraodontiformes; family Triacanthodidae; genus Hollardia; species Hollardia meadi. The sequence goes on along the minus strand of JBBPCS010000480.1, from coordinate 3,389,497 downwards.
ATCTACAAGGCTGCGCAATTCCATGAATATATTTTCATTGATATAAAATGTTTAGAAAAAAAAATATTTCCCTGCATAGAAATACAAATACTTTGCCAAATTTTAACAATTTTTTTTTTCCAAAAATGTATATTTTAACATTAAAAAAAATATATATTTCTTACAATGTTAAGAATTACAAAAAAATAAAAAAATAATCCTAGATCCGAATTGGATCCATGATTAAAATCAGCAATGAATCAACGCTCTAATATGAATAAATTTTTATTTTAAATCAGTTAATTTTTAAGATATCCAATGTAACTGAGAAAAACAAAAACATTTTTTTCATGGTGGTAATTAATTGGGATTTGTGGGCACCTAAAAGTCAGTAATTCTGCAGGAATAATCAATACTTTTATCCCTGTTGTAGTTTTACATGGTTTTATTTTTGACAGAGTAACAGAGTCAAGACCAAACACTCCTGTAACTACAGTTAACTGTTTTCATTGTATCTCAGTATTGTTTTTAATAGGTTCTCTTCACTGGGACTAGAAAATGTTTACATTTAAAGTAATTTAACCAGAGTGCAGGTTAGTCGTCTTTTTTAAAAGCTATCAAATAAATTTCTTGTTTGTTCTAACAGCCAACAATGTTATGCCCATGTTCAATATATTCCTTATTACCAACATGAGTTGAAGGCAAAATCCCATACCTATAAACTGCATCGCAAATTTCTTGACATCCCTTTCAGGAGAGAAATCAACACAAGCTACTTTTTTGTAAATAGTTTAATATTAAATAAAAAAAGACTCCCATATAAAAAAGAAAGCTACAGTCCACAATTTAATCATCTTTTTAAACATAAGTATTGAAAGCAAGGGGTAGAATGAGAAAAATACTTAATTACAATTCCCAGAAAAATTCACAATTCATTGTTTTCTCTCGTCTCTTTCTCTAACAATATAAAATCAAAATAAAACACATTAACTGTACATATGTACAAATCTCCAAGCGTAGAAATTGCATAATCTGCTTTCTTTTTCACTTTTCTTTATTCTTTTTTTGTTTAATACAGCTAGAGATGCCAGTACTCTTGGGGCAGGGCAGTGTGGAGGAGAGTTCAAACAGTCATATGAGGCAACAGAAGAGGGAGGATATTACTCCAAATCCACAGTAACACACGGACTTAACAGACCCACGTAAGACATAATCACTCTCTGCGTGTTAAGTTTTCCAGCCAATCATTCAATCAATTGAAGGACATACTGTACTGTTCTAAGTATGGAGGAGGATTTAGGTAGGCGAAGAGATATCTTCATTAGAGCATAGCATACATGATGTGAAATGTAAGTCTTTTCAGTTTATCTGTTGTGGAACTTGTGAACATCAAAAACTGGATGTTGTCAGACACTTAATTTTCATGACTGGTCAGGGTATTGTTACGTGTTATGACATAATTCAGAGTTGTTAAAAAACATATCTATTTTTTTAAACAAATGTTTTCTCCGTTTATAAAACTGTTAGTGATGAACAAACGATTAAGGAGCATCTCACAGGACGTGGATTCACGAACAAAAGTTATTTTCTAAGAGTGAGAAGAAACCGGATACAGGTGAAGAACATTATTTAGGTTGTCCCATATGAAGGTTATTTTATACTGTGAATGAAAAAAAAAAATCAAGTCTGTTCCTTCTTATATTCCCTTTCAGCACCTCTGAAAGAACGCTGAAATACAACCGGTGTTGCTGCAACGAGCCCGTTATCTTACAAACAGACAGGGTCTCATTTACTAAAATGAAATGAAATTCAACTAACGGTCGGACAGTGAGGGGCTCAGCAATAGCTCTGTTGTCCAACACACACTCAGACACAAAAAACAAACAAACACATACACACATCCATACACGTACAGACAAACTTTGAACAGAGAGCATCGTTCAAGTAGACGGGCTTTATCCTGACTCACAGTAACACACTGATGAGAACAAAACAGTACTCGTTTGTTTTTTTTGTTTTCTCATTGAAATAATCCTAACACCAACCATTATTAACAGATCTCTTATCACAATGTCAAGCAACCATTATTTTGTGAACTAAACCTAAGAGAAGACCAAAGTGAAAAAGTATCCACAAAATTTTTCAAATTTTTTTTTTTTTCCCACTTTTTTATAAATTATTTTTTCCAGACTAGATCTCTCTCTCTCTCCTATGTGTTTTTTCATAGTGGTTGCCATAACAATGGTTGACATGACAACAGCATATATTAGTGCAGTTGATTTAAAAAGAAAGTCTAAACAGTGGTGATGATGGTGGAGAGGTGGAGGGGGAAAGAGAGGCATCTGGCCACCTTTGATTGGTAAACCGCTCAGACTGACAGCTCTCTCCACCAATTACTGCCTCTGAGACCTGGCGCCTCGTCGCCTCCTGCCGCGGACTGACCTCTCAGGCTTTAGCAGTGCTGTCTGGAACACGAAAGAGAAAGACATTATTGTCACATAAACCTCATCTCTTTCAAGACTTTTAGTGGTGGGATGATTTTCTTGCTACAGTCAAAGCTGCAAAATCATTCCCAGATACCGAGCATGGAGCTAAACCTTTCTTTTCAGCAAACCCTTTACATCAAGCATTTGTTTTCCACCCATCACAGGGTAGCAAGAGAGCAGTTTTTTAGCAAAAAAAAAAGAAAAGTAAAACACTCCTTATTGAGGTCAAAAGTACTTTGTTGATCTGGGACATGGCAGTTGAGGAAACAATCTCAGACCCATTTAGTAAATATTTTTTGTGTTATCAACTGCTGTTTTGAAGATGAACAAGAATGAACATCGAACCTCAGCTTTGCTAGCGGCTGTACTGAGCTTAATATTTATGTACTTATATCAGCATACTAAAATCACAATTCTCACAATAACAACAATGCTAATGCTAACATGCTGATGCTTAGCGAGTATGTTTACCATAATGATAGAGCTTGATGAAAAGTCGAGGGAACACCAAATTTATTACAATTCATCCTCAGGGGAACATGAACGTCTGTACTACTGTTCATGATAACTCATTTAATAGCCGTCGAGACATTTCAATGAAAAACACAAATGTGAAACTTGTGGTGGCGCAAGAGGAAAAAGCCAGAGGACCTGCCGCTCACATGGCTAAAAAAAATTCCAAGCTGTTGAAATGGAACCGCAGCATATTCATTAACAACAACTGGAGGAAAAACAGAAGATTGGCTTGGAAATAGTCTGACTCTTAAGAGTTCAGTGATATTTGTGAGAGGAAAAAAACAACCAGTGCTGCTGATAAGTAAACCAATAGATGTGAGTCACTGAGGGGGAGCTGGATCTTACTGTAGCCTTGGTTTCCTCTAGTGCTGTAGCATCCACGTCTCTGAAGTCTTCTAACACATTCTGTAGCCTGAGGCACAGAGTAGGAAACATTAGTATTCAATACAGAACGTTATATCCAAATAAACATGATAGGACAATTGCTATGAAGCATCGGAAAAAGCATGTCTCATGCATTGATACATTACAGTACAGTCTTGCAATTGGACCCACTTTTAACAGTTAACAAGTCAACTTACGTTTGTTTCCTTTTCCTTCCTCTTCTGGCTCCACCCACTGTTCCTGCTTGATCCTTGGGAGGTAAAATCAGAAATCAGAAATCACATTACAACAACATCATGATGAAATCACCAACAGGTATCAGTGGCATAAAAATGCTGCCATTTATGTCTATCACAATGCGACATTATTCTTTTATACATTCTTTGGTCCTTACCAAAACAAAATTCTGGTGTATCAGCAGGATCAGTTCTACTTTGTGATATAAAGTCTTGCCTAGAAGGTTTGAAGGAAACAGGAAATTCAGGCACTCACCCTTCCCTGTTCGGTGTGCAGCAACATCCCAGCTGTCTCCTCATTGGACCTCCCATCCCTGGGACTCAGGTACCCCACATGGGGAAGATGCCCCTTCCTATCCACCCCTGCCTCCACATAGGGGCACATAGCTGCAGCAGGCCCAGTGCAGTCTGTCTTAGCCTCCTCCAAGTATATTAGTGGCAGAGGAGGCTCTGGGTGAGTATGTCCCTCTACCATGACCGGTTTCCTTTGTAAAGGTGGTGTAGACCCGTCTTCAGTGGGTTTGGGTGTCCCCTGGGCTGGGGAATGGGCTGCTGCTTCCAGGTTGAGTCGGGATAAATCTGGGTTGCGGAGGGAACAGGCCCGACGTGGGCTGAGGGAGAGTGGGGCACTTGCCTGGGGCAGAGTTGGGACAGGGGTCGAAGGGGTTTGGTGCTCCGCAGGGAAAGAAACCGGCGGTAAGGCACAGAAGGGTGAAGTGGGGTCAGATGGCCCCAAGTGGGCTCTGTCTTCTTGCTCTTTTGCACTGACCTGAAGGAAGGAGGTATAAATTGTGTCCATGAAAGAGGTGTAAGGATCGATAACAGACCTGCCCTCAGATACTCGTTGTGGGGGTGGGGTGGGTTCTTGGGCAGGGGCAGATGCTGGAGCTGGAACAGGACTGGGAACCACCTCGGGTGAGACCTGAGTGGCTGGAATGTCTTCCTGCAGGGCAGGGCTTTGTGTTTCCTGCAATGGGGCTGGCTTCTCTCCTTCTGAGGGTGGTGCAAGATTTAGCTGGAGGAAAAAAAAAAAGAGGTTGAGGTGATCAATAACAGCCAAACATCCTAAAAGAAGTGTTTGGATGAGTTTACTAATTGGTGCCAAAGCATCCAAATGCAAATCATCCACATTTCCTCACATACCAATATATACAAATCCTATATCCAATCATAGACAGAAAAAAAAAAACACAAGTAAAAATTAGGGACGTTGCATTCCCCAGATCCCTATCTTAGTCCTTGGGCATTCTGATGGTAATCTGATATTTATTTATTTAAATGTTGGTAAAATGTGTCTGTGACACAGTAAAGTAACCTGTAGTCAGTTAAATTTGACACACCATTTTTTCACGGTCTACTTACTATGTTTTAAAGCTGAAATTATAGATACAATATACAAATACGAGTTTGACTCGGATAATACAACTAAAACCGATGTGACACTATCCTCTAGAGAAGAATTCTCACTCATTTGTTGTTCGGTCCACTTGCAGTTGCACAGTGGTGTTACAGAGTGGAGGTTGTCTCATCAGCTTGCAGAGTTTAACCCCAAAACAGTCAAGTTTAATATATGCCTGTCATCAACTTACTCAAGGGATTAATGTTAATACGACAGCCGATCTGATCTGCCTAAAAATGAGTGTGTTAGAGTTTGGTGAATCCGTGTAAATTTTGTTAATTTTCAGTCGCATATGCCGTCATACAAGAGTGCAGTGCTGCAAAATCAGCAGGCAGGCTAAGGTGAACAAAACACAGTGGAGTACAGTGAAGAAAGGATCAGATATTGACCCACTTTATTTTAGCCAATACCAATCCTTTAAAGTATGCCCAGATTTGCCACAAAACAATCTTTAGGATCATCTCAAGGCATCTTGAGTGAAAATTCAAAGCAAGTGCATGCATATCAGCCCTGTTTAGTTGGTAAACTCTTGATATGCTTTATCCACCAAACTACATGCCAGGCACCTACCTGTATGTTGTTGAGTAAGTTGATGGCTCCATCAGGACCCTGCAGCAGAGGCATGCCCAAAGCAGAGGTCTGGACTGGGGGCAGGAGGATAGAACCTGCTCCAATCCCAAACATGTTATGGAGGCCTGTGACAGCAGAGAGTTCTCCTACAAAGACACAGTTCATGGATGCTCTAATAAAATGGCTTCAGAATGCCTGCAAAGTTTAAAGTTTAAATACTGAGAACAGTCATTTTTGCTGGTATCATCTCATTTATTCCCAAAATAGCAAATTTAACCTTGAGAAAGAAGTGTTACAGAGGGTTGGCACTAACTCACCTAATACAGCAGGGTTTAGCAAAGTGGGCAGTAACTGTTGAAGGATGGGGTTATCTTTGCCTTGGAGAGATAGGGGGATGAGGGTGTCAACACCAGCATCAGTAGATACCTGAAGAGTAGAGTAAAAAGAGGATTAGTTTCGGACAAACAAGTTACAAAACAGTGAATCAAAAAAAAAGGAAAGCTGTGGCCAAATATATAGCCTACAGAGAGACAAGACCCCAATGCTTTACAATTTTTCAATCATTTACACCCAAAATATATTGAAATAGACTGTAACCAACCCAAACAAATCATATAGTTTAAAGAGAAAACTTTAGCAGTAAAGTAGAACATGATAGATTTTTGAGGATCTCATGCAGGGGAAAACAATGGAGCACTTAATGAAATGACCTCATTGTTTTTTGTAGGGAAACTAGAAGGAGCTCAGAGGAAATAACTATAGGAGATAGGGGAGCCTACCTGAGGTTGGGTATGTTGGGTTTGCTGTGCAGGAGCTAAATGGGTGTGGGGAGGTGGGTGGAGATCCGCAGAGCTCAGGGCAGCAGTGAGCAAGGCAGGGCTGAGGGGCAGGAAGGCTGCGGGGTGAGGAGGAAGAGCAGCAGGAATGAGGAGTGACTGCAGGGCTTGGGTAGAGCCCTCAGCTGCTGGAGGAATAGAAAGAAGACCCTGGGCGACCTCCAAGAGCCCTGGGCCCTGTAGGGTTGATGGATCCAGGAGGCCAGAGGTCTTATCCAGGGTGAGACCCTCCAATGTGGTGGGGATCTGCTGTGGTTGCTGGAGAGGAACCTCCAAGCTGACCTGGCTCAACTGACCCAGCCCAGATAGAGGTAACAGAGGCGCCTGCTGTTGTCCTAGCAACAAGGATGCCATAAGCAGGGCCTGAAGGCTAGATTTTTCCACCAGGCCTAAATCAGCTTCCTGTCCTGGGGTAGGGGTTGAAGCTGGGGTTGGGAGCAGGCCCAAAAGGTTCAGAGGCAGCTCTCCTTGAGCTCCACTCAACAATGGCAGCAAGGGAAACAGAGGATTGTTGTTTATCTGTTGTTGCTTCTGTTGTTGATCCTGGTTTTGCTGCTGGGTCTCTTGTTGTTGAATCAGCAACTGCTGTTGCGGCTCTGATTGCTGCTGCTCTGCAAGATTCTGTGGTGTAGCACTGGCAGGGTGTATATGTGCATGTTGCCCTCCCATCCACAGCCCCCCTAGGGGCAATGAAGCCAGGACTGTAGGGTCCAGGAGGGATGGTAGACCTCCTGTGGATGACAGCAGCTGAAGCAGCTGCTCTTGGTTCATGAATGGGAAGGCCTCTGCCAGAGGTAAGGGAGAGGTTGAGTCACCCACAGCTGAAGGTGTATGAGGACTGTGATTATCCCCGAGACGAGAGGAGACAGTGGGTGTGGGGCTGGTGGCTTCTGAGGGTTTGGTCACTATCGAGACCCTTGGGTCCACACATCTCGGCTCCTCTGGCCCTATGGGAGAGACATGAATCATTCACATCTGTTCTGGCCAACTCAATCAGTAAACACATTCTATACAAGAGTCTTGAGCTGTGTAGTATGCACTAGAGCCCAACCGATATATAAAATCGGCCGATATGAGCCTTTCACTGACAAATCGGTATCTGTGTTCATGTTTGCTGATATGCACTGATATGAAAACTTTTATTTTACAGAATAAACAATTCAGAAAAAACGCTTTGTCTGTTAGAAATGGCATCATTACATAGCTTGTCCAGCAGAGCGCGCTCCGACAGGATTGTTTACAATGCTCTAGGCACTCCCTGGGAAGCACATGAGGCATTGGTCGTGTCACAGCTGAACAGTGTTGCGGATTATCAGCGTTGTCTTCACGGTAAGTAACTGGTGTGTGAAATGTATACTGTAAGTTAATAATAAACAATGACAGCATCATTTCCCCCTTTCAATATAACGTTAACCCTCTCCCCGACAACCGCCCAGTGCTTATTTCATTTGCCAGCTATAGTTTCAGTAGTGTCTGTAATTTAGCAGATTGAAAGTTGAGTGTCCAAGCATTTTTTAAAAATATATATATATTGTCCGATATATCGGTATCAGAAATGTTTTACTCCCTAATATCGGTATCGGCCCCGAAAAATCCATATCGGTCGGGCTCTAGTATGCAGCATTTCAGACAGTATTTAACTGTGGGGGGTTGACTCTGGTACAGCACTGAACACCAGATAGCTAGCTGCAAAACAGTATTACCTTTACAAGCCATGGGCACTTTGATTCAGAACAACCCTCAACTAACATCAATGGGCGCAAACACAAGAAAACATCTGTACCCTAGCCTCGAACAATCTTAAGAGATGTGATCATCTGTAAAGCCTGATTTAAAGGGAGAGCTCATGACTGCGCATATACTTTGTATTTATCAGACTTGAATCAGCAAAACTTGTGAGAAAATCTTAATGTCTATATCGGTATATTTTCAGTAAATTGCCAAGCTCTGCAAACCATATTACTTTATGCATTAAGGAATTAAGGCTATATCTTCAAGACGTTAAACTGAAACATATCCTTACCTGCTGTGGGATTTTCTTGGGAAGACATCACATCAGTGATACGGTCGGAGGAGCAGCCCTCCCCCTGGGGCACAGTGGAAGATGCTGCAAGAAGGGCCAGGACATGGTTGCTGAGATCAAGAGGCTTCGGGGAGCTGGAGATCGCCACAGAAACACTGCCTTGAGAATTACTCAGGTCCACTGATGCAGATATGCTGTTACTACCAATCTCCCTCGCCAGAGTGCCTTGTGGTGAATCTTCCTGCAATGGTGCCTGGGAAACGGAGTCTATTATAGGAATGTGATTCTCAATCAGCTGATGTTTATCTGAAGGAGGCAGGGACGTGTGCCGAGATGGGCTGTTGCTGTTGTGTAAAGCTAAATTTGAGTTGGGCAGCACTGTAGAAGGAGAATGTCGCTGTAGAGGACTGGATTTAGTAGACTTAGGATGTGATGGAGACTGCACTGATCTGAACTGAGAGGAAGGTGGAGGAGGAGAAAGCGGATGTGGCACCGAGGGAAGAGGATTAGTGTTACTGTTTGGGCATGGTGACTGAGTCTGTCGGTGCCTGACATTAGAATGACGGGCGGGAGAAGAGGGTGACTGTCTGGGGCTCTGTTTATTAGTGTGTCCCCCTCCTTCATTTGACGCAGATCCTGGCTGAGCTGAAGCAAAGATGGATGCTGAGGCCTGCACATTCTGCACACTGAGCAGGTGTAACAGAGCAGACAGAGGCTGGGTTGGAGGATCCAGGCCAAGAGGTGTAGGTGTCAGGTGTGTAGTGAAGTCCAGAGCCTCATTTTGTCGAGGAGGCCTGGAAAGTTGTGCTATCTGTCGAGGAGCTGGGAGCCTTGCCATCTGCCCAGGGAGGAGATGATGATGGTTTTCTAACATGACAGCATTCTGATTCTGCACAGCTGAGGTAGAGGAAGAGTGTGAGGAGGAGGGGAAGGAGGAGGAAGAGGAGGATAGGTTGATAGCTGTAGCAGAAATGGCGTCTCTTGGTGGGGTTTTTGGCAGCCCATTAGCCAACTGCTGGGTGTCTCTTAGCACGCTGAGCACTGTGGGAGATCGCCGTTGCCTCTTCCTGTGCGATACACTGCGCTCTGCAGTGGGAGGCAGGTGGGGCAAGGAGGAAGCCAGGGACTGGGCCAGAGAGTGGGATGGAGGAAAGAGGATGGAGGAGGCTGATGCAAGGGAGGCATGGGAAGGCCTAATAGAAGCGATGGAGGAGGAAGGGTGGCTGTTATGTAAAGTGCTGCTTGTTACCTTTGATGATGGTTGCTGCTGTGCTTCTTTCAAGACCTGTAGAGAAGAGGGCAAGCTCACCGGGTTGCTGGCCACATTTGAGCTCTGGCCCTGGGTTATCTGGTTAGCCAACTGAGCCTTGGCAGCTGCAGAGAGTAGGCTACTTGCAGGGAAAGAAGGTGGGTGTGGCAGCCTGCTCTGATGGCTGTGGTGGTGGTTCAGAAATGGCCCCAGAGGTAAACTAGATGGCCCTGCAGAGTTCAGCTCAAAACTTGGTGGTCCTAAGCTGGGAGTTGGACTCTTGGTACTCTTTGAGGGCTTCGAGCAAAGAACATGAGGGTTGCTACTGCTTTGGTTGGTCAGTAAGGTGGGGTTAGTAGGGATAAGGAGTTGGTGGTTATTAGTGCTGCCCTTGCCTGAGATCTTAAACTGCTCCAAGATCTCTTCCAACTTGTACTTGGGTAAGTGGGGGCTGGGGTTTGGGGAGCCACCAGAGAGAGGGGAGTGCGGAGAGGAAGAGGTGGATTTCCTCCTCTGAGACAAGTTGCTTCCCATCAGTCCTCCTCCTGCTGCTGCTGTTGAGCCTCCTCCCTCAGAGAGAGAGGAAGGAGAGGCTGAAGGGTGGCGGGACCGCTGGTGAGGAGACACGCAGTTCATGTTATGGACAGAGGGAGAGAGGGAGGGGGAAGGGGAGATGGGGGAACCTCCCACTATGACACCATGAGGATGATAAGCGTGAGTTTGTGCCCCTCTTCCACCTCCAACCATGGTCATAGGTGAAGAGGGAGGAGGTGAAGAGAGGGGCCCTAGCCGAGGAGAACCCGGAGTCTCCGGGGTTTTGGGTGTTCTTCGACCTTGACAGGCATTCTGAGGTGTGGGGGTGTGGGGTGACCTCTGGGCAGAGTTGTAAGCTGGGAATGTGGAGCTGGAGATAGAGCAGGAGGAGGTAGGGATAGGATGAGGATGGTGAAGCCTTCTCAAAGCCTCTAGGGGATGGTGAGAGTTTGTGGTCGTGTGGAGGACAGGGGAGGAACCATTGTAAGGGTAAATAAACTGGTGAGAGGATTTGGGGCTGGCACAGGGGTTTGGGTGGAGGTTGGTATGGGGTCGAGCTGGGACTTGATGGAGTTTGGGAGAGTGAATTCCATGGTCCTTTTCTTCCTGCTCCACAAGTACTCGCTTTGGATTGCGGCTTTCTACTCCACTGCTCATCTCTGAAAGTGGAGACAAACACACACATATACACATTTACTAAGTTGCTGTTACATCAATGACAGCATTATTTACAGTCAAAAAAGGTCTTGTATACAGTCTATAAACTAATTACTGAGAAAGTAAATTCTGCCATATGTGCGTGCTTAGGAAGAGCATTTTGATATTTGATTTTGACGCTTGAAGTAACTGGTGTGCAATCTTAAGGCCATTGACCTACCTTGAAAATACTACTAATCATGAGCAGAGGATTTAATTAATTAAGAATGTGATTAAATCAGCATGACAGCACACCGTGCTCATCATTAAAACATTTAAAAAGTGAGGGAGTCATGTTTTTGAAACCATTTCATTGATTAAAAAAATAAATCCGGAACCACAGTGGGCAAATATATACTATGGCATCCTGTTTCTTTTCCTTGCAATTGTTAAAGTTAAATTTATAGAATATTATAAACTTTAACATATTGAATATAACATTTTTTTTGGGATCACACGTAAACTCTGTTCAGCCTTGATGTTACTTGATGCTCTGACGTCACTGATTGTTTTCAAGTTATTAGTCATACCCCATTAGATAACAGATAACACAAGCAAAAAATTTATTTTGACAGTGAATTGCACCACAATATGAATACTTATTTACGTACTTGAATGACCTTGTAATTTGTTGGAAATTGTTATATAATCGCAATTTCAAGGTGAGCTTTACCGGCATCATTGGCACAACAGTGATGCGGTAAGGACCGAGGCGTTTGCTATAGCATCACTAAAGCACGCTCTCTTGTGTAATATTGCTTAAACCCTCTACTCTTGTTAGCTATTAGTTTTGGAAAATCTGATGCGTCTGTGGATGCAGCATGGATGACAAAGTATGAAACACAAAAATATGATCCCTTTTCCCGTAGCCCAGGCACTTTTTGTATGGCATTGCATACCTCATATATGCGCGTTACCGTTTTCAAAGTCCCCGTTGAAATGAGAAACAACAACAACAACCTCCAAGCTAGCAACCTACACGCTGAAAGTGTTTGGTTTTTCCGGTGAATGAATGTAAAGAGATACAGAGAATATGTTTAGAACATTTGCTTTCTAAGAGGGACGTACTTGCATGTTTG
>JBBPCS010000480.1:3354408-3377410 GCA_037974645.1 Hollardia meadi | reverse complement strand
AAGCAGGCTAGTACAATATTAGACTTTTGCAAACACATTTTTGAAGGATGCAAAATATCGTCTAATTATCGTTATCGTTAAAATCCCAGAAAATATCGAGATATAATTTTCTGTCAATATCGCACACCCCTAAATGGGACACAATAACCAAATAAATTAAAGGGAGATGGCATATATTTTGTCAAAATATATTAAAAACATATACACCAATAAGCCACAACATTAAAACCACTGACAGTTGAAATGAATAACATTGATCATCTCGCTAGTTCAATATTCTGCTGGGAAACCCTGGATCCTGGCATTCACAAACACACAGACACAAACCATCCACCCAAACACCCTTGCAGATCAAGCACCCCCTGCTTGTGGATTTTATGGGTCAAAGAACATCCACGTGAATACCAGGACCCAGGGTTTCCCACTAGAACATTGTACTGTAGCCATGATCAATGTCATTCACTTCATCTCTCAGTAGTTTTAATGTTGTGGGCTGATCGGTGTAAAATACATTTATCAAAATATAAATAGACTAATGAAGAAAAAAGAAAGAGCTGGAGATTCACAATGAAGTGATTCACAAGACCATGATGGAACTATTCTGCTACACACCGTAGGATATTGCACTTGACTGAATATATTAATGGCAAGACAACACATCTGAGCAAACAAGGTATCATGATCACATCATGCTGAATGTCTTCAGTTCCCAGTGTGAAAGTCGCACAATTACTGCTATTAAAATATCACTGGTTTCATTCTGTGTGGCTGTCTGACAGCTGCTGCACTAAGATGGATTTATTAGTATTTTCTTATCTTAAATTATGCTAAAATCACATATCTGCCATCATACAATCCTGTGGTTGGTTTGTTTTCTTTCACATCATAAATGAACTGCTCCAGGGTTCCTTTTGGAATCAGAATGAGACTACCCTCGGTCCGGTTGTTCGGTTCAACCGGGTTTGATTGACAGCTCTCACCCCCCCCCCCCCCCGGGTTCATTTTAACAAAACCACACGGGTTAGGTGTGAAAGCACCCTTAGGTGCATCTCAACATGGATAAGGATCATGTCACAGTCTCTAAGGTTGAGGGAACGAGAGCGATTATTAGAATGCATTTTTGTTGGCTCCTGTGAAATCATGGTCATGTTGCAGCCCTCTACATGAAGTTAATACTGCACACACAGCACACTTAACCCCAACATCAATATTTTAAAAGTACATATTATGTTACATTCTGACAGACATTAACTGGAGACACCGTACAGAGACTCCATTCACAGCAAAATTAAAATGAACATTTCCTACATGCTGATCAGCATCTGTTTAGTAAATCTGTGTTGAACACAGGTACAGGAGGAGCAAGTCTCAACACATTAAAATTTACCTGGATAATGAAGGTTGGCAAAGGGCAGCTGTGAGGCCTGCATACTTCGACACAGAGCAGCCATAGCTACCACTTTCCTGCGGTGGTTACACAGTTTGGTCATGTCCTGCTCTGCTTTGTATAATGGCTGGCTGTGCTGCTCCACCTTCACTCCCACAGTGAAGTTGAAAACCTGCAGGTAGCAGATAGAAGAGGATTAGCCAGAATTCAATGACAACTTTTTGCATAACATCTCATCAAATTTCAGACAATAAAGGACACTCAGTGGGGATAATTTACACTCAAAATATGCAGAGTCACGCAAGGATAATTGTGCACTCACATCAATCAATGAAGGAAAGTTTAGCCATGACTCCACACAGTTGGAAAAATTTCTTTCAAAGATTTAGTCATAGATATGTAATTCAACATGCATGGGAATGTCTCAGGCCTGCATCGCCTTACATGACAGCAAAATCCAAACAGATCCCTATACAAACAGCATGAACTGATCTCTTCTAAACAAATTATTTTTTCTTTTTTTTTTTTTTAAATGAGTAAAGTGAAATTGAAAAGGTAATCACCATGCTGTTAAAATACATGTAGAAATGCACATCGAAGGTGTCACAGAGCTGCTAAATCTGAAAACTCAATGGATGGATGTACTTTGTCTGTATTGCCCATCCTTAACGCACACACACACTTAAAACTTAGACTGGCTTTACCTTATGGAGGATGAGTGGACACTCAAGACCACATTTGCAGGTGCCATCACTCAGTAGATAGGTCTTGACCTCGTCCAGAGAGGATAGAGCAGTGCCACTGGGACTACAGAAGGAAGACAGTAACGAACTATAACAGCAAACTCAAAGCAAACTGAAAAATATGTGAATAAAAGATACATCCAAAGGTCTAGGTTGCAAAGCTGTACACAAGATCTCCATATTTAAAATTTGAGAATTTGAAGCACTGCAGCCATCTATAGGGCTGTATATACAAACTGAAAGATGTGTCTTATGTGGCTGCTCCAGACAGTCCTGCTGTATTAGACAAACTCTGAAAATGAGCCTTATTATGAGACTTAGTATACACCTTCAGACTTCATTTAAATGCGATCCTTGTCATCTGCTTTTATGTCTTTTAAAAAACACTGTGGTTACTTTACTTGCTCTGCAACATTAATGACTGAACACATCACAAATCTATGTTATCATTTACATACAAATAAGTTGCTGTTAAAATTTTATGATGAAATTCACTGCTGGTTATAGCTCAATCCAGCTTCTCTCCATTTGACTGGCTTGAAAATGTATTATTATTATTATTATTATGAATTACTCTTAAAAATAACTTTCTTCTTATAGCCAAGGGTCATAAAACTTTTATTTTTAAAATGTCATATGTTACTGACATTAATTTTGACTGAGATCCAAACCACTGGTTCAATGAAATATGTCTAGGCAAATTGAAATACACTTGTCTGCTGTGAGCTGGCCAAGGAAAATAAGGAAAATCTTAATTGAAAAATCTTCAATCATCTTTATGCAAATTTCTAAAACAAATTCACAGAAGACACAGTCATCTTTTCAGGGGATATCCTTCTAAATATGTTGACAAAACCAGCATTCTCATTTCTTCATAATAAATAATTTAGCTCACACATTCATATGACTTCACATCAAAAACCTTTGTCCAAATATTAGTAAAATATAATAAATAATTCTGCATATGCTTTCTTTTCAACTGAACCCAGAGATTGGGACTCGAGTTTGCGACTTGGACTCGAGTCACACTTAAGTTGCACACACAGTAACTTGAGACTTCACTTGAGACTCATCATATAATATAATATAATATATATATATATATCATATCATATAATATATATATTATATATATATATATATATATATATATATATATATATATATTATACTTCACACAGGGCTCAAAAAACAGAATCACTAAACAAAACATCTGATGTTGAATCAACCACACCAAACTTTATCAGGCACACACCGGATAGGTGAGTCACTTGGTAAATGTTTGAAAGTGCATAAAAGCACCTATGGTCAGTTAGCAGACATGTTTAACTCAGCATCAGCCATCTAATGTGCTATGAACTTTGTAGCTAAGGGAAGTTAACTTGATTAGATTAGCATCCATTGAATATTTTGAAAAGATGAGGGTTTGTTTGCTAACCACACTTGTGTCACAGAGTGCTGTCATTTGTGGTCAGGTAACTCAATCTTCCACATTCCGCTGCCACCATCTAGGTTACCATTACACTGGGTTTGACAGGCGAGAGGGATGTGTTAATTTACAATAGATCATTAACTGAAGATCCAGTGTAATTACATAATTCAGTTGGACTCTGTTGTTGAAAAATAGGTTAGTTATTATTGTATGCTAAATATTTTAGCAATATTTTAATATATAGTTACCCTGAGTAACATTAGTCTATATCCATTTTTTTAGCCAAAAAATTTATATTATCTGCAATTAGCTTAGAACCAGTTCTTCTCTCAGAACCCTGTGATTTAAAATGGGTTGTGCTATACAGAAAAATGCTAGCTATATCATGATTCAGCAACAGACAAGCGAGTCCTTTGTTCTTTGAGTAGGACCTCAGTACTTGATCTATACTATATGTTCATGTTACAAGGCAAAATACGGTTATTATCTTTAAAGGAAAGCTTGGTGTGTGTTTTTTCATATTACATTGCAATAGACTGTATATCAAAGAACTAATCAATGCTGATGCTATATGCTAATAGATAAAGAAGAGATGATACAGTGCATGCTTTGAATTCCTTTGATATAGCTATGCAGGGTTTTAAGCAGACTGGATGGCAGCAGCAGATTATAGAACGCTCATTACAACCATAAGAGACTTGAGCTTTGATTTGGACTTGCCCCTCAAAGACTTCAGACTTGACTTGAACTTGCAAATAAATGACTTGTGAGCATCTCTGACTGAACCAACCCACCTGACATAGATCACCTGCCCACCCTCCACTCTCCTTTGCCAGCCGATGGGGACGTGTATTGCAGTGGTGTGGACCCCATCCTTGTCCCCACTTACAGTCTCACTGCCTCCCATCATTTTGTACTTGCGGCCTGCCAGCACCTTGGAAAAGCATCAAAGTGTTAATACATCTTCTCTTCAATTACGTAAAATGAAGTTAATTTGTTTAAAGACCAATGTATTTTTCTTTAAATTATTACAGATTCCCTTTGACTGAAAATACTTGTTCTGTATGTGAAAAGTCAATGTCATGGTCTAAAATGTTTTTATGTGTTCCATTTTTTTTTTTTTAATTTACAGGATACAGCATTAGAATTCAATACTGAATTTTATGTTTGTAATCTTTAAATTTATAGGTGGTATCATATTTTTATGTCACTTTACCAGAGCTTTGATATTGTCAAGTTTCTTTTCATGGCTCAAAATCAGCAAAGGCTCCCAACCCAGCTGAACCTCCTTTAAAAATGTATGCATACATGCAACTAGTTTGTTGTATCAGTGTAGTTTGTGGTGCCTCACAGTGAGTCACTGAATAAGTAAACAGATGCATGCATAAAATGGATGAACGAATGTCTCTGCAGTGAAGTCTTCGGGATATCAATGTTCTGATTAAAGCAACTGGCATGCCAAAATTGTAAGCCTCGTTCATCTGATTACACAACACCAAATGTCAACGTCAAACATAAAATATTACAAAATGCAACCCTGGCACCACAATGAAATACGCCTAGGTTTAAGAGAATCTCAAAGAATGCATACAATAATAGCTTCTAATAAATATATTGCACTATGTGAATAACATTGTACTATGTCAGTTACTACAAATTTACTTCAAGCTGTCCTCTACATTTCCAAAAAAAGTTTGCCAAAATGCCCAACACTTACTTACATATGTGCCCCTGACACTTCAAGGCTCTACAGAATGTTGTCTCTAACATTTCAAACCAAACATATGACATCAATTTATCATTACAGGGTGTGGCCATGGCAAAAGAAAAAGGTTTTGCTATACTGTTATGGTAAATTAATAAGTAAAAAAACAGAATGACTGAAGCACATTTTGTATACCTTGTCATCTTTGGGAAGCCAGGATCTGTTTTGGCTAAGGTATCCACTCTCCAATGTACATGCTGGTGGGTGAGAAGCACACAGACTGCCAGTAAAACCTGACTAGATGCCCAAACACCACGACTTTCCTCAGCTATGAGGCAGACCCTCAACTTAGAGGATGACTCCAGTAGATTTGTTTGTTCAGTTCACATCAGACTAGGGTCTTGGATAAAGATGGTGACCCTGCAAAGAAAGGGGGAGGTGAATTATGTAATCTGACAAGGATAACTAGGGTAAATAACTGATGTAATAAACCATTTCCTGCAATTGTTGCGATTCAAGCGTACTTCAAAAAAATGATTACATGAGATACATTACTCTCTGT
Source organism: Hollardia meadi (assembly GCA_037974645.1). Classification (NCBI taxonomy): domain Eukaryota; kingdom Metazoa; phylum Chordata; class Actinopteri; order Tetraodontiformes; family Triacanthodidae; genus Hollardia; species Hollardia meadi. The sequence goes on along the minus strand of JBBPCS010000480.1, from coordinate 3,371,581 downwards.
AAAATCAGAAGACAACTTCAGAGCAAACTGTGGCTACTTTGAAGTGGGAGGGTGTGTTTGGCTAGGCCCGTGGTTTACTGTACGTTTAGCCACAATATAAGCAGCTGCCTTTCCAACAAAACAACTGACAAGCTAACAAGTTAGCAACCTGAAATGAACATAAGATGCAATACTAATGAGATTCGTAGATGAGCTCCTGTAGTGTGCGGCCATAAAACATCATCTTTCTAACTACACGACTCCTTCACGGCAGGCTAGCAGCTAGGCTAACAGCTAAGCTAGCAAGCTACCCTACTTTGTATTATGTTGTCGTGACAGCTGTCAGGCGCACTAAACACTCCGATGCAAAACTCTTGCATGTTAGCAACGTTAACGAGAAACGAGCCAGGCACAATACTGTTTCACAAAAAAAACTCGTTCAGCAGACTGCACTTAGTTAGTGCCAGCAATTAGCTATCATTAATGTTAGCAGGACCTATCAACCTTTCTCTGCGTCAAGCTCTCTCTGTTGGCGAAGTTTTGGAGTCTTCGCTTTTCAGGCTCGCGGGAGAATCAAGAATTATCTGGCAAGCTAACGGACAAGCCAGATAATGTTTTGAAAAGGGCCGATACTTTAACGAATAACCGTAAAATAAATAATCCCATCATTGAAACAGTGCATTAGCGCGAGCAATCAACTCCCAGCGTTCATGCAACGTCTGCTAGTCCGATTTAAAAACAAAGGGCAATAACGCTTCATTTTACTGCGCCTGGGATCTCGGGGCTAACGCTACCAGCTAGGCTAGCAAAGCTAACTGACTGAAATTTACTTGATTGTGGAGTGTCCCAACAAGACTGAAAGATGTCCCGCTCCCGGTGCAAAGTTATCCAGCCGTTGCTTTGGTCTCTGCTCTGCTAAAGCGTCTAGCATTCATATGTATCCCGACAACCATTACGAACCATGTAGTCTTAAATTCACAGTTTCCCACTGTTTTTTTTTTCTTACAGATTCCGAGCAAAAAAAAAAATAATGGAGTTTTTGTCGGGCATGCGCATTCCGTGCTCAGGGAGTATTGTACCCAACATGCAACGGGACCTTTGTAGTGTTCCAGACAGACATCAGTGCGGAGCTCCTTGATGTAGAGGACATGATAATGACAGAATAGCACAAGGCCCGGGAAACATGTCTGCAGTTCAGAATAATGAATTAATGAACAGCTGTCTACACTGAATCTTTAGCCAAGATAACACATTATATAACAATATAGGACTCAATCAATATAAATATGATATACCCACTTATATATGTATTTTAAAGGTAGAATTTATTAAATACGTTTCACATTCCACTGCTGCTCAGAATGTCCTTGTTTGCCTCCAATTAATATTCCATATGTAGCTTAATATTACATAAAGAAATATATGTCAAGACAGTAAAGGGGTTGACTAAGAATGCATAAGACAACGTAGTAAAGCAGGCAACTGCCCTGGTGCCCCAGACCTCAGTGAGCCCATATGGCAATTAGTGTGTGTTAATTTGATTAATGATAAATTTGGGTAATGATACTGTATGCACCATTACAAGCAGAATATAAACTGAAATGACAAGGGCCTAAAAGTGACACCAGAATTATGACATGATATTGAGCCTCCCTCAAGATTAGGAATTAAAATGCAGTCTTTATTAATTCTGTTCATACTGGGATTATATGGTGCAAATTAAGTATATTCGTGACTTAGGCCTATCAAGTTAGCAAAACATAATTGCAATGCACAGAAGTTGGAAAAAAGGAGAGGCCGATAGAGGCACACAGCTCTACTTCGAAACATGTTTAATCTGGCTCTGATTTTGGTGACCCAGTGGTGTTAGCTCTAGCACCATGACCAGTGCAGGACAAAACCTTCTCAGGTTCTCCATGAGTTGCAAACACAAAAACTTGTGAATTTAGTGATTGTATGGCCCATATATCCTAAGACCTCCTAAGACCACCGTCAAGGGTCACTGTGGCTTTATCACACACTTAACTCCAGCTCCATTTATGAAGTTAATCTAGGCCCAGACTAAAATCCCCCCTGAGCAACCCTACCCCCATGAGAATTCTTTAGAGCATTTCACCTGTATTTACTAATTTTTTTAGTTATATCTTCTCTATATTTCTACATGATGGTGTAAGTGTTTCAAAAAGTTACATTTTAAGAAATTTAGTCTCAAGAAATATCATATGCAATTGAAAAACATGTCTTATTCAATGTAAACTCACCTTCAGATCTTTAAATGTTGTTAAATGTTAAATAAAAAGGTGACACACAGGTTTGTTCGTTGTTCTTGGATGCCTGTGTGTCTGTGTGTTTCTTTTGTCTGTGAACAAGTGGGACAAGGGGAAAAAGGTGAATGTGTAATGAAGACAGAAAGAGAGACAGTATCTGATTTCTCCTCGTCATCGGTGCTGAGTCCGAGGTCCCCAGCTGTTGTAAACAGTCAGCTTGACACATGAGTGCTCAGCCTGGCATGAACACAAACACACACACACAGTCATAGGTAAGTACACAAACAGGCGTATACTCACACCCGAGCACTTTGGAAATCACCTAAAGGGACAATACGGGCCCAGACTGTGTGAGTGTGGACACAGAATCCTGAGGGCCTGAAGTGAGCAGACAGGTTGGTCCGCTGGTTTGTTAGACTCAGATCCACTGGTCGTACAGCGCTCCAGTCAACGGCAGCAGGTAAAGGAATCATTCACAGAGAGATTCACTCACACACTGGATTTTGTCCTCTGAGCTGCGTGAATTTTGACAAGAGGTATGTTCCAGTGCAAATTTGAAGTTTTGAGTGATTCCACTGCAAAATCTGTTTGCCTGACAACAACATGTAAGCCAGTTGATTCAATTTGGCTTCAGTAAGGCAGTCACATAAAACTTTTAAATACTTGCTCCTGCCATATAGAGAGTGGTTTTGCCGATTCACAAAGATTGATTTTAATTGTGGTCATTCTTTCTGGAATTTTGCTCTTCTTTTCCCGACTGGCAGAGGCACCCAAATTTAGCAGTGATGAGATTGAATTTCACAACCCTAGAATAGTTTGGGTCAAGTGGACAAGTGCACTCGCACAGTGTGTGTGTGTGTGTGTGTGTGAGTGCATTTCTAACTTTTTCTTGTGAAGTGTTCAAACAGACACACGATGAATATTTGCACTGCTGTGTGTGCTGTGTACATATCGCAAATATCATATGTAACTCTGCTGTAGATTTTAAAATTATTATCATCTTATAGAAGATGAAGGATGATAAAACCATAATCGATTTGATACTTTGTGAATGAATGCTAATTTCATTCAGTTGTGTTTCTATGAAAATTCAGAAATATGCACCTATTGCTGTGGTGCTTGTTGATTTTTAACAAACCATGGCATATAACAGATGATATAAGCCATTAATCAAAGGCATTTTATGCACTGTATGTGATATATCCTTGCTATTTATCTCTGATATAATGAATTTGCATTTCTTGTTGTGAAACTAAAATTAATCAATGAATAAATATATTTGTATGTTTGTAGGTGAGGCAGTACTGACATTATCTACCAAACACCATGGACCAGTGAGTATATTTCCTGATATATTGCCTGCTGCTGCTGCTCCTGCCTGTCCCTCTTCACCATCTCCACAAGCCTCCATTCAAATACTAGTGAGCTAAAAGTTGCAACAGTCCAGACTGAAAAGCAGAAAAACACCCTAACTCAGAGATTTTCACAGTGGGAGGCAGGCCTCAAAGGGGGCCCCAAGCAGTTTCAGGGGAGGCTCAGTGAATGGCAGTGAGAAAATATTATATTAGGTATTACATTAGTTCTCAAAAAGAGATCAGATAGCTAAAATTGCCTAAATGTGTGCGATTGGGTTAAAAAAATACAATAGTTTTATGGAATTTGTCAGTGTCAGACTTTGAAAACCCCTTTCTACCATATATTCAAAAACAATAATGATAAAGTAGATCCATGTTCACTTGGGAAAATGTGCACTCTCCCAGAATAAATCATCAACACTCAACTATTTTGAGGTGGAATGGCAATTTGATATCGGCACAAAGCGTGTCACTCCAGGTTATCCTGTGAAAACCTCGTGACCCCCAACCTCGGCAAATTCTACGTTAAGATGCCATGTTTTTTTTTACATGTTCACTGAGCGACAAACAAGAGGTCAAGTTTAAAAAGAAAAGTTAACACTTTGCAGAGACAACCTCTTACGTGAAAGTAATTGTATGTAGCGTGAAAGTAATTGTAGCTGCATGAGTTTTTTTTCTTTGTGTGTGTGTGTGTGCGTCAGGGAGGATGACAAACACTCTGTGGATATCCATGACAACCCTCCAGCTCCTGACAACGTAGTGAAAGAGGACGGAGACACTGTGAGTGGCAGGACCATGTCAACCCCCCACTGTTAGCAGTGCCATTCCAGGCCAGTTTAAAATAGCCACCAGCTGGGACAGGAACGCAGTGCAGCGTCAATTGGAAAAATATGGGCTTTGACTTTAGTGTTTCTGCCCTTTAATCCCCCGTGGGATAAAATCCCACTGCAGACAGATCTGTAAGGGATGACAGCTGTAGGTTTAGAAAAGTGACTCTTTTAGACAACAGACAGAATGCAAATCTTGCCGAACATCATAAATGACTGTATGTGCATATGCTTAGAATACTACACTGCAATAAAAGTGCATTAAAAAAGGTGCATAATTCAAAGGTAGTCCTCGCTCACTATGACTTTTGGTGGGTACATAATTTTTCAACCCAACAATTTTAATAGGACAAAACTACACAATAAAAAAATACGCATCATGATTTTACACAACAGTGAGATCAAATGATGAAAAGTTGGTGACAATAAAAAGCAACACAACATAATCACCGTCCCTTTCTAATGACCATGAAACAATATAGGTCATTTTGGGCAACATTTAAAACTGTTTGCAGTACTTTTATCCATACACACCATGCATGTTACATTATTCACATGAACTTTGTCCAAATTCTTTACCTACCTGGAAGCATAAAAACATTGCCCATGTATTGTGTTATTAAATAACTAAGATATGACCTTTGTGTGTCCAGGTCTACTTCATATATGAGGAGGAGGTTGAGGTGGAAGAGAAGGATCCAGAGCCTACGGACCTTGTTGTCCGGGTCAACGACAAACCCCACAAGTTCAAGGATCACTACTGCAAGACACCGAAGTTCTGTGACGTCTGCGCTCGCATGATAGTCTGTATGTATCAGGAAGATACAGACAACAAAAGACAACAAACATCAACAACATTACATTCTACCTGCTTATATGTGTGATGTGTATAATGCTTATTATTGGCTTCTGTTTCACCCATTTGCTCTTCCTTTGTTTCTTTTTCAGTGAACAACAAGTTTGCTCTGAGGTGTAAAAACTGCAAGACCAACATCCACCATTCATGTCAGTCCTACGTAGAGTTCCAGAGGTGCTTTGGCAAAATTGTGAGTCCTGTTCCTTCTGCTGTCTTGCTCTTTAAAAAATAATAATACAATGTATCTACTGTATAGTACAGTCGATCACTAAAATATAGACAGATTCCCAATACTTTACTCCTGCTGAGGCAGATATTCATAACTAACATGGTTGGAAATATTGAAGCATGACATCCTTGATTTGTCTACTGTAGCCACCTGGTTTCAGAAGGGCCTACAGCTCTCCCCTGTACAGCAGTGACCAACCAGATTCAAGTGAGTCCAATGAATGACAATGCGTCTCGTGCACTACATCTAAATTCTTAGCCGTTTTATTTATCAATTTATCATCTATCAATTTATTCTCAAATAGCACCGCCTTCTTGTAAAAGTGTATAATTCAGTGCTGATATTTAATGATCTGGCTTACCGCTCTGTCCCTAACCAGACAACCCGAACCGGAATGACCCCGTGTTTGACACCCTGCGGGTCGGTGTCATCATGGCAAATAAGGAGCGCAAAAAGAATGAAAATGACAAGAAAAATGTGAGCGTACAAAATGCTTTTAATCAAACTGTAAAAAAATAAATAAATAAAAAATCTTTGTCATGTTTTTCACTCATTTTTTAAAAATTGTTGATGCATGAATCCAGACGCCATGGTACAAAAACAAATTTAATAACCCTAACCCTTTTTAAAAAAGGATATGAAATATTATATTTGTGTACAGGTGTAAATAACAATGTTTCTTCTGTAGATGATGATGATGATGGAAGAAGAGGAAGAGGAGAACCAACAGCCCAAAGAGAATGAAGAGGGGGGAGAAGGTACAAAGAAACTGTAATGGTGGTTAGATGTTCTCTGTGGTATATACTACAATAGTTGTGGTCATAAAAACAAAAAACAAAAAACAAAATATTTGTGCAGGAAAAAAACATTGAAGGATCAGTCACCTAAAAAATACTAGCAACGCTATTTTGCTGTGAAGCTCCAAGAATGTTTTGTGAACGAACAAACTAACAGCAGACCTTCCATCGGCACGAGGGTCTGTAAATAATGATTTTTTTCATTTTTAGGTGAACTGTTCCTTTAAGTCACAATTAAACGAGAATGCTACGCACCCAAAAAGTGATAAATAACCATAAATGATTATTTCTCTATTTGTAAATTCATCAAAAGCAAGGAATATGTTGATGACTCTGATGTCCGATGTTCATACAGGGAAGCCTGATGATAAGAAGGAGAAAGAAGGAGGCAAAGCAGACGACAAGGTCGGATGAAAAGTGATCGAAAACAGATCAGTTTTAAACTAAAACAGATACGACAAGTACCGCCCTTTTCCACCAACTGTAATATTGTATGTGTGCATGTTTTTGCTATAATGCAGCTGTCATAAGCAGATGTATCTGTGCTATTTTGCCAACAGAGTAAGGGTACATTCTCCCAGTCCCACTATTACTTGGCTCTCTACCGCTTCAAGGCCATAGAGAAAGACGACCTCGACTTCCAGTACGTTTGAAAGATGCAAATATTTCCCGACATGCAAATAATTATTCAATTAAACCTAACTTCATTTTCAATAAGTGAACACAGCTGCACTTTTCACTGGTTTTGAAATGTAACAAAAATGCAGTGATAAAAAAACCCTCATTTATTGTGCTTGTGTGTGTCAGCCCTGGTGATCGGATCACAGTGCTGGATGACTCCAACGAAGAGTGGTGGAGGGTGAGTTTAACTTCATTCTGTCTTGATTATTTTATTTTAAATATGCTGCTTCAGGTGCAGGTGTCTGTGGAGGGTGGACTCAAAGTCTGTTCACTCTCTATATTTTCAGGGAAAGATGGGGGATAAGTCAGGCTACTTCCCCACCAACTACCTCATAAAAGTGCGCGCATCGGAAAGGGTTTTCAAGGTGACGCGCTCCTTTGTAGGGAACAGAGAGATGGGACAAATCACACTGAAGAAAGATCAGGTAACTGCACCTATACTGTATGTGTGTGAGTGCATTCTTAATTAAACAACATGGAAAACCTAAACGTTAAAACCAACAGACAAGTAACATCATTACATCGACTCTCTGCCCAAACGTATCTTATTAACGTCTGGCTAACAGTATCAGCACATACAAGTGTTGCGCTGCATCAATCTATCTGTAGAGGTGAGGTTGTATCCAGCTGACACTGATGCTGAGATGTGTCGTTTGTGCGGCTGTCACTCTGTGTTTCAGATCGTGGTGAAGAAAGGAGATGAGAAAGGCGGCTACTTGAAGGTCAGCACTGGACGCAAGCTGGGCTACTTCCCTGCTGATCTGCTGGAGGAGATCACTGTGACATGAAAACCACTACATGCAGTCAAAGAGCCTGCAACACACTTTAAATATCAGCACAAATCGGGAGGCTTCACTGTTCGGGACAGATTTTATACATTAAATTTAATATCAAAACAGAAATGCATTTGCTGCGATGCATTTGTGGTGAAGCATGGGGAAGGAGAGATGAATGATTTGATAGTTTGATCTCATTAATGCATACGTTAATTAATTGGTAAGAGTCAATCAGGTGATGTACTATTTGCTTTGTTGTGAACAGCATGGTAACACAGATAGTCACATGCTTTATTTAACACCCACTGATTATAGCTAGCACTGAGGAGAGGAGAAAAACCTGGAGAGCTCTGCAAAAGGTCATGTATCAATTCATTAATTGATATGAAAGTAAATGATTACCAAAATGTGATTAAAGAACGAACATTTGCATGAATATTTTTTTTTATTTTGTTTGGTATTAATTAGACTGTTATTATATAAATATAAGTATTTTATTGATTATCGTCTAATTAAATATCTACCATTTGCAAGGCTCTCTTGATCCTTTATAGTTCCAGGCTTTTAAACCATTTCAACATGTTCATAGCTTTATGTTAGCAACGAAACTAAACAGTGCAAAGGAAATTTCCTAGATTGGGCTTATACATAATGAGCAATGTTGCACAAATAGTTTCAAATATTTGCACTAACTGCTGCAGATAAAATTAACCAAATGGCTGAAGTAAAACTGTTTCAAATATTAAACCTGAAGTACACTTAAAAAGACCGTGTGAAACTTTCTTTATGCGGCTGAACCTCTCTTGATGGAGTTGAATGCATTAAGCAGTCGTGCAATACGTGGAGTAGCACCACTTGGTACTGTTGCTGCTTAAGTTATCCATAGACTGGAGTTTTATCTCACATCATGTTCATGTTAAGACTGGCAGCTAAAAGCTAGTTTCAGTTTCAGGTTGAAACACAGCAGCAAATGCAAATGCCCCGCAGTTCAAAATCAAAAGTTTGCATTTGCATACATCTGTACAGTATTTATAACAGCTTTTTCACCACCAGAACTTTCACATATCAAAGGAAATCAAAGATTGTAAATCCAGCTTTATCCATATATTTCTGCCCGACTCGTGTCAATCTTTCAGCGACCTTAATCCAAGTTTTGAACAACGGCATGTCAAAGAGAATAGCATCTATAAGACAAGAGTGAAGGATCTTTGAGACAAGAGAGCACACAACAAAAGATAATTAGTGACATTCCTCCAAGTTGTACTTGGTGAAAACCAGCTGTGGAACATGGACAGGGAGAAGTCTGTAATCTGGACCAACAGCATCTTCTCCTGTGCTCAGGAGCCTCTCAGAGGAGACACTGGTCGGTGGGCAGGCCAAATATTTGATTGCCACTCGGGCCAGAGCCGGACATTGTGCCATCTTTGCTGACCAGTATGAAATCACAGGGTCGGAGGCCAGTGACTATGTGCTGCTCTCTGCTAGGTAGGTCTTCACTAAACTAGGTAGGTCTCCACTAAACCTGACGATGTCACTGTCTTTGACGCTGCATTGCACCCCAGAAAAGGCTTGTTGGTTTGCTGCTGGTGCCCTCTGATTCTAGCTCTGATGAAGCTGCAGGTATGCTGACCTGCTCCAACAACTCCTCAACCTCCACTGCCACGGCAGCTTTCATCCTTTCAAAATCCAGCTTGCTGAGCAGTGCATGGCCATGATCTAAATCTGGGGTCCAGGAGCGTGGCTTTAAAGTAGATGTTGGTGGTTTCGAAGATATGCTGGAAGCGTTCCTCTGCAGTAAGCAAACTAGCTTCCTAGTTTCCTAGCTTCCTAAGAACCTCTGACTGGTCACTCACATCCTTGTTTGCTAAAAGTTCGTTCTGAGGGCCTGGATGCATGGAATCACAGAGGAAATAGATGCATCATCTTGGCACACTGTGCGTGTCGCCTCCTCAAATGGCTCCAGGACTTTGACTATGGCATCCATCAACGTCCACTGATCCTCTGAGTTAGACCCACCAAGGTCCATCTCTGCGGACATGGCGATCAGGGCTTTCTTCTGCTCCAGCAGGCGCTGCAGCATGAACAACATGGTGTTCCATCTGTTTGGCACATCATGAATTAAGGCAGCCACAGCCAGACCAACTTGCTCCTGTATCTCATGCAGCTTTGCTATGGCTTCATTTGACATACGTGCAGCGTTCGTAATTTGTCTTGCTGTGTTGATTACACTAACCACACCATGGCACTCCTCAATAGCACCTGTTACGATCAAGTGTAGGGAGTGAGCCATGCATCTAATGTGCTCGAAGCCACATGGCTTTCACCATATGGCAAGTGTTGTTAGTGACCAAGAACCCAACAGTAAATCTGTGTGGAACCATAGTTTGCCACTCTTCAACAAGGTCCTGGACGAGTTGTGAGATTTCCGCAGGAGTGTACTCTGTATCGATGACCTTCATATTGAGCAACGCACTGACACGTTTATGTGTCACAGCCCCCTCCCCTGATATATTCTGTACAGACCAATGTCCTGTAAAAGACAAGTAGGAACTAGTAGAGAACTCTCTAGTCCAAATATCAGCTGTGCAGTGCACAACACAACCCTCGATGTTCTTAAGGTTTTCTTGTACCTTAGCTTTTACTCTTTGGTGAAGCTGTGGTACAACTTCGTTGCTGAGCTGAATGCCTGTGGGAAATGTGTAATGAGGTGCCACCACATTCATAAGTTTACAGAAGCCTTTGTTTCTCACAAATGAATATGGCAAAAGATCCACGCCTCAGATTGGAAAAACAGTGGTTCAAAGGACAGAGGCAGGAGGGGGAGGGGTGCTACGAATGCCTGCCACATTGTGATGTTTGTAATGTACATGGTTGTGCATAGCACTGGTGCTTAGATGCCTTAAATCTTTGCCTCTGCTCACAACTCTCCTGCATATGTTGCACACCACCTTGGTCACATCATCGTCGCAAATAGTAAAGTACTTCCAGATTACACTCTTCTTCCTCCTTTGCTTTTTTGTTTGTGGGTGTGTCACACACTTCTTGTTGATCTCTAGCAGCAGCATCGTCACAATCTGTTCAGTCTTCAGTCTTTACTATGTCACCACCAGCATCCATCATGGTGTAGAGGACAGGCTAACTTCCGGCTACAATAATAATCAGCTAGTAATATTTCACACGCCCTATCTTGGGTGGTTAGATTGGTTTCCCTCTGGTCTACATATCTACTTCTAATTTACAATAATGTAAATGAGCTATTTTAATCGTTGTATCAGCGGTCCTCCTTTATCCCCGGTGCATATGAGGAACGGTGGCGATTAATGTTATTGATGTAACAAAAATAAATTAATGAACGTAATTCTTCTTCTTCTTCTTCTGCTAATAGCAATTTTGGCGCCGTTGATATATTGCTGCCCCTCACAGGCGACTTGACGAAATTGTGGATACAGCTCTGTATTTCACATTTTGAATTCGCTGTTGATTGAAATTCCTGAAAGCAACATTTGATGTTGGTCTTTATGGGATTCCCATTAAAGATTCTACTTTCACAGAAACCATAAGTTAATATAGTGGGTTTTTGTGTTTTTAGAGTTTTATTATGAGGGTATGGAGATGTGAACACACATAACACTTAGATTTATATCACTAAAACTAAATGTTTCATGGCAGTTCAGTTTTACATACATGTGATCAGAATTTATAGCTTAAAGCGTAAAATCAAATGTTTTTGATAGGTTGATTTGAGTATACCCCCAGTACTGCACAGAAAGATTGTGTTCAGGGTTCATTTTGAAGCGTGCGCCCTCTCGTGGACATACATACGTAAATCAACTGATTCAGCGCCCGTCTAGTTCGAAACACCACTGTGTGCCATTCTGTTAACGAGATGGGATTTTTTCGTTTAAGTTTTGTTTTCAAGACATGATGGACCATTTCAAATGACTCCACGATAATAAACACAAAAATATGAAGAGAACATTTTCACAAAACATGGCGGGTGAAAGTAGAGCAGTGTAACGTTCACATTACGTCCCACATCGCGTGCACGCATACACCCTATTCGTATTTTATTTTGCACAGAAGAAGCAAGCCCCGCTTTCGCAGGGCATCAAAAAATTGAGTAAAACTCTTATTGATCCTTTCCACGGAAATCTTTAGTAAAAGGCGAAAGATTTATACGATCTGAAGAGAATCAAGAGTGTGCTGAGACGAAGAATCAGTGACCCACCCCATTCTCCGTGTTAGAATCCTCGCTTAGGGTTCACTGTACAAAAGCATAATGCTACTTATTGGAATTATTTGAAATCCAGAAATATATCGTTTCTACAATTAAGACCAACATTAATCATAACATTTATGTAAGTGAGAGACAAATACAAACAGTTTAGCGTGTAGGTGTAAACCACCATATGTGCGCTAAGCATTGTGGGAATATGGCGAGCTTGACCACGCCTCTCAAAGTTTCCAAAATAACTTTTTCATTTCGCCAAATGTTTCTGACTGCAAGTCTCACGTGTGGCTTCACCGATGGGTTAAAATGTTTTTACTGTTATGTCTCAGTATCACTGCCAACACTGTTGGCTTTCTAATTCAATAAAAGAGTTGAGTCTGCCAGGAGCGGAGAGCGGAATGTATCCTCCTGAAGAACAGGCTTTCTCATCGGGAAAAACATAAATTACACACTCACACGACACACACACTTCATAAGCAAAGGCCTATATTTACAAAAGCCAATTAAGTTATTGAGGTAGAGCATTATGTCTGTTCAGCTACTTTTCAATCGAGTAGCCTTCATACCATTAAGAAGACATTAGACTACCGCGTTTCGAAAAGCTTGTCCACAATCCCAAAACTCTTCTGTTCTGTTGGCACAAAAATATTTCTTAAATTGTACCAAAAAAAATAGATATGCAACCTGTTTCACAAGGTGCATATCCGGTCTCTCCAATAAATGACATTACTCACAACAGAAGATGGCTGCCAAAACGGGAGGCCTACCAATTATTTCTAGTAGCTATTTTACAGTAAATAAAAACAACAACAATTTAATCTACAGGTAAATCATTTTCTAACGGACAAGTTATATGATCTAAGCAGAAATGTCTTCAAAACTGTTTTACATTTTGAAGACACTATGGGGTTACTTAGCCTAATTATCAAGTATCACACATGAAGCGTGTTAATTAACCAGCTAGCCTTATAACATTGAGGTACTTTATCACACATTGGTAGGCTACTTCTTTTTTTTTTCTTTTTTTTTTTACTTGAAATTCCACTGATAAGCCAAAGCAGTGGCAGCATCTCACCAGACTTGTCAGTGATTTTGTTTTATATTTCCCGAAGAGAGCCCTTGTCATTTTGTCAGCCTCCCCGTGGCTTAAGTATGCGGGGATAGCGGGGAGGGCTGTCAAAACTGTGCCCGCCTGAGAGCACCTTTCCCCGGGTTGATGAGTCATAATAAGCGCCGGCCAGGTGGAGAAAATGAGCAGGGAGGTAAGTGAGCACTCTATCTCTCTCCGCGCGTGTGTGTGTATGTGTGTGTTGAGGGGTAGAGATAAGAAGAAAAGATGGAGAGAGAGAGAGAGAGAGAGAGAGGGGGGAAGAGAGAGAGAGAGAGAGAGAGAGAAGCTGAGTGTTCTCTCCAGGTCTTGGGGATTTTTGAGTCTCTCACTGCGATATGTCTTCTTTACTTCAGAAGTGAGCGTGTAAGCTTTGACTCAGTAAATCACCACTTATTCAGCCGGGCTGATTGCCAACCTGCGTTTCTGGATGGAGAGACGTTGCTGCAAAATGAAGGCGCTGTGTTTGAACTTTGCCATCGCCTGTCTGTGTCTTCTCCCTTCAGCGGTGAGTATAGGATCGGTGAACAGTCGTGCTTTTTGTTGTTGTTGTTGCTCAGTGTTAAAACAGGGAGTTGTTGTTGTGGCACCGCAGACGTATGTAGGCTACTTTTAATTTGTGCAACAAATGATTAAATAATTTAATTTAATTAATGTTAAAATTCCCTCGTGCCCCAGCTCTGTCACTGTTCATCATACTGCAGCAGTGTTGCACAATCAAGCTTTTTAAAAACCAAAAAAAACCTGTTCTGTGTATGAGAAAGGAAATCATCAATAATCATCAAGCATCAATAATATCTGAAACATTTCTGTTACAAAATTGAGATATCCACCAACTGAACAAATGTGAACAAAGGATGGTTGCCATGGTAGCATTGGTTGCACAGCCCACATTATTACCCCAAATTATTGTCAGAACTAGACAGACTTGAGAACTCCAGTTAATTGACTTGTGCTCAGGTGACTCCAGTTAGAATTTTGCTGGCTTGTCCTCGGGACTTGGTTTCTGCTGATTTGAGATTCAGCTCGGACTTTCGGGTGTTTTTGTTCTAATATGATTTGAATTTTTCCGACATTTAGACTCAGAACTGAAGGCTTGTATCTCATGATGTGAGACTGTCTCGGGACAAAGTTGACTCTTCTATCAGACGGTGAAGTTTAGCCTAAACTGATTTGTACACTTTAATTTTTCCAGCCTTGTGGTATTTAATTCTCTTTCAGGCATCATTTAAATTTAATCTGTTCTCCTTTCTGTAATTTAACTTTGCTCCATAACCAGTCGAGCGCAACATCCGTACCTTTAAGATTGAGGATGTCAGGTAATAACCTCAAAGCAACCTAATTTTGTGCTTTATTACTCATACCTAAATGATTTTATCACCCTAGGGCTTAAGAAACATTGTCATTTTTTTCTTTTGTTAAATCATGGAAAACTGATACATTAAGGATCTTTATAGCCAATAGCAAGAAAGTTCTGTCTGTTGTTAAAATGCAATTACTGCTCTCAGGTTTCTCAGGGGTTTTTATTCCTCCGCAGGTGCATTTGCAAAGGTGTTGTGCTTGCATCCACTCCAGCGCTGTTGCTCAGTTGCAGTTTTTGTGCTGGCATCTTGACACAGAGCCAATGACATGGCTGTCACAGAGTGGGCTCCAATTAGGGTAGTTGAGAACAGCACATATAGCTGGAGGTTTAGGCTGGTAACAACAGGCACAGCTGGAGCTCTCTTGGTTACCAGGGAGGCAGAGATTGGCACACAGGGCAGGGGTGGTGAAGGGTGATGCGAAACCCACTTGTTGATGAGAAATAATAGCGTTCTGGGATCTGGGAGAACAACCTTAAACCTTCATCTGCTTTTGACAAATGATGAAAATAGAATTCAAGTCCTAAACAGCGAGCGCACATAGTTTTTGCCCAACACATTTCTCAGTTCTCTTGAGGAATTAAAAAAAACAAACGTGTCTCCCACACTGCATTCATTCAAAGTGGAAGTGGTTTAACTGAGAGAAAATAAAGTCTTGACACATGGAATCACCTGACCTAAATAGTTTTTGCACTCAACTCAGTGGTCTTTGTTAATATTGTTATATTCAAACATACCACAGCCCTGCATGTCAGCTGTGCACTGAATCTCAGCCACAATAACAGCCTCACTAGTGACTGGGTTTATTGGGATTTGAGCATTTTTATATGACTTCAGCAAGTGGCTACCCGGCTTATAATAAGATGCTTCATTAATCTGAACATGCACTTAATTTTACTTTTATGCTGTGCAATTTTGTAACTGAGAAGTCAGGTCAGGTGGGATCATCTGCTGATGTATTCTGCAAACTGTTACTGATACCATACCATATGACAAAAAACAACAACTACTACTGCTTCTTAAAATGTTGAAATACCTTAAGAAACATATTTAGAAGCATCTGGATTTGCTGCAAACGTTGTGCAAATAATCTGCAAACTGCTCACCCATACTCTCTCATTTTAGGAAGTGAGCTTATATGTACTATTTGCAATTCCTTTATACAGTTTAAGTGCAAAATTATGAGGGACAGAAACTAGAAGGAAGGAGAATGTTTATGGAGAAGGAGAAATGCAATGGCAATACAGTAAGTCAATAAAACATTTAATAACCTGACAATGTGAATCCAGGTGAAGGTTTAATCTCTTATTAATTTAAGTATATAATCCAAAACAATTTAAGAATGGAAACTGGGGAATTTAAGGGGATGACGAGGAGAAGAAAGGTGAAAAGTAGAAAGTCGTTTTGTTTGTAAATGTATACTATTTGACTCTCTCCTCAACTGTGTGTGTTGACCAGATTCCTCTTTCCTCCAAGCATATTGATTAATAAGCCCATAGATCCAGTCTATAATCAAGGTCACATTGAAAAGAGGATTGAGAGTTTTAACAAGGGAGCGAGGGAGAGAGGGAGGACAGCCAAATTAAAATGTGTTAATGGCAATATGACTGTGACTGTGTGTGTGTGTGTGTGTGTGTGTACATGCTTCCTTGTCTCTGCAGTCCTTGCCCGAAGGAGATAACCTATTGATCACAGTCAGTTCTCATTCAGAGGGCCCTACATCAAAGCATGATTATTTTAATCGATTATCTGCTCCCTTGTAATGTAGCTACAGTGAAACCGCCCTTTGTTTGGTCGTCCTGCTGATCCTGCTGGTCCTCTTTTCTCTCTCTTGGCTGTCTTGTCACCTTCTACACAAAACAAATCCTGTGACAGTGTATTTTCTGTATTTAAGAGTTGACGGTTGTTGATTGTTCTCTCACACAGCTAATATTAAGCTCTTGTACCTCTGATGAATGTGGCAGATACTGCTACTGTACCTGACACTCTATGAGCTATAACCGACACAAACTGTACTCCGTTTCTTTGGGACTGTTTCTGTGGTAGAAGGCAGTGAAAGGCAGGAGTAACTGTGTTATTTTAAACGTGTTATTTTTAAATATTGTTGCACCACAAACATTCAAAAATTACATTCAAATTGTGTTTAGGTAGCAGCAGAAATCTCAGATATCTCCAATCTTGAAAACACAAAAATGAAACTACCTGCATGGTATGTTACCACTGGGGATACAGGTAAGTTAGAAAATAAACTTTTTAGTGATTTAGGTGAACTTACCCTTTGGATAAGGAAAAACCACCAAGTAAAGTAAAATTTTGCTTGTATAGCCCAAAATCACAATTTGCCTCAAGGGGCTTTAGTAAAGAACACTTACATGTAGATGTGTGTTATATGTGTTGTTATACAGTTAGGTACATAAGTATTTGGACAGTGACACAATTTTTGTAATTTTGCCTCTGTACACCGCCACAGGGGATTTGAAATGAAACAATCATGATGTGGTTGAAGTGTAGACTTTCTGCTTTAATTCAAGGGGTTGAATTGAAATATTGCACTAACCATTTGGGAGTTACAGCCATTTTTATGGGTAATAGGGTAATTGGACAATTGACTGACAAGCAATTTCATGGTCAGGTGTGGCCTATTCCCTCGTTATTTCATGACAAATTAAGCAGATAAAAGGTCTGGAGTTGATTCCAAGTGTTGAA